>PVLC010000188.1:212090-273613 GCA_004027655.1 Graphiurus murinus | reverse complement strand
GGTACTGGGGATTGAACTCAGGGGCATTCTACCTCCGAGCTACACCTCCAGCCCTATTTTTTATTCTTTATTTTGAAACCGGGTCTCACTAAGTTGCGGAGTGCCTCACTAGGTAGCTGAGGCTGGCCGCGAACCCGGATCCTCCGGTCTCAGCCTCCCGAATGCTGGGATTACAAGCGTGCGCCACCACGCCCGGCTGTAATTTAATTTTTAATATAGGTCAAGTTGAACAGTTGACTCTTGGTGCCTGAAATTTTAACAATTGTCCCTCCTGAAATCTGCACACCAATGGCATGCACTTTGGAGAGGCCATGACTGTCTTAATGGCAAAGGAAAGATCTGTTGGGTGAATCCTATATGGCTAATTCTGTGTGTCAATTTGACTGGACCACGGGATATCCAGACCTGTGGTCAAAAATATTCTAAGTGTTTCTGTGAATATGTTTTTTGATGAGATCCATATTTCAATTGGTCAATTAAGTAAAGCAGATTTCCTTCCCTAATTTGAGTGAGTTTCATCTAATCAGCTGCAGTCCTAAATAGAACAAAAGACTGACCATGCCTTTCAGAAAGGGAGAAATTCAGTTCTTTTCTGCTTTTGGACTTGAACTGAAATATTTGTTCTTGCCGGGCCTCAAGCTTGCTGGCCTTTGGATTGAAACAACATTATCATCTCTCTGGGGTATCCAGCTTACACAAATAACCATGCAGCTCTTGGAACTTTTCAGCTTTCATAACCACATAAGCCAATCTAAGCTAATCTCCCTTATGATAAATCAATCTCTCTCTCCTCCCACACCTCTTTCCACATGAATGTGTGTGTCTGTGCATAACCAACAAGTTCTGTTTTTCTTGAGGACCCTGCCTAATACAAGTTCCTAGGCAGAAGAGTAAAACCTCTGCTCTCCAGTGGCCGTGAGCATTGGTTAAAATGTGGGATTACAGGCTACTTTGTCTTTTTAGGCTGACCTCTCCTGGTAACAGCAGGAGTTGCTCTCTGTTCAGCATTGTCAACACCTGGAAACCATCCCAGCCTGTACATATGCTCTTTCAGTTTCCCCTTGCAAGAGGGCAGATTTGTAGAAGCCAGTCTTTATTGTGGGACACAAAGGAATCACATTGGATTATGTTGGCAGCACAGCTGAACACAATGAGGGCTTAGTTTGGGAATTTAGGTAATGCTTTATCAACACTGGGATGATTCAAATATATAATGATGGAGAAACCAAGACTGTTGTCATCCTGCCCATGTTTCCCCCTGCTTCTCTTGTATTCTTCCTTGAGAGTCATAAGGATATTGAATCATTGTCCAAGAAAGGATGGTATTGGAGGAGTTAGAGCTGTCCTTGAACAAAAGCAAATCAAAGGTCAACCTCTGGATGTAGTTGTATATTTGTTCTGAGAAATCCCTCCAGCCTTGCATTTCCCTCTTACATCCCCTGCACCAGGTTTTAGTAGATGTTCAGTAAGTTGTTTTCTAATGAATGAATGAATGAATGAATTTGATTTAGAGGAACAAAAGGCTAGGTTTGATTTCTCAAGAGAAAGAACTATCAGTATCTTGAGGTTAAAAAGGATAATCCTAGTACTTGGGAAACTGAGACAAGAGGATCACAGGTTTGAGGCCAACCTCGGCAACTTAGCAAGACCCTCATCAACTTAAAGAGATCCAAATAAAAAAGATTAAAAGGCGCTGAAGGTGTAGCTAAGAGGTAGAATACCCCGAGTTCAGCCCCCAGTACCAAAAATTTTAAAAAGGATATATAACACTGTGGTAGCCTATTGTTCATTAAATACTCACCCTTTTTCCCATCGTGGTTATTCTGAATTGATGTATTTCTCCATTAAAGGAATAACTTCCACTGGCATCTTTTCTTTTCTTCTCTTTATTTAAAATGTATCTTGAGTCATGTTTTACTGTAAGAGATGGAAACCCAACTAGAAGTGGATTAAGTGTAAGAAGGAAACTATCAAGTAGCTCGTCTAATTGAAAATTCCATAGGAATGGCATTATGAAAAGATTGATCCAAGGGTTCAAGTTATAACATTAGGGCTCACTTTCTCTCTATCCCTGGCTCTAATGTCTTCTATATTGGCTTTATTCCCAGAGTCCTTGTGGTGAAGAGATTGCAGCCCAAAACTCTAGGTATTCATCCTCTAAGGTTAGAATTCAAAGAGAAAGTTTTTTCTTTTTTTTTCTGTTGCTCCCACCAAGTCCAAGGGTTAATTTTGACTTGGATTATTGGCTTCATTTGAATTACATGTGTATCTGGGAACCAATCATTGTAGTTGAAGGAATAAAATGTTCTGATAGGGCAGGAATGTACCATGATTGTGCTTCCCCTTCTCAAAAAGATACAAATAAAAAAAGAAGAGATAAAATAGGGGTAGTGTTACCAGAAATAAAATGAATGAAAACTTTATAGAAGAAAAATAAAATTAAGTATAAGCAGATTCATTTTAAGAGTAAATATGTCGGATGAAGTTTGGTTCCTATTTCACATTGCATATAAAAATTAATTCAAAATGGACCAAATATCTAAATGCAAAAGTTAGACTATGAGACTTTAATAGAAAACATGAATACAAATCTTTGTGATGATGTTTCTGGCAATGGAATCTTAGATATGACTTCAAAAGCAGAAGCAAGAAAAGATCAAACAAGATACATTAGACTTCATCAAAATTAAAAACTTTTAATTTTGGACACTATCAAGAAAATGAAAAGATAACCCATAGATTGGGAGAAATTATTTGCAAATCCATGTACAAAAATAACTTAGAGCTAGATTATGCAAAAATATTTACAGATCTATAGTAAAAAGACCAATTTAAAAATGGGCAAAGGATTTATATAGACATTCCTCCAAAGAAAATAAATAGATGTGATCAACAAGCATATGAAAAGACGCTGTATCTCATTAGTCATCAAATAAATGGAAATCAGTCCCAGTATTTTTTTTTTTTTTTTGGTGTTGGGGATTGAACCGAGAGTTTCATGTATATTAAGTACATGTTCAACTACTGAGCTACATCTCAGAACTCAAAGTCACAACTAGATACAACTTGATGAATATAAACAAAAATTCAGATAGCAGTAATGTTGATGAAGGTATAGAAAAATCTGAATTCATGTACACTTTTAATACATTCATGCACACTTCACATATATAAAATGGTGTATCCACTTTAGAAAACAATCTAGCAATTCCTCAAAAAGTCACCATTTGATCCAGTTGTTCCACTTCAAAGTATACACCAGAGAAATGAAAACATATATTCATGGGAAAACTTATACATAAATGTTCATACCAGCATTCTTTATAATAGTCAAGAGTGTAAATGATCAAAATATCTGTCAACGAATGAATGGATAAACAAAGAGACTGTTATTCAACCATAAAATGTAGTAAAGTACTAATGCATGCTACAACATAGATGAACCTTGAAAACAGTATGCTAAGTGAAAGAAACCAGTTACAAAAGAATACATATCATATGATTTCATTTATATGAAATTTCCAGTAAAGGTAGATCTACAGACTGAGAAAGTACTGGTTTCCTAAGGCAGAAGGGCATGTGCAGATTGGCAGGTGAGTGTCAAAGGGCTTAGTTTTTTTTTTTGTTTTTTTTTTTTTTTGTTTGTTTGTTTGTTTTTGCAGCACTAGGGGTTGAACTCAGGGGCATTCTACCTCCGAGCTACCCCCCCAGCCCTATTTTTTATTCTTTTATTTTGAAACCGGGTCTCACTAAGTTGCGGAGTGCCTCACTAGGTAGCTGAGGCTGGCCGCGAACCTGGATCCTCCGGTTTCAGCTTCCCAAATGCTGGGATTACAAGCGTGCGCCACCACGCCCGGCTAGTGTTTGTTTTTGAGGTGATGAAAATGTTTTAAATTTTATTGTGGTAATGGGTGTACAATTCTATGAATATATTCTATGAATATACTATTGAATGTTATTGAATTTAATACTATTGAATATCTATTGAATTGTAAACTTTAAAGGGGGGAGTTGTATGATATGTGAGTTGTATCTCAATAAAGCGATGAGAAAAAAACATCTATCAGCATTGAATAGTCCAGTTTCCCAAATAAAATTGTGTTTGATCCCAACCAGGAATTACAGAATAGAGTTATACATTTAAATTGGTTTATTTGATATTTTCATCTATGAAGATTTGGATGTCTCCATCTAATTTTCTCCTCCCTCATTTTTTTTTATTAAAGCATGTTATTCTCTATCAATGAAATGGCCTCTTGTATGAAAAATAACAAAGATATATCTTTTTTTTTTTTTGGTACTAGGTATTGAACCCAGAGGCAATCTAAGTCTGAGCTATACTCCCAACCTTATTTTATTTATTTTTTTTTTTTTTGCGGTACTGGGGATTGAACTCAGGGGCATTCTACCTCCGAGCTATACCCCCAGCCCTATTTTTTATTCTTTATTTTGAAACCGAGTCTCACTAAGTTGCGGAGTGCCTCACTAGGTAGCTGAGGCTGGCTGCGAACCGGGATCCACCGGTCTCAGCCTCCCGAATACGGGTCTTGCTAAGTTGCTGAGGCTGCCTCAAACTTGCTATCCTCCTGTCTCAGCTTCCCAAGTACTGGGATTACAGGCATGTGCCACTGTACCTGGCTCAAAGAAAGATTTCAGTCATAATTAGTTGACAATGGAATGGACTGAATTGGAAAAGATTTTCTAGTTTCCACATACATATTCTGTTAGGAATTTTAGATTATACAGGGATAGTTGATAGTATTTATTAATAAAATAGTCTGCATGATTAACATGTATTAAGTCATTCACCTTTCACAGACATATACAGTTAGAGTTTTCCATTTACATTCCTAATGAAAATAAAATCTCCTAGCATTCTGAGAATGGCATTAATTTGTAACACATGACAGCACAAAAAGAAAGAAAATTTTATTTTAAGTCTTCATTAATGGCTTGAAAGAGAGAATAAAGAGAGGCTCATTAAATTCTCTACTGATGCCCAATTAGAAAGTTTTCTCACACTAGGAAGGCCAGTAAAGTTATATAAATAGATGTATAATAGGTGGATTGATGAGAACAAGATCAAACTATTGGGGCATAAGTTGTTCAATGACAAGATAATATATTTGGAAAAGACAACTTAACTGTGACAATAATATGTTTGGAAGGTAGCATAGCAAAAAAAACAAAACAAAACAAAACCTTAGAAATTTCATGGTAAATATAGGTAGAAATAAATATTCATTATGACATAAAGAATCTATAGTCTGTATTGGCCATAAATTACAACACAGCTATTTGCATGACAAAAGTGAAGCACATTTATTCAAAACCATACTCACATAATGGTTAAAATCTTGGGATCCGGAAACAGTGAGTTCGAATCCAAACCTCAGTTCTGCCATTTACTTGTGCAAGTTAATTTCCTACGCCATGCTTCATTTTATTGACGCCTAAAATACATACAATAGTCTTTCTCACAGAAGGAAAGCATACAGTCCCTGGAGTAGAGCACAGTGTCTGGTACTTAGGAACCAACACATGTCAACAATTCTAATCATCAATTATTTTTATTACTATTTCAACAGCTTCCTAGTGGTTCTTCCTGACTCCAATCAGCACTCTACTCTGCCACTGAGTGATCATTCTAATAGGAAAATGTGAAACAGTTATACTTTGACTGAAAATATCCCACTGACATCAGGAAGCCTATGGCCCAAGGCCAGATCATTTGCATAGCACACAGAGCTCTTCCAGCTCGACTCTGCCCTCTTCTTGATCTTTATATCTAGGTATTTCCTTTCTGCATTCCACTTTTTCAGTTACCACAAGTTTTACCTCTCTGGGAACTCCAAATCTTATTTTTTTTTCCTGAAAGTATTTTTTTATTTATAATTTGCTGATGCACTGCAATGTTACATCATAGGGAGGTTCCATGTGTTAAAAACATACATGCACACAGCTCTTTGTGTATTTTCCTGATCCCTCTCACTCCTCTTTCCTCCCTCCCCATACAAGCTAGTGAGATTGGTAACAAAACATTCATATATTGCTGTAGTATCATTTGAACTTTGCCAGCCCTCCTGCGTCCCCTCCCTAACTCCTAACCATCTTCAATTTCTCTGCCAAGAAGTTTTCATCATTTCAAGTCCCTTATGTTCTCTATTTTCTCTCTAACTTCCACAAATGAAAGAAAACATATAGCCCTTGACTTTCTGCGACTGACTAATCTCAGCATAATATTCTCCAGATCCATCCATTTTCCTGCAAATGGCATATTTGTTCTTTTTTATGGCTAAGTAAAACTCCATTGTGTGTGTATACCATATTTTCTTTATCCATTGATGGACCTTTGGGTTGGTTTCATAATTTGGTTATTTTGAATTGTGCTGCTTTAAACATGGATATACATGCATGGCTAGTATTCTGTCTTTAGTTCTTTAGGAAAGATACCACAGAGTGGTATACTTGGGTCATATAGTGGTTCCATTCCCAGTTTTTTGGAGGAAATTCCAAAGTGATTTCCATAATGGTTCTACTAATTGATGATTCCAAAGGTGTAAATGAAGGAACTCTTAGCACTGGGGACCCCAAGTCAATACAAAGTATTATTTGTTTCTGAAAAGGGAGAAAAGAAAGCTTTTGCTCAATAATTGTGAAGGGTCTATTATTTTGATCCTACTAGAAATCTGACAAGTTTCATGTGGATTTCATGGTCCGAAGACATGAAATTTCTGGGTTAGAGATGAAGACCTTCATTTTTTCACAGCACAAAACGAATGGGCTTTGTATTTCTTCCAGATTTCTCTGGGCCCCAAGTAATATGAGGGGAAATTGAGCCACTCAGGTAGATGCTGCATACACAACTCAGCCACAGCTAATGAACTCCAATGTTAAGAAACCAAAATATAATAGGCTGCAAGCAAACCTGTCTGAGCATCGCCCCAGATGGAGACACTATGCTATATTGAACAGCAAACAATGCTGCTACCTATGCTGAGAGGGAAACTATCTCTAGCTTCCGTATATAAGCACCTGTCTATGTTCGTTCCAGGTATTTTTTTTAACACGGTCAAAAAAAGCTGCCTAAAACATGGAATAATTAGCATATCAATCTCTTTGGATTACTTTGTGTTGAGAGTTTGAGCTCCTCTTTTCTAGTTATTCATAAAATACTTCAGAGGTCCATAACGTTCCACAGGATTGATGCATATACTTCCTATTGATGACCTTTGAAGTGTTTCACTTCTTTGTAATTAGAAGCAATGCTGTTGAAAACATCGTTTTACCTACCATGGTGAAGTATATTCAGAGGACAAATTGTGAACAATAAAATTTCTGGGTTAAAGATTCTGCATAATTCCATGTTTGGTAGTTATTACCAAGTTACTTCCAAAAACTTGTTATGCTTCTGCTAACAAGGTATGAAAAATGCATGCTTCTCTCCACTCAAAAATACCAAATATTAACAAACGTGTAACATTTTTGCTGATAATGCATGAAAGACATTACCTTTAGATTTGCATTTTAAAATTTACAAGTGGAATTTAGCATGTTTACTCATGTTTATTGGCTCTTTTGAATTTATTTTCTGGAAATTGCATGTTTACATCCTTTTCCCATTTTTCTATTAATTGTGCTATTTTTCTTATTAATTAGAATGGGCTCTTTGCAATTAATGCCATAATATAAATTATGCATATATGTTTCCAGGTTGCTATTTTTGTAATTTTTCCATGTATAGCTTTGTGGTAATCTTTAGTAGGCAAATTCAATAATCTTTTGTGGAGTCTGGATTTGCTTCTTTTTTCCAGATTCAATAACAAATTTTCTTCTTTCTTTTTTTTTGCAGTACTGGGGCTTGAACTCGGGGGCATTCTACATCTGGGCTATGCCCCAGTCCTATTTTTTATTCTTTATTTTGAAACAGGGTCTCACTAAGTTGCAGAGAGGTTCACTAAGTAGCTGAGGCTGGCTATGAACCTGGATCCTCTGGTCTCAGCCTCCCAAGTACTGAGATTACAAGTGTGCACCACCACACCTGGTACAATACCAAGTTTTTAAATAAAAATACATCATTTTTGCCCTCAAGCAATCAATTTTAAAAGCCAATGCAAAACAATAAGTTTACAAAGTAACTAGTTAAAATAATACTAACCTTTCCACTTCTGCTCCTTATTCTCAGGTGCAACTATTAACTTTCCCTAATTGTAAATTAGAAATAACTATATATCTATACAGCAGGATATGTATATGTACTATACACATACATGAAAAAATGTATAACACATAATATATTACTTTTGCATATAGCATATTATATAATAATCAGGAACTTAGATAAAATTTTATTACACAACTGTTCCTTTTTCTAGAAATGGAAGAAAAGAACCCTTCTTGTTGAAAACTGTGAAATATCTGTGATGTGTACTTTACTAGAACATGACAAGTTAGTGGCCATTGCAGCTGTTCAATTCTTATTAACTTTTTTCCTCCCTGTTTTCAGAAAATTATTTCACCTTTTGACCAAGAAGTCCCTCATTTTTAGTGCTGTCTAGTCTCTCCCAACTTTGTGATTTGACATGTTTTTTTTTCCAGTATCCTAACTTGGGCAAAACAAACTCTATTTTCCTGGCTTCTAGTATTTCCTATTGTTTGGCTGATAAAATAGACATAGCTTCTAGGAAATCTCATTTCTGAATGAGGATGAGTTATGACTGTTTCAAGACATCAAAAACCCAATTGCTATGTGCCAACTTCTTTAATCAAAAGTATCTCAAATAAACTGTTCGTCAGTGGAGCAGGATAAATCAGGATGGTCGACTTGTATTTTGTCTCTTTATATAACAGGACTCTTTATATCCTCATTGACCTTTTAGGGGAGCATTGGAATTGGAATACCCTTTTCAAACTGTCCATTTAAGTATTGACAGTCTGGAATCCATTGTGCTTAGGTTTGAATTTAATCACTATCTTATTGGTTTATTATGTGTACTTTTTATTTTTATTTTTGTTATTATTTTTGATTGGCAAATCATAATTACATACATTTATGGAGTACAATATGATGTTTTGATATACATACACAATGTGGAATGATCAAATCAAGTCAATTGGTCTACCCATGTACTCTCTTATCTATCTTTTTTGTAAGATATTTGAAATTTAGTTATTTTGAAATATACATTATTATTGAATATAGTCATGCTGCTGTGCAATACCTCAAAATCTATTTTTACTGTCTATTTGATTGTGTCCTTTGATTAAAAACTGTATTTTCTCTCTCCCCTTAACCTCTTACCAGATGCTGGTAACTATCTACCTCTATGAATGCAACTTGTTTAGGTTCAACATATAAGTGAGATTATGTAACATCTGTGTCTCTATTCCTGGTTTATTTTACTTAATAATTTCCTCCAGATTCATCCATGTTGTTGCAAATGGGATTGCATTAAACTGATAAGCTTCTGTGCAGCAAAGGAAACTATCAAGAACCTCAAGAGAGAACCAAAAGAATGGGAGCAGATTTTTGCCAGCTACTCCTCTGATAGAGGACTAATATCTAGAATATTCAGGGAACTCAAGAAACTCACTGCCAAAAAAAAAAAAAACTAATCCAATAAAAAATGGGCAAGCAAACTAAATAGACACTTCACAAAAGAAGAAATACAAATGGCCAATTAATATATGAAAAAATGTTCACATCATTAACAAATCAGAGAGATTCAAATCAAAACTACCCTGAGATTTCACCTAACCCCAATTAGAATGACAATTATTAAAAACACAAACAATAACAAATGCTGGCAAGGATGTGGAGAAGTAGGAACTCCGATATATTATTGGTGGGATTGCAAATTAATGCAACCACTTTGGAAAACAGTGTGAAGGGTTCTCAGAAGAATGGGAATGAATCTACCATATGATCCAGCTATACCATTCCTGGGTATCTACCCAAAAGAATGGAAACAAAACTACCAGAGTAATGCATGCATAATATGTTTATAGCTGCACAATTCACAAATGCCCAACTATGATACCAGCTGAGATGTCCATCAACAGATGAATGGATTACAAATCTATGGGATATGTACACAATGGTATTTTACTCAACCATAAAGAAGAACAAAATTATGTAATTTGCAGGGAAATGGATGGAACTGGAAAACATTATGCTAAGTGAGATTAGTCAGTCACAAAAAGTGAAAAGTTGGATGTTCTCCCTCATATGTGGAAGCTAGGGAGAAATTAGGACATAGGAGGGACTCCAGACAAAGGAGGAGAAATCTTAGTTGAGTGAAGAAGGGGATCTAACTGAGGGAGATAGAAGGGGGGAGGGAAACACCTTAATGGACATGATATACATAAAAAAATCTTATCAAAGTCAATCACTGTGCTGAGCATGGGACGGGAGGGGGGAGGAGGGAATAAGACAGGTATGGGGGGAGGGCTCAATGAGTGCTGTGTGCATGTATGCCTCTATCACCCTGAACTTCAACAAGATGTATGATTACAATGCACCAATAAAAGAAGAATTGTTGCTCAAACACCTTAAAAAAAAGACAATACTGTTTCATTGTGCATATACACACCACAATTTCTTTATCTATTCATCTGTTGATGGACACTTAGAATGATTTCACATCTTGGCTTTTGTGAATAATGCTGCTATGAACATGGAAGTGCAGATATCTCCTAGGCATGGCATACTGATTTAATTTTCTTTGGATATGTACCCAGAAGTGTGATTACTGGATCATGTGGTATTTCTATTTTTAACTTTTTAAGGACCATCCACACTGTCTTCCATAAAGACTGTACGAATTTCCATTCCCATCAACAGTATGCAAGGGTTTTGCTCAACTCATCAAAATTCATCTCACCAAATTCATCTTTCATCTTTTAGATAAAAACCATTCTAACAAGTATGAGATGATATTTCATTGTGGTTTTTACATTTCCTCAATAAGTAGTGATGTTGATCATTTTTTTTTCATGTACCTGTTGGCCCTTTGTATGTATTCTTTTGAGAAATCTCTGCACATGTTCTCTGCATATTTTCAGTTGGGCTGTTTTCTTGCTATAGATTTTTTAAATTCCTTACATATTTTGGATATTGCCCTCTTATCAGATATGTAGATTGCAAATACTTTCTTTTATTCCATGGGTTCCCTCTTCACTTTGACTCTTTTGCTGTGCAGAAACTTTATAATTTGATGCAATCCCATTTGTCTATCCTTGCTTTTGTTGTCTGTGCCTTTGGAGTCATACCAGAAAAAACAAAACAAACAAAGAAACAAACAAATAACAAAAACATTGCCTGGCAAACGTTTTTGAGATTTTTTCCTATGCAACTCTTATCTCTGTCAGTTTCCTGCACTTCTGTACCGATTGAATAGTGAGCCAATAAAAATCCATAGCTCCTCTACTATTCTTTACTTTTCCCTGGGTGGTTGAATGGAATTTAAGTAATTTTGGTATATGTTTCATTTGTTGACCTATTGCTATTCTACTTTGAGATCGCCAATTTCCATCTATAAATATTTTTTTAGAACTCACAGGGAGGTAATTCTGGTCACAATGTGCCCCAAATCATTGAGATATCTGAAGACAAAGTTTGTAATACTAAACTGGGTCCTCTGTACCTTAGCGATAAGGTATATCATTATAGTGGTGCAGCAGTGCAAGTGGATGGGGAAGGGATTGGGTTTGAACCCAGGGACAGTCTACCTTCAAGCTACAGTCTGGAGGTAGTCTGAAATGGAATATCTGAAGTTGCCACATGAAAAATTGATACTTTCTTCCTTATTACTTCATCTGCCTTCCTTCTTCCCTCCCTCAATCCCACATAAATACGTGTAAACAGGAGAACAATGTAAGTAGTCTGAGAAATATATACTCTGTGGTATGAAAACACAATTGATTTGGGGGAAGTTTTTAACTGTGTATAAATTGGCCTGCCTCATATACAACCATTCACTTAATTTCAGGGTGAATGACAAGTGAATATTAAAGAATGTTTAATTCATTTATTTGATTACCTGTGTATCTCCAGAGGGAATAGGGCAATGAGAGCAGAAACAGGTAATTAAATGTCTTGGGGAACTGGCAAGTAGCTGAAACTTGTTTACAAGCTTGGTATACTGCATAATTAGATTGCAATTTGGGAGGACAAAATTCCTGATGCTTAAGATTTTAATTTTTCACAGTGGGGTCAAACTTATGGATGAATACCGTTGGTGGAAAATAAGCAGGGCTGACAGTCTGGAAGACATATGTACAATGTTCATGTCTTGCTTCTATTCAATAGATTTCTGCATAACTATCTAAATCTTGACTTTTGGCAATCACATTGTTAAGTCGAATGTCTCAGATTTGTGACAAATCATATATGAATTTCTCAGGGAGCTCTTTAGTGTCTATAACTGTTATGGTTTGGGTATGGAATATCCCACAAAACCTCATGTGCTGAAGGTTTGGTTCCCAACACAGCAATGTTCAGAGGTAAGACCTTCAGAGGTGACTGAATCATGAGGGCTCTATCTTCATCAATGGATCAAGCCATTGGTGGATTCATAGCTTAATGGGCTATTGGGAAGTGGTGAAATTTATAGGAGATAAGGTCTAATTGGAAGAGGTAGGTAAAGTAGGTAACTGAGGACATACCCTTAAAGAATATATTTTGTCCCAAGCTATTTTTCTGGCTACCATGAGATGAACAACTTTGCCCTACTACGTGTTCTTCACCATGATGTTCTACCTCCCCATAGGCCCAGCAACAATGAAGTCAAATAACTATGGGCTGAAATCTCTAAAGATGTGAACCAAGATAAACCTTTCCTACTTTGATTCTCTCAGGAATTTGTTACAGTGATGGAAAACTAACTGACACAGTGATCCTAAGAAGATGCCTATCCTATGACCCAGCAATTCTTTTTTTTAATTCTTTTATTGGTGCATTATAGTCTCAAATCATAATGTAAATCATGCTGACAATGACATACATGCACACAGCCAGTGACCCAGCAATTATATATATATATATATATATATATATATATATATATATATATATATGAGAATATGAGAGAAATGAGAGTTTGTAGCCATTGAAAAACATGACCAAGGATGTTTATAGCAACTTCATTCATAATGATCCCAACATGGAACAGTTCAAATATCCATCAGTAGTGAAATGGAAAATAGACTGTGCACAGTCATATAGTGTAATACTGCATAGTGATGAAAAAGAACTGATGACATATGCAGCAGCCTGAATAACTTTCCCACTATATTACAGTAAATGAACAAAGCCAGACACAGAGGGTGCATGCTTTTTTATGATGTTCAAGAAGAGGTAAAAATAACTGGTAATGATGGTAGTCAGAATAACGGCTATTGCTGAGAAGTAAAGGTGGGAGAGTGAGCTTTTGGCAGAGAAGGATCACAGCACTCCTGGGGTGCTGAGTATTCTAGAGCTCAATCTGGGTGGTTACACAGTTGTACATGTTTATAAAAATTCCCTTAAATGGCTCACTTTCATCCACTTCACACAGCTTACTGTATATGTGCAGTATAAAGCAGTGAATTAATAAACACATAAATAAGGTTCCTCACAACCTACTATATACCCAGAAAGAGAGACCATAAGTGTGCAGTGACTCACAGATTCTGCATGGAACTGGGATGATACTGTGGACCATTGTGCTCAGGGATCCCAGTCTCACCTTCTCCCTTCCTTTTCAATGTATATTCTATATCTTCTTTAGCCTTGTCGATAAATTGGGAGGCCATGTCTCCTAGAAAGGGATGTTACCATGGGAGGGAGGGGAAGAGAGGACAGGAAAAAAAATGGGTTTCATAAGCTTAGGTCCTGAGGGGACCCAGAGCACAGATGAAAAATAAATTGTGCTAAGACAAAGCTAGGCTTCCCGCCAAGTAGATTAGATAAAGATTTGCTGGAGAAGAGAGTGAACAAGAGTTAGAGCGAAAGCAAAGAGTGAGAAGACATGGGTCCTTGAAAAAAGGGGCTCTGTCCTTTCCACAGGCCTCCCTGGGAGGGCAGTAGGCTCCAAAGGCATCCATGCCTTTCTTCCCATTCTCTCTTTGAGCACCTTGCTGATTCCATATTTTCCTTTTCCTTCTCCATTGAACATTCCCAAATAATCAACTTCGGGTGTTCTGTTTTATACCCTCAGGAATCGATTGGGCCAGAAATAGAAGTTTATCTATTTAAATAGTGTGGTAAATGAACACAATTATTTTTCTATTCATACTCACATTCTCCTTATGACATTAAATTTTCAAAATGTTGACACAAAACTCTTTCTACCAGGGATCCAAACTCTCACAATTTTCTGGCATGAGTTGTCCTTTTAAACTTTATGGTTGATTGGTTACTTTTACCTCAAATATATATATATATATATATATATATATATATATATATATATATATATCTTTCTTTCAATGAAAAAGTAGATTAACTATAGATTTGGAAAATCAAAAAAATATTCTCTAATAACAGACATTTTAGTGCTGGAAAGTAAAGCGATTTTTGGCCGCCTACCTGAGACAGTTGGGAGAGTGATTTATTCATATCTGCTATGATAAATGTTCTCCGGGTTCCATTTGTGCTGGGAGAGACATCAGTGCTTGTTTATAGCATTTTCATCTTTTGATTTTGGCACCATAAACAGGCACAAGTAGAAACATGGGTGGAGTTTGGTCTTTTCTGAAATATTGATTAAAAAGCCCTACATTTTATTGGTTACTATGCCAGAAAGGCTTTGAATTTCAGAATACACAATGGGCCAGCAAGTACGTGGCAATTTGCCTTAGATATGAGGATTTTCTGATGAATAAATTAATGCTGAAATGGAATACATTGCTATATATTGACCCCAAAGTTCCCATTTTCTTGACAACGTGTTAACATTCTGTAGCATTCTATGTCTCATTTCATTGAGATAATATCAGTGTCATAGTAACATAAAGCTTTATATTGTCTTCTTTCTGAAACACAGCATTATTGAATTACACATACAAATCAAGTTCTTTTGCAGTGCTCAGGCACAGATATATTCCTCTGAATGTGGTCCAAATCAAGAGGATTGCTGCCATTGTGAAATCCACCATGCATTTCAGATTCGCTACTTCACACATTTTCAAAAGGTTGTCAGCAAGTCAGGAGACACAGAAATTTAGAGACTGAATGAAGCATTTCTGAATCCCTGTCAGATTTGTCAAGTCTTTTCCCCCTAGACTTTGTAGAAGAAAAAGCTTAACAATGAGAGTGGGGAGAAAGATCTGTATTTAAAAGGTATAGCCGTGTTTTCTAGTGTTACACTTAATCGCCAGGTTGTGTTGATATTGTTCAAAGCATCTCTATTTGTACATCACAATATGTATGTCTATGAACCAAAGGCAGCATGCTGTCACTGTCATCTGCCTTCTCCACAAACTGTATTGAATAGGAACTAGAAATTTGTAACCTCCTGAATATGCTTGGAGTTAATATTTTTGACTTGTACCAGTCTACCCAAGTCCTGTCCATTAATATGCATTGTTTTGTGGATGCGATGGAGAAGACAGTAACGCCAAGAATGATGCAAACCTTCTGTGGATTTTTAAAAATTTTTCTCACCACCTTCTGGAATGGGAAGAGCAGGAGGCACTGCCATGTTTTTAATTTGTTGATATTTAGAAAAGGAAACCTCACCTGTTTACTTGGGCCCTCTTTTCAGCCTACCTACCATGGCAATTTTGCTTTTAGTTGACTTTTTATTTGTGTTATTTCTGATTCACAGGCTTGAATCCAGAGAGTGGCTTGCCCTTTCTCTTCCTTACTGGTTCATCCCAGAATTTGTCATGGCCCAAACCATAAGAAAGCAGTTCCAGGCTGGGTGTGGTGGCACACACCTATAATCCCAGTACTTGGGAAACTGAGACAGGAGGATCACAGGTTGGGGGCCAGCCTCAGAAACTTGGCCAAGAGATCCTCAGGAACTCAGTGAAACCCTGTTTCCAAATAAAAATAAATAAAATGGGGTTGGGGTGTAGCCCAGAGGTGGAATACCCTTGGGTTCAATTTCCCAGTACTACAAAAAATAAGTAGTTGTAAGGTTGGGGATGTAGCTCAGTGGTAGAGCACTTGCCTAGCATGTGCAAGAGCCTGGATTCATCCTGAGTAACACAGAAATAAAGAAAGAAAAAAAGGAAGGAAGGAAGGAAGGAAGGGAGGGAGGGAGGGAGGGAGGGAGGGAGAGAGAGAGAGAGAGAGAGAGAGAGAGAGAGAGAGAGAGAGAGAGAGAGAGAGAGAGAGAGAGAGAGAGAGAGACGGACGGACGAGAGAGGGGGAGAGGGAGAGAGGAAAGAAAGACTTGGGTTTCATTGAAGAATATCTTATGATCACATCTCATTTATGTTTCATTGTTTCTTATTGGAAATGGTGGTTTCTAGTATCCCATTCCCTATTACAGCACTAACATGCAATGTACAACCTCTGCTCTCAAGCTTTCCAGTGTCAGAAGGCATGCCTTATATATGGTACTAGAACCATGAGGACCTCCTCTAGGCTCACCTTCCAACTTCTCTGATGCTTCCAAGAATCTCTGGGGTACTCCATCTAGAGTCTTGTAATTAATAGAGAAAAAATGAAACTTATATAGGATTCCCACTTTCTACTTCCTATTTCAGACAAGATCACATATTGAAAAGGACCTGGTCTTTGTAATTGGGCAGGTCAAGAGTTTTAAGTTTCTGAATATCATCTTTTTCCTCTAAAAATATAGCAAATCAACACCTACATATAACAGAGCTTCTGCCTCTTGGGCACCAAGAGGATACAGACAGAAGCAACACAATGCTGCTATAATGAATAAAAGTACTACAGCATGTGCACTACTAATGAGGATTAGCTCATAGTAGGTGTTCAACCCACACTGATTCTAAGCTTCACCTCTCTTCACACAGACCTTGTCTCTTTCACTTTCATTATACTAATTAACTCAACAAGCTCAGTTGAACATTTTTTGGTACTGAAGATTGACCCCAGGGGCATTCTACTTCCAAGCTACACCCCCAATCCTATCTATCTATCTATCTATCTATCTATCTATCTATCTATCTATCTATCTGTCTGTCTGTCTGTCTGTCTGTCTGTCTGTCTGTCTGTCTGTCTGTCTGTCTGTCTATCCATCTATCTATCTACCTACACATATTTATATTTGAAACAGGGTCTCACTAGGTTGCTGAGGGGCTTGCTAAATTGCTGAGGCTGGCCTCGAATCTGTGATCTTCTTGTTTCAGCCTCCTAAGTACTGGGATTACAGACATGCAACCTCCCTGCCTGGCAGTTGAGCATCTTTTACGGGGTTCACTCTAAAAGATCATGGGAAGAAAACAAAGATGAAAGGCACAGCCTTGTCCCCCAGGAAACAATATTCTAGCATATTGTTCCTCAACTTTGGCTGTACTTCAGAATCACCAGAGATGCTATAGAAAATGTCAGTGTCCGGACCATGTCCAAGGTCAGTTACATCAAAATATCTGGGAATGGAGCCTGAGATCAGTATTTCTTTAAAGCATCCTAGGTAATTGCAATGCACATCCAAGTTGAGAATCACCATTTTAGATGTAAGTCAGATACAGAATGCAGAGTAATAAGATCCAATTCTGGTTGCTTCAGAAGATTTAGGGCCAAGGATACAGACAGGCTAAATTATGCGGCATCGGACATACCACCTTAGGGAATTTCTTGACTTTTATCTTATAGATGATGGTGAAACAGTGGAAGAACATTCTGATTAAGTTTCTGAAGTGATTGCTTTGGCATGTATGCCAAGATGCCATAGTTGAAGCCTCTCATTCTTTTTACACACACACACACACACACACAGACACACACATGCATGCACAAACACATGCTCAACTTTTCATCTCATATTTTCCTACTACAAATACGACCATGCTATTACTTTTAACTCTGTTAAAATGATGCTAAAAACAATGCTTAGTCAAATGGTTAAAGCATGAACACTTCCTCTGTCTAGGTGCTTTTCTTAGCACTTCTTATGCTTTATTTCATTTAGTTCCTGCAAAAACCCTAGAAGGTAATATGATCTTTATATCCATTTTACAGATGAAGACAGTGAGCCTCAGGGTCTTCTGGTTCATAAAATCTTGTATGTAGTATCAGGGCTGCCTCACTCTAAAGCCCGATCTGTCAGCCACAACACTAGACAGTAAATACATTTTGTTCAAGCCACTTACCTTATCGGGAAATTCAATTAATATGTGAAAAAGTCTGAGGAGTAAAATGCAGCATTTTACGATGTAAGCAACAACCAGGAGTTTTGCTAAAGTCCCCACAAATCAGATGGAATTGACCTGCGGAAGATAAGAAATGACCATTATCTTTCTGGGGCTAAAAATATGTTGCTACTCTCCCAGATTCATACCTAACTCAGAGCTTATCTGAGAGAGACTAATGCTTTGGATAATATTTTAGAAAGCTTCGTGAGATTATGTGGTTTTATTTATCTACCTTTTTAGCAGGCAAATTGATGATCGCAATCATTTCCTTTTAAAAAGGTCCGTGTAAATTTGCTGAGACAAATGCTAATTGTGAAAGTAACATCTGTGTTTCTCCTGGCATGGTGGTTTCCAGGTATCTATTCTATTGCATTATGCTTTTAAGTTCCCACTGTCTTTTGATGTTCAGTAATAGAGAATTATGAGATAATATACTTACTGGCATTAGACACTTAAAAGCATATGACACATTGTCTATTTATGTACTTCCCTGTGCTTCTTTATAGTATCGTTTTTTTTTTTTTTTCCCCAAAGAGTCTGAGATATTTATGTAATGTTCAAAATTGATGGCCTGTTCGGGGTGTTGTGTATTTTCTTTTTATTACATTGATCTCAGAAGAAAATTTACCAAGTGGCATTCATTCTTAAGGAAGTATTGAGAATTATGATTTTAATACTAAATTTGTAAGCCTGGTATTCCTAAGCTGCTTTTTAATGATATGTATAAAAGCAAGTGGCATGTTCAATGCCATTGTCTACTATACAGGTTTATGGACTGAAACTGTATATATAGGCCAAGGATCCACACACTTTTCCCATAAAGGGCCAGAGAGTCAACATTCTAGACCATGTGGACTATATAGTGTCTGTTGGAACTACTCAACAACTCTGTTATATGTAATGTGAAAGCAGTCATAGGCAAGACATAAATGAGCACAGCTCCATTTTTAATATTATTTTATTGGTGCATTGTAATCATGCATCTTTGTAAAGTACAAGCTAGTAGAGGCATACATGCACACAGGTCTCATTTAACCCTTCCCCAATTCCCGCTCCATCCCCTCTCCCCTCCCTCCTCCAGTTTGGTTTAGTGATTGACTTTGATATGTTTGTGAATGTGCATTAGGGTGTTTCCCCCTTCCCCATCACCTTCAGTTAGGTCACCTTCTTTGTTCATCTAAGGTTTCTCCTTCTTCATCTAGAGTCCCGCTTATGATCCACTTTCTCTCTAGCTTCCGCATATTAGGGAGAACATATGATTTTTTACTTTTTTTTGACTGACTAATCTCACTTAACATAATGTTTTCCAGTTCCATCCATT
This sequence comes from Graphiurus murinus, assembly GCA_004027655.1. Classification (NCBI taxonomy): domain Eukaryota; kingdom Metazoa; phylum Chordata; class Mammalia; order Rodentia; family Gliridae; genus Graphiurus; species Graphiurus murinus. Next base: position 253,977 of record PVLC010000188.1, on the reverse strand, counting down.
TCTCTGCAAATGACATGAGTTTGTTCTTCTTTATGGCTGAGTAAAATTCCATTGTGAACATATCCCATAGTTTTGTAATCCATTCATCTGTTGATGGACATCTTGGCTGGTTCCACAATTTGGCAATTGTGAATTGTGCAGTTATAAACACAGATACGCATGCACTAGTCTGGTGATTTGGTTTCCATTCTTTTGGGTAGATATCCAGAAGTGGTATTGCTGGATCATATGGTAGGTTCATTCCCATTCGTCTGAGGATCCTCCATACTGTTTTCCAAAGTGGTTGCACAATGTGTTAGGATTCTCACTTCTCCATATCCTCACTAGCATTTGTTGTTTGTGTTTTTGATGATTGCCACTCTAATTGGGGTTAGGTGAAATCTCAAGGTAGTTTTGATTTGCATCTCTCTGATTACTAATGATGTTGAACATTTCCTGATACATTTATTGGCCATTTGTATTTCTTCTTTTGTGAAGTGACTAGGTAGATCACTTGCCCATATTTTGATTGGGTTGTTTGTTTTCTTAGCAGTGAGTTTCTTGAGCTCTCTGTACATCCTAGATATTAGTTCTCTATCGGAGTAGTAGTTGGCAAAATTTTTCTCCCATTCTGTGCACTCTCTGTTTAGGTTCTTGATAGTTTACCTTGATGCACAGAAGCTCTTCAGTTTAATGCAATCTCATGAATTGATCTTCCTTTGAATTGCTTATGCCTTTGGGGTCTTGTTGAGAAAGGTTTTACCTGTGCCTATGTGTAGAAGTATTGAACCCTTGCTCTCTTCAAGTAGCTGCAAGCTCTCTGGCCTAACTTCCAGGTCTTTGGTCCATCTTGAATTAACTATTGTGCAGGGTAAGAAAGTGGGGTTTATTTCCATTTTCTGCATATAGTTAACCCATTTTGCCAACACCATTTGTTGAAGAGGCTATCTTTTTTTCCAGTGTATGTTTTTGGCTTCTTTGTAAAAAATCAATTGGCTGTAAGTGTGCAGATTTGTTTCTCAGCCTTCTATTCTGCTCCATTGGTCTTTGTGTCTGTTTTTGTGCCAATACCATGCTGTTTTTATTACTATGGCTTTGTAGTAGAGTTTGAAGTCACGTATTGTGATGTCTCCTGCATGATTCTTGTTGCTGAGAACTACTTTGGCTATTCTGGGCTTTTTGTTGTTCCAAATGAATTTAAGGACTGATATGGTAATTTAATGGGTATCACATTGAATTTGTAGATCACTTTTACGAGAATGGCCATTTTGATGATATTCTACCTATCCAAGAGCATGGAAGATCTTTCCATCTTCTAAGGTCTTCTTTGATTTCTTTTTTCAATGTTTTATAGTTTTCCTTGTAAAGGTCTTTTACCTCCTTGGTGAGGTTTATTCCTAAGTATTTTGTTTTTAGGGGTGATATCATCAGTGGAATTATTTTCTGGATTTCTTTTTCAGTGGATTTATGGTTTGCATATAGGAAAGCTTCTGAATGTTTAAGATTGGTTTTGTATCCAGACACTGCTGAATTTGTTGATCTGTTCTATTTGCCTTTTTGCTGAGTTTGTTGGATCTTCTATATAGTATCATGTCATCTTCAAATAGAGATAGTTTAAATTCTTCTTTTCCTATTTTTCCTCCTTTGATTCATTCTCTTGCCTTATTGCTCTGGCTAGTCTCAAGTACCATATTGAACAGAAGTGGTGATAATGGACATCTTTGTCTTGTTCCTGTTGTTAGTAAGAACTCTCACAGGTTTTCCCTGTTTAATATGATGTTGGCTGTGTGTCTATTGTATATTGCCTTGATGATGTTGAGGTATGTTCCTTCTATTCCAATTCTCTGCAAGGCTTTTAGCATGAATGGGTGCTGGATTTTATCAAATGCTTTTAATTAAATCTTATTTACAAAAATAGAAGGTGACCAAATTTGACCCACAAATTTGGATCACCTTCCAACTGTAGTTTTCCAATCCCTGGCATAAAAATCATACAATAAAGTTTCTCATCTTGGCTAAATTCCACTCTTCAAGGCTGTCAGAGAACAATCTCTAAATAAGAATAATTAGGTTATTTAAACAAATACAGCTGGACAAATCTTATTAGTGTTATTCCAAAACACTGTAGCCACCTCCCCTGTCCTTCTTTACTTAGAGTTTGCCTGATTTCAGAAGCTGGGAGAAAGCTGATGTAGAAACTTGACCTAAGGGAAGTTTGGGTGTGGCTTGCTGCCTGTGCTTAAAATGTTTAAAAGAAGAAAAACGGATGATTTTCAAGATCCTTTCACTTTGACTTTCCACAGTATGTTTTTAACTTCATATTTTTATTCTTTTACTAGTGCATTGTAATTATACATTATAGCAAGGTTCAAAGTGATAAAAACATACATGTATGCACAACACTTGGTATATGTTGAAGGCCACCAACTTGTCCATCACAGAAAAGGATCAATGGCCACAAATACGGCCTTCAAGTTTACTGCACTGAGAATATCTCTAAGTCCTCCGAGTCACTGACTAATGCTAATAAAAATAAGTCTTCCTATTTATTTATTTATTTATTTATTTATTTATTTATTTATTTATTTATTTATTTGTTGGTGCTAGGGGTTAAGCCCAGGAGCATTCTGCTTCCAAGCTATACCCACAACCCTTTTTATTTTTTATTTTGAGACATGGCCCAGTAGGTTGCTGAGGCTGTTCCCAAATCTACAACTCTGCCTCATATCTCATCTTCTCAAGTACTGGGATTACAGGTGTGTGCCACCCAGCCCATCCAACAATTATCTTTTATTGAATAAATTACAACCCATCTTTTTTTCTGACTCAAACCTATTGATGTGTTTGAAGTAGGATCCTTTCACCCCTTAGAGTTAAGACCACTCAGGCTTAGTTTCCCCAAATTACTCGACTAGTGAGTGGTGGAATTAGTATTCATGTTCATGTACATGGAAATTTTCCACTTGAAAATTCCCCTCCCCACATAGCATTCTGCTAGCAATAGTAGTATCACATCAACAACAAAAACTGTATTGAGTGTGACAAGGTACTTAGCATGGTTCTAACTTCTTTATATATGGGTGTAAACTTATATAACTCTGCTAATAGTCCTATGAATTAGGTCCACTTAACCATCCTCATTTTCTAGATTAGGAAACCGAGGGTCAGATAATGACCCAAATAATCAATCTTAAGGCAATTCCTAGAGTCCGAAAACATCACTCACTCCAAGTGGAAGCAAGCTAGGCGGGGATGCTTCCTTTGTTTTCCAGTGTTAGAAGAGGATGAAAAACAGCTGAGGTCTAGAGAAGCAACTGAATCCCCACCTAGATTTGTATTCTAACTGCATCTATCCTTCCTTTCCTCACCCTTTCATGTCAGTTCATTTTGTGCTGATAAATTCCAACGCCCCTCGAGTCTTTACTATGCTGTCAGGAGAATCTCACATCAGAGCCACACATTTTGGAAATGCCTCTCGCGGACCTCGGCAGCAAAAAAAATAGATCTGTCTTCTGTCAAACCCGGAGATAAATCAATTACTTCCTTCCACCTCTCCCTTTCCATTGCTCAACTGAAAGTCACACAGTGGGTCCAGAGAAGCTCATGAGGTGCTCCAGAGGCCAGCTCTTTAGGACATGTGAGGCAGATGGCATAGAAGGAGAAAGTAGACAAATCACCAGCCTGGTTAAGTAGTCTTACCTGAACATGGGGGTGCCTTTTCAAAGTGTCTCCATGGTGGACATAGGTTTTATTCTGTTGCTGTCGCTGTATGATGATGACATCAAGTTCACATCTAATCCCTGCCATGAAGGAAACTAAGCATTCTCTGTATCCAGCGGGGGGATTGTGAGGACACAGGGATTATCCACCATTTCTTTCTTCTCGAATTTTCTACTGCCCACCCTTATTTTGCATATTCAGATGCTCTCCCCCTGTGTAATGGCTGCAAAGCTTGGAAATGCCAGCTTAACTGGAGCTACTTGAGAATGAACTACTAATTAGATGTAAATGACAGTTAGAGGTTAGGCATCATCATCATAACATTGCTACCAGATTACAATGCCATCATCAGACAAAATGCTGCTACACCCAAAGGTCTTAGAAAAATGTCTGAACGTTTAACTTTTAAATAATGTTAGAATTATAAAAAGCTCCTGAAATAGTACAGAGTTCCCAGATAGAGTTTTCACCCAATTTGCCTTAATGATTACATTTTGCATCACCATGGTATGCTTATTGCAAACAGAAAATTAACATCAATACAACACTGTTTACTAATCTACAGCACTTTTCTGACTTTCCCTAGTTTCGTTTCTAATGTATATTTTCTTTTCCTGGGTCCCACATTAAACTTTGTCTCAGTCTCTGCCAATCTGTGACACAGAAAGGTTAATTAACATGCCAGGGGCTACACAGGGATTAAGTGGTAGAACCGATGTTTTTTTAATCCAGATGCCTCTCTGTGAAAACCATGTTCTTAATCATTATGCCACTGTCTTAGGGTTCCTTTTGCCAATTGGCCTGTACATGAGTAAAAAACAAATGTACAATTTGTATGCCTTTCAAACATTTCTTTCAGCAGTTAGCATTATATTAACTAATACAAGGGTCTTCTCTTGAGTTCATACTGTATAGTATAGTATTATAGGATTGTATTTATTAAGTTAATAGCATCTTATACAGTTAGCTTTATGCTTTTGACAGAAGAAAGCAATGTACATTTACCTCTCTTTTAATTTAGGCTCTTGATTTGTTAATATATATCTTCATTTATCTTTGATTATCTTAAGAACTAAACAAATGGCATGTAACTTTAAAACAAATTAACTTTCCAAAATAAATTGATGTCACAAAATACTTTTGAAAATTGTAGAGAGGTAGAATAGAGGTTGTGTATTAAGAAATCCAATATATTTACTGCATTGGTCAGCTTTTCATCCTTGTGACAAAATACCTGAGAAAAGCAACTTACAGGAGGAAAAACATTTATTTTAGCTTACAGTTTCAGTACATGGTTACTTGACTCAGCTGTTTCTGGACCTGTGGTGAGGCAGAACATCAAGGTAGGGAGTATATGGTAGCAAAGCTGCTCACCTTGTGCATCCAGGAAGCAAAGAGAAAATTCATTTTTATAACAAAGCCTCTCCCTCCAGGCCCATTAAGCTATGAATCTGTAAATAATTTAATCTATTCATGAGGTCACCACCTCCCAATGGTCCAATCACCTCCCAGTGGCCCAATTTCTGAACATTGCTGTATTGGGGGCCAGGCCTTCAACACAAAAGCTTTGGGGGGACATTGAAGATCCACATCACAACATTTAGAATATTAACAGTGTCTTACAATGTCATGAAGTTTGGGAATCACTACTTTCGGATCTGACTGGTGCCAAGAACTTTTGAGTGTGTGTGCCTTTTAAGTTCCATATCAGCACATTTGATAATTAAATTGAAAGTTGGAATCATTCATCAACAAAATGAAGTTAGAGCTAGGAAATTTGCATGTGAACCAATTAGAGCTTAGTCTGTGGGATAAAATTTAATAAAAACTCAATCATGGGATGTAGCACCAAACAGAACATTTCCCAGCAGAGACACCTAGGAGAAGAGATTTCTTCATTTATAGCACTGTTTTTGGTCAGGGATATGAAAAGCAGAGCAATAGGCTTGAAAAGAATGTTTACAGCCTGGCACAGTGGCCCACTCCAGTACTTGGGAGGCTGAGATTAGAAGATCACAGGTTTGCGGCCAGCCTCAGCAACCTCACGAGGCCCTCCGCAACTTAGTGAAACCCTATTTCAAAATAAATTCTTACCTTTTTCTAAACTCATTATTATTCTTTTTTCTAAAGCATTTCAACTCTGTTTTTTTTTAGCTGTTATTAATGGTATTCAGAATTGCAATATAAAGCCTTTGAAATGAAATATTGGCGAGAGTACCAGGATCTATTAAAAACATAAAATGGTTAGTTACATTATATTATTAGCTACTTCATTAGCACCTTTCTTAATAAAACTTCTCCTGCTGAAAAATAAATAAATAAATAAATAAATAAATAAATAAATAAATAAATAAATAAGTAAATAAAATAGGCCTAGGGTTGTATCTCAGAGGTAGAATGCCTCTGGGTTCAATCCCCAGTATCACAAAAAAATGTATATTTATTTTTAAAAAATGTAAAAACCTTTTACCTGGAGGAGCGCCAAAGGTCTTTCATTTTCCAAGTAATTCTTGGTTGTATACCAAGCCCTTGATGAAATACAAAGGAAGGAAAATGCATTTGAAAAAAATTTACCTGAGGGAAGTTATCTGTGAAATTGTATTTTTCTTCCTCTTTTAAGCTTCCCCTTTATCCCCACAGTAGGCTAATGATGTATGCCCTCTGCCTTTCTCTTGATAGGCCTTGGCTGCCCATCCATAGTCAGCCGCTGGGTGGGTATAGAAACCCTCTAGGTATTGTAATCCTATCCTGGGGTATAGGATTGGAAATGCTAAGGCAGCCTGGTTTTGACAATTTTTATCTACAATTAGATGAAGGGCAGGAATGATTTCACTTGTTCTGGTGACCCTGAACCTAGCAGGGAACCTGGCAGGTTTGTCTAGCGAGCTAGCGTGATGCCCATGAAAATGGACCCCTTAGATCTCCAGCTGCAGAGAGTGATGGCCCGGGCTCTGTGCTCTAAAATTCATCACTATATTTTATAAAAAGGCCTTTACTGTCTACTGCTGCTCAATTTATGATTCTTATTTTCTGAAAATCTCATTCACCATCTCTGCCCAGCGTTTTGTGGAAATTTGGTTTTATTACTTCCATTTTCCATGATAGAAATCAGTAGTTTTTGCCAATTTATTAAAATTTGGCTTTTAAGGAGATTTCAGTAAGTTCAAAACCTAGTAGACCTTTGCATTTTAAATATTTTTTCACTTGCCAGAAACAGTGGTATATACCTTTAAGCCCAGTACTTGGGAGGCTGAGACAGGAGGATCGCAGGTTCAAGCCCAGCCTCAGCAACTAAGGGATACTCCCAGTAACTTAGCAAGACTCTGTTTCAAAATTTAAAAAGGAGGGGGAGGCTGAGGGTTTATCTCATGTAGAATGGCCCTGAGTTGAATCCCCAGGACAACATACACACACACGCAAAAGATTTTTTATTTAAAATATTCCATTTCAAGCCTTTTCTGTACATTTGTATGATAATTTTTATAAGTGGTATGATTATTTTTGGTAATAAAATTGCATAATGATGGAATTTTTTTGGGGGGGGGTACTGGGGATTGAACCCAGGGGCATTCTACCTCTGATCTACACCCCCAGTCCTATTTTTTTATTCTTTATTTTGAAACAGGGTCTCACTAAGTTTCAGAGAGCCTCACTAAGTAGCTGAGGCTGGCCATGAACCTAGATCCTCCAGCCTCAGCCTCCCAAGTACTGAGATTACAAGTGGGAGCCACCACACCAGGCTTGATGGAAATTTTTCTAATCATTCATTTGAAAATACTCTCTCCATAAAACATCTTTTTGGTAAATCAGTTACTTTTACTTGCTTTGCTAAAATGTTATATATACTCTGAAGAGATATATTGATGCACTAATTTTAAGTCTGTTAAGTAACCAACTCCTGACAACAACCTGTCATCATTCAAAACTATTTTTTTTTCCAGAAAACTAGGGTACTCACCTCTTATGAAAGAAAAAAATATGTAAGTCTTTGTTAGGTTGATTACTCTTTTAAGTCCTTTGCTACAAGACAACCAGAAAATTCTGTAGCAAAAACAGAATGTTACACTGACTTGTTAGAAAGTCCTATAAAGACTCTACTGTTAAAAGGGTCTTGTTTTTGTAAAAGAAAACTTTATGGCATCCTATATTACATAAACTGCAATGAGTCATAATTTTTTCAAATCTGAATGAGAGAGTATCCTTCCCTCTCTACTGATATCTCTTTCTTCCTTCAAGATATGATATGGGCTGATTATGACCACCTGATTGAAGGAGCATGTCTGTGTCAATATTTATAAAAAATGTTAGTGAGGCTTAAGTTTCTATACAAATACAAACAGCACAAATCAATCTTACATATTTCCCTATATCCCTATGCTGTGAATTATAGGTCAGAGTGGTAAACAGCTGACTGGTTGGTGGGTAAGGAGGCTTTTCAGTCTTTGTCAACTTGGGGTTTGGGTTTTATCACACATGAAGAAACTGGAGATGATGTCTTCAATGTATACAAGGCGAGCAGTAGGTACCCATATTTTTGCACAAAGGTAAGATTCTCAAAGGCCTGCATAAGTTTGGCCAGAGTTGAAAAGTTCCATAATAAGGCAACAAAGAAACTCACTGTCCCATGTATGGGTTTGGGTTGAAATGCAAGTGTCTCATTTGAGGTTGCATAATCATGGGTCTGTGTCTCACATAATTTAGGGTGAGTGTGCAAGTTCTTCTAGATCAAGAATGCCTGAACTGAGAAATTAACATAGAAAATTCTTCTAGATCAAGAATGCCTCAACTGAGAAATTAACGTAGAACTGGAGTCCAGACCAGTGCTAGCTTTCAGGCATCCTTAAGGAGCAAATAAAAACTGCTCTAGATGGGTTTGCTCTCTGCCTAAGCAATGCCAATCAAGTGAGGTACCTCTGAATAAGAGCTTATAACTGGGGTCAATGTTTCCTAATTCCCACTCCAAATTTGCTCCCCATCCTTCCCTATCCTGCTTTGTTCCCCTAACAAATGACTTCTATCTACTGTATCACCTGGGCTTCTTGGCTTCTCACTGGTTTCAGTACATGAAAGGTAATGGCAGGAGAGCAAAGGACTGTAGGATAGCAAGCTTCTTTAGCTATATCCATGGTGGGTCTTTTTTTTTTTTTGGTACTAGGGATTAAACCAGCTACACTCCCAGTCATTTTTTATGTACTTGTATTGGTGCATTGCAGTCTCACTCATAATATAGAGTGATAGGGACATACATTCACACAGCACTTGGTAAGCTTCTTCCCCTCAGCTCCCTCCCCTTCCCCATACATGATATTGAGATTGGCATTGGTATTCTCACATATGTACATAACATCAATGGAGGTGTTTCCTTCATTCATTCCCCCTCCCTCTATCCCAACTACTCTCCCCTAAACCCCCTCCCTTCCTCTACTGGGGTTTCTCCTCCATTATCTGAAGTCCCTCTGGTATCCTGATTACTCTCTAGCTTCTGCATATAAGAGAAAACATCTGAACTTTCACTTTCTCTGAATGGCTAATCTCACTTAACATAATGGCTAAGCTGCTGAGGTTGCAATCCTCCTGTCTCTGCCTCCCCAAACTGGGATTATAGATGTGCAACACTGCCTGGCCACAGTGGACCATTGTTTGGCAATGTTTGCCTTTCTCTACCTACCAAAGCCCTGGATCCCATCAGGCAGCCCTCTGCTCCAGCCATGAGTATGGTAGTTATTCTCTCTTTAGGGGTAGCAAGAGCATCATGTTTCAGCATCTTTTGGCTGCTTCTAGCCCTGCCCACACCTCTATAAATAATCCTCTTATGAAACTCTCCACAATTACTACATTTGCCGTGTCATGTATTTCCTGTCAGGAATTTAACCGATACATTATTGATAATTTTACCTTTTTAGATGCAGTTCTGGAGATCAAACTCAAGCATGCTAGACACTCTATCACTGAGCTATACCTTGAGCCCTATTAATGATAATTTTAAAACAATATTGATGGTACTAAATAAGGACAAATTCCACCATGAGGTAGAATCCCACAGACCTAGAAAATATAACAGTTAGAACTGAGCAAATATCAGATAATGGGACCATTAATTATTGGAGGCTATAAAAAGTATATTTATAGGAACTAGGAATATAACTTATTTGTAGAACACTTGTCTAGTATATTCAAGGCCATGGGTTCAGTCCCCATCACTACAAAAATGTATATTTAACATAATTCATGATAAAAAAGTAATCAAAATCAGGAAAAGGATAAGATACTATGAAAGAACAGACACCTGAAAATAGCCAAATGTTATTTCTAGAAGTTAAAAAATATGATTATTAAAATTAAAAACCCATTACACAAACTAAGCAATACACTATAACTAAAGAGAGGTTTAGTGATCAAGAAAATACATCTGTCTATTAATCCTGATGAAGTATGGGGTAATAAAGAAATGGAAAATATGAAAGAAGGGATAAAGAAATGTCGAGAGATTAGCAAAGAGGCAATATTTGAAGGACAATAGCTAAGAACTTTTCATAATGTTTTAAAGACATGATTCCTAAGGTTTAAAAACTATAACATGTCTGAAGTATGATAAACAAAAATAAGCCCACATCTATACAATCTAGAATGAAACTGCAGGAAAAGAAGCAAAAAGAACATTTAAAAAGTAGCCAAAAAGAAAACGCAGATTATCTACGATACCAACAATCATACAGACATTTGACTGTATGACAGCAATAATATAGACTAAATGATATTGGACTGATATCTGCAAAATAATGAGAGAAATTAACTGTCACCTATAATTTGACACCCAACTAATATTCCATTCAAACTTCAGGGTAAAATGAAGACTTAAAAAAGCTTACCTCTTATTAAAATTGTTATAAAATTGCATTTAACATAAGAAAGCATAGTGCTGGGGATGTAGCTTACTGGTAGAGTGCTCGCTTAGAATGCATGAGGCCCTGGGTTCAATACTCAGTAACATAAGAAGAAAAAGAAAACACGACTACTAAAGAAATAAAATCAATAATCTATCTTTTTGTAACATAAACAATAGGCCCAAACGGTTTTATAGGCAAGCTCTACTAAAAAGGCAAACAACATAAAAGAGACAGGAACAAAGGATGAATAGATAATCCAGAGAAGCAAAATCCTTACTGGCTAATAAGCCACATAGAATGTTATTCAGTTGGATCTTTATCAGAAATGCAAGTTTTAGCTGGGCGTGGTGGCACACACTTGTAATCCCAGCATTTGGGAGGCTGAGACTGGAGGATCCGGGTTCGTGGATAGCCTCAGCTACCTAGTGAGGCACTCCACAACTTAGTGAGACCCTGTTTCAAAATAAAGAATAAAAAATAGGGCTGGGGGTGTAGCTCGGAGGTAGAATGCCCCTGAGTTCAATCCCCAGTACAAAAAAAAAAAAAAAAGCAAGTTTTAAGAATAATGAAATATCATTCTGCCACTCTAATGCTGACAAAAAATATTCAGTCCTAAAATACCCAATATTGGCAAGAGTTCAACATAAAGAAACAGAAACTCAAAAGCATTGATGGTAGATAATAAGTTGTTTTATTTGGTTTGGGTAGCATCTCTGCAATAGTTAATAAAGATGCTGATGAACATACACATTGGGTAATTCCATTTCCAGAAACTACTATACATGCACACAGGAAGACAAGTACAATATAATTTAGTGGAACACTGATAACATAATGAATAATTGTAATATTCAGAAAACAGATACCATAAAATAGCGACGATCCATGAACTATGTCTGCATGTATGAGCATGGGTAAATCTTTACAACAAAATGAATGAATGAGCAAGGTGCACAATACTTATCACTATAACATTTATATAAAACGCTCAAAACACACAGTGTGATTCACTTGTAGATTTGTGCCTACATAGTTCAAAACCATACATGAAACAAAACACATCTGATTCAGGAGGGGGGGAAGAGGTGTCATGGTTACAAAATGTATCTGTATACTTCATTTAAAAAGAGAAGAAAAAGAGCATGAAATTTCTATCTGTTCAATATACAAAGGTATATTATGTGATTTTCTACACTTTAACGGTACGTTTGGATATGTTTTCTGCTACAAGGCAAAATAAGGCTAGTGTGTTCTTATAAATCGCCAAAATAATTTTCCTAGAGATTACATTCTTATCTTCTTTACACCTGTAGCAGAAGAGTAGGAGAATAACCAAATCTATTTCTAAACAGTTTTACCATGCATACAATTTATATTACCTACATTGATATTCAAGGCTGTGTTTTAGATGCACTTCCTACCCTCTGGGACATAAGTAAGGATGGAAATGATTAGCCTTGAATTTGAGGATGAGCATCTGACAATAAATGTTTCCTGTGAGACTGTGCCACCTGCTTGCTGTATAACCTGTTAACAAGCATAAAGAAGGCCACAGACTTCTCATGTTTTCACTTTCCCCCTGAGACACTCCTTGCTGTTATTTATTCTGACTGCTGGGTTTCTAGCCTTTTCCTCTCCCGTGAAAGTACTGGTGATGATGTTAATTTGAGAGAAGGAAGTGTAGGAGAAAACCCACCTGCAGTCAAAGGAAATATATGAGGCTTATGAGCTCCTTTGCGTGCATGAAAGTTAGAGCTGTTGATTGAACTCAGCTCATTGCATTTCTATTTCTAACTTTTTCAACACTAAAGAACCCGATTCATGCACACACTGGCAGTTTCAAACTGCATTGAAGGCTTTGTTATATTCCAGAAGGGAATGTTAGCAGTTGTTTCTGGGAACCTGTTGAAATTCAAAACTGCAGATGAATAAAGGCTTTGACCACTGGGTGAGAAAAAGTCACGAACAACTGATTTCATTATACAATGCAAGGTATTTGCTTTAGGGAAATGAAAGTATCATCTTTGGATATGATTGTTGAAAAAAGTTTACAATCAGGTGGTCTAAATGAAAAAGTATAGCCAGCAGAAGTGTTCAGGGTCTTAAGAACACTGGCAGGAGATGGGAAAGAGAGAGGTTGAATAAAGCAAAACTACATATGGGATCTGCCATTAAGCACTTGTGTGTGTGTGTGTGTGTGTGTGTGTGTGTGTGTGTGTGTGTGTGTGTGTGATGCTAGGGATTGAACCCAGGGACATTGTAACTCTGAGCTATACTTTCAGTCCTATTTTATTTTTTATTGGGAAGCAGAGTCTCACTAGATTGCAGAGGCTAGTTTCAAACCTGAGATCCTCCTTTCTCAGCCTCCCAAGTACTGATATTACAGGTGTATGCCACCATGCCTGGTCCTCATGTACTTTTAAATCCAGCTGGGAAATTAGAGTACAAGTATGTAAAATAGAAGAGCAGACAAAAAAAAATTCTGAGGAGGTTCTCATGTTTGCAGGTCTTAATCTCCAACTTGCCAGTAAACTTGCTCAGAATAGTGAATATTTATTAGACATACATTATATGCCAGGCATTGAGATAAGCTTTGGAGACATAAATTCAAGTTACACTAAGTCTAACTTGCCTTGCTTTGGTCTCTGGCTAGAAACAGAACAGTTAATGGTATTATTGTAATAAAACATGAAGTGTGCTCTAAGAGAGGACACTGGAGCACAGAAGAGGGAGAGAATGTTGAGACATGAGAGTCACCAACCAGGCATGGAAGTGGTTGGTGGAAGACTATTCTAGGTGCGATTAAAAACATGAGCTAAGGGTTCTGAAAAGGGGAATATCATGAAGTTTGGAAGAGAATTAAGTCTTCTTTTCCCCTTCTACCTGAGTTTTAATAGTAGCTCTTAAAATGAGGGATAGAATGTTCTGAGACACTTTTTGTAAAATATTTGTGTTTCTACTCAAAGTTTACTCACCTCCTATTCTGGGAACCATAGGAGATTGTAAAGAAGATGATAAGGGCATGAGGACAGAAGACACATTTTTATTTTTGGTTCTTCACTATCTACCTCATTGTCTGGAATGGATGGATGGATGACTACATGAAGAGACTGACAGAAAGACACAGACAACAGACACACAGGCATTTTGTACACACACACACACACACACACACACACACACACACACATATCGGTAGCTATCTATCTAGAAGAATTGCTGAGTTGAACTGAACCAGTAAAGAACAAATACAAGTTCAATTGTGTTATCCATTACAATGAACAGAAGTGGGGTAGGTTGCTCAATTTTCTAGGTATTCCCACTGAACCTTTAAAAGCTTTCTAAAAAGTAGGAGGTTCTAGGTCTACAGGATCAGGTGTTACATCAGTGAAAAGGGGGAAGGGAATTTCCCCCTCTATCATCAGTTTAAATATGTTCTGGGCTTCCCAATAGAAGCTGAAACTTGTTATATTTAATTGACTTCTCTCACTGCCAAATATTTATAACGTCAAGTTTAATACTTTCAAATTGTATCCTGTGTCTTAGTGCCTGAGGCAAATTCAAAACATCCACCAAGGTGTTGATGTGTTCCTCTGGTCCAACTTAACTCAGCTATATTTCAATGATTTCTCAACACTCATGACTTCGTGGGAGGAAAATAATTTCTTTCTCGCACAAAGATGATTTTCTTTAATATATTAATATTAGATACGGTGACAATTACATGCATTATATATGTGAATATATATGATTATACATTATATACATATATATGATCTCTTACTTCTACAGGGTAATCACTTCCCACATTTTCCCTTCTCCATCACTAATATAATGTGTTGTGTTCTGAATTTTCACTTTTCTCTCTCTCTTTAAATAACAGTCCCTGGTAGATACAACTGATTTATTTTAATGAAAATGGGCTTTGAATTTCTTTCTATGAAAACTTTGATACTTATTACCCCCCCAAGTTGTTTTGCTTTCCAATTGTTCTTAAAAAATGGCTCTTTCTCAAGTGGCATTTGAGTTTCAGATCTTTAGAAGGCACATCTTAAAAAGCAATGGAAAGAACCAGGTAAGTAAAACAATTTTTTAAGTATAAAGATAAAATACTTGACTTGGCATGGTGGCACATGCCTGTAATCACAGTACTTGGGAGGTTGAGACAGGAGGATCACAGGTTCAAGATCAGCCTCAGTAACTTAGGGAGATTCTCTGTGACCTACTAAGACCCTGTTACAAAACAAAAAAATTAAAAAGGGCTGGGAGTATAACTTGGAGGTAGAATGTCCTGGGTTCAATCCCTAGTACCACACACATACACACACAAAAGCATGTATGTGTCATATTCCCATTACCACACACAAAAATGTATAATAATATATATTTTATATATCATATATATCATAATCATGGGTATCTTATGATTTTCAGGTATAGCCTTCTTTTTTTTTTTTTTTTTGCAGTACTGGGGATTGACCTTAGGGGCATTCTACCTCTGAGCTATACCCCCAGCCCTATTTTTTATTCTTTTATTTTGAAACCGAGTCTCACAAAGTTGTGGAATGCCTCACTAGGTAGCTGAGGCTGGCCACGAACCTGGATCCTCCGGTCTCAGCCTCCCGAATGCAGGTATAGCCTTCTATAAAGTAAAATAATCCTAAAGTAGAAGGATCCTCAAAAAGGAGAGCCATATCAGGAAAATTCCAGTTGCATGAGTGTGGACAACCTGGAAAAAGGCTTCTGCAGATAAATATAAGTCAGGGTCTGGTAAAGAGACAGAGTCACACCAGTGGTTTTTTCTTAAGTGTGTGTGGTGCTGGGGATTGAACCCAAGTGTGTTCTACCTCTGTGTTGCACTCACAGCCCTTTTTATTTTGAAACAGGATCTCGCTAAGTTGCTGAAGTTCTAAGTTCCTGAGGCTGCACTCTTTTGATCCTCCTGTCTCACCCTCCCAAGTACTGAGATTGCAGGACACTGTGGCACATGGCCACACGAGTAATTTAACAGAGAGATTTTTTTTTTTTGCAGTACTGGGGATTGAACTCAGGGGCATTCTACCTCCGAGCTACACCCCCAGCCCTAGTTTTTATTCTTTATTTTGAAACAGGGTCTCACTAAGTTGCGGAGAGCCTCACTAGGTAGCTGAGGCTGGCCGCGAACCCGGATCCTCCGGTCCCAGTCTCCCAAATGCTGGGATTACAAGCGTGCTCCACCACGCCTGGCTGAGAGAATTTAATATAAAGAACTGTTAACTAGGTATTAAGTATTAACTACATAACTGAAAAGGCTAAAAGAGAAAACGTTAAGGTAATGCAGAGATAGCAACTACAGAAAAAAGCTTCCACCCCTGGAGAAACAAAAGGAAGAAGATGAGAATATAAAACCATAAAGAATTGGAGAACAAGACTGGGCGTGGTGGCACCTGCTTATAATCCCAGTGTTTAGGAGGCTGAGACAGGAGGATCGCAGGTTCGCCGCCAGCCTCAGCAACTTGTGAGGCCCTCTGCAATACAGTGACACCCTGTCTCAAAATAAAGAATAAAATAGGGCTGGGGGTGTACCTGGGAGGTAGAATGCCCTCGAGTTCAATCCCCAGTACCACAAAAAAAAAAAAAAGGAATTGGAGAACAAGGACCCACAGAGTTATAACTCTGAGCTCTGAGAAGATTACAGTGCTTGGTGGATGCTGGTATCTCCAGGTGGTAAAGTGCAATAAAGCCAGCTGAGTATGCTGAAAAAGTGAAAATTGAATTCAACTGATGATGCAGGAAGTCCTGGCCACTGCCAGAGTAAAGACACAGGGCTGGGGTGATGATGATGGAAATAGGAATCCAACAGGAAGTGTTTGGGAAGCAATCAGGAAACAGACAAGAAAACCAAGTCCCTCCTCCCCCCAGCCTTACAGTCTTCTGGCGGCACCCTCATAGTGATGGACCCTAACAGGAGTCAGGCAGCAAGGTATTCACAGAGTCCCAGCCCCAGCATCACAGAGCAGTGACTAGAAAGCAGGTTGGAGCTGGGTGACTCTAGTTCAATAACTGGCACACACATTTGCAGAAGTTATCTACAGTGTGAGTTCATTATGAAATTAAAGTATTGCCTTACTCAGAATCCAGAAGCTGACCATTCTCATGGCTGTGATAATTGACTCTACATTATCCAACTGTCTTTAATGATTCATTTGAGCCAAAAACCCATATTCCTTACTAGCGACTGGTATAAAAATGAATTTTTCATATTTTATGTGCAACCTAAGACTTTTCTATGCCCTTCGAAATTAATTAAATTGGTCAAGTGCCAGTATTTTTAATAAACTACAGCCACTGGCATTACGGCTTCAATCTAAAGTCCTGACATGTACCAATTTGAACTCCTTCATATCAAAAGAAGCAGAGCACAAAAAGGAGAAGTGGAAGAATTTTTGAAATCTTTAATAAAGTCATTTACATGTCTAGCTCCCCAACATATAGGCACTAGTAGAGACTTTCCCAATAAGACATCCAAAACTCAGGAAATAAAATCCAGATTCAATAAGGGCGATCGCATCAAATTAAAAAGTTTCTGTGCAGCAAAGGAAACAATCACAAACCTGAAGAGAGAGTTTACAGAATGGGAGAAAATCTTTGCCAGCTACTCCTCTGATAGAGGACTGATATCTAGAAATATAAAGAGTTTAAAAAGCAACACCAAAAATAATCCAATGAGAAAATGGGCAATTGAACTGAATAGACACTTCACAAAAGTAGAAATACAATTGGCTAATGAGTATATGAAAAAATGTTTAACATCATTAGCAAACGGGGAAATGCAAATCAAAACTACACTGAGATTCCATGTAATCCCAGCCAGGATAGCAATCATCAATAATACATACAATAATAAATGCTGATGAGGATGTGGATAAATAGAACTCATACACTGTTGGTGAAATGACCACTATAGAGATCAGAATGGAGGTTACTCAATAGACTAGAAATGGAATCACCAAAGGACCAAGCTATACCACTCCTTGGTATTTTCTCCAAGAATTAAAGTTAAAATACTATAGCGATACATGCACACCCATCTTTATGCCAGCAGAATTCACAATAGCCAAATTATGGAACCAACCAAGGTATCCATCAATAGATGAGTGGATAAAGAAAATGTGGTGTATACATACAGTGGAATTCTATTCAGCCATCAGAAAGAACGACAATCTGTCATTTGCAGGAAAATAGACTGAACTAGATGGACATCAGCCAGTCTAAGAAAGTCAAGGGGTGTATGTTTCTCACATATATGGAAGATACAAAACAGGATACATAAAGGGACTTTGGATCAACGTGGAGAGAGACCAATAGAATAGTGGAAGGTGATTGGTGAAGGAATATGGGGAGAGGAAAAAGGAGGATTGTGGAGAGCAACAATTCAAATAACATTTTGGCAATATATTAAGGTATTAGTACTGGTTTCACTAGCAAGTATAGGGGAGGGAGGAGTAGGAAGTAGAATGGGATGTGGAGCTAAGTGCACCAAGGGGTGTGTGCGTGTATGCTTGTATCACATTGAACCTCACTATAAAGTGAGCTGGGTGTGGTGGCGCATGCTTGTAATCCCAGCATTTGGGAGGCTGAGATTGGAGGATCCGGGTTCGAGGCTAGCCTCAGCTGCTTAATGAGGCACTCCGCAACTTAGTGAGACCTGGTTTCAAAATAAAGAATAAAAAATAGGGCTAGGGGTGTAGCTCAAAGGTAGAACACCCCTGAGTTCAATCCCCAGTACCAAAAAAAAAAAAAAGGATAAAGTGCACTAATAATAGAATAAGAACTAAATGCTTGAAAAAAGAAGAAAAGTTTAGCTGCTTTCACTGCTCATTTGACATTATTCTGGGGTTCCTAGCCAGTATGTTTAGGCAATAAATAAACAAACAAACAAACAAACAAATAAGATGTGTTGACTATCAGACACCATTATACTTCACCTCAAAAAGCCAATTCAGTCAACTCAAATCCTAATAAAACACTAGCATTCAATAAGTAAGTCAGATGTAAGGCTAACATACACAAATCAGTAAGTTTCCTTCACATCATCCATGACCAGTTAGAAAATGTAGTCACTAACAAGAAAATAACGTAAAGAATTTATTTATAGCACTACTGGAGACTTTGAAGTACTATAGCAGAATGAAGTAAATTCTTTAGAAGAGATACATAGTATTCTCGGGAATTCCTAAGAATCTTTTAATTTTGTGTATTTAATTCTATCACCATCTGTAAAAATAAAGTTGTATTAGAACCCAGCCACTCCCATTCATTTATATATGGGTTTTATATGGCTGTGTTTGCACTCAAATGTCAGAGTTGAGTGGTTGCAACAGAGAATCTATGGCCTACGGAGTGGAAAATATCTATTATTTACTCTTTACAGAAAATGTTTGCTAATTCCTGATCTGTATGATCTCATCACAAATGAGTCCAATCTATATTTGCATTTGTGTCTCTCATCACACTCGGGCCTGAAGTTATTCTATTGAACTCTTAATATGCTGGCTGATAACATGTGTAACTACCTCCAGCTTAAAATATTATAGTGAGAATCATCTTATGACCACAGCACACTCTTGTTCAATAGTGACAAAGACAAATTAATCTCTTGTGCACATAATTTACATTTATAGCACTTTATAGAGTAAGTTTTGCTTTTACAAGTTATTTAGTAAGTTGAAAGTAGTTTGGTATAATCAAATCATGACAGTGAGGATGAGTTATATAGTACTTTAATTGTCATGGGATAAATAAAAATGTGCAGAAGATTTAAGACAAAAAGGATATGTTTTTTTGCCCAATAAACTCACAGCATGTGTCCATAAAAATGTTTTGTAGTAGAGCTATTAGAGAATCCTTGGAGGGGAGACTTAGGTCATTACATGGTTTTCTTTAGCATAGGCAGAGCAAACTCAAAAGAAATTATATCCTAATGGTAATCACCATTGTTGCCCTATTATCAGAAGAGATGAGAATGTCTCATTTTTTTTGTACTTACCAGCAGGCTTATTTTTAGTAACTCAACAAATATGCAATGAATAATTATTAAGTAGTCTTTTTAAAGAACTGTATTTTCGTTTTCACCATTTGATTAATTGGCCTAAAATGGTACAGAACTGGTAAGTACAAACACATTTGTTGTGAAAAAAAAAAGAAAACAACTGGCATTAGTGATATTAATAAGGATTCTAGTCATGGCCCCTCATCTTCATACAATGAAATATAAGATAAAATCATGTTCTCCACCAGACTACCATGAAACTTCTCAGTGCATCTTTACAAAATAAGACATATGTTTCAGCAAAGTTGCATTGTGTTTTAACTTAAGGTTGTTCAATTACATTTTATAGCAGTTTTAATTTAATTTGTAAGTTTATATCAGCTTATACAATTATAATATAAAGCCCATATGCATAAGAAGTTTAGTGCTCTTATAATGTTATTTAAATATGCCCAAACATAAAACTAGACATAATTTCTTTTACTGAGTACATATTTCTTTCATAATAAAAAAGACATTTTAGTCTGAAAACAAATGAGCAAAAACAAGGATATCAGTATTATGTCACTGACAAGGAAAAACTAAAAGACTAATATACAGAGATGTCAAAAGTATAGAAAATCATATACCTTACTGTGAAAGTATTGCTATGAATTACTTATGCAACCACAACAAACAAAAAAGAATAAAGATAAGAGGGTAATAGCGGCAATACCTTAGTTTACTTTTTTTCTAATTAGTCCTTTTTTTCTGCTTACAAAAGGAAGAAATCCTCAGGGCTAGGATTGTGAGATTTAGCAAATAAAAATACAGGATATCCAGTGAAAGATGAATTGCTGATAAATAGGATTTTTTTTTTAGTAGAAGTATATCTCATGAAATATTTGGGACCTGCTTATAATGCAAATTTATTCCTTGTTTATCAAAAATTCAAATTTAACTGGGCATCCTGTATTTAACTGGTAACCTTGCTCAAGAAAAATAGTGAATTATTAGAAAGAGCATATAAAGGAAGTTGAAAAGCACATGCATCTCATCCATTAAAAGCAAGCACTCTCAGTGCTGTGGGTGTGGCTCAATGGTAGAGCGCTCACTTAAACATATACAAGGCCCTTGGTTCAATCTTCAGCACCACAAAGAAAGGAAGGAAGGAAAGAAGGAAAAGAAAAGGTAGCTACTATTAACTGTCTTCCTGCCTAACTAGTTTTTGCAGTGCTGTGTATTAAACCCAGAGGTTCTATACAGGTGAGGCAAAGGTTCTTCCACTGAGCTACACTTCTAGCCCTGCATTCCTCCCTTCTGAAGTACTGGATAAAATCCATTCACATCAAACACTCTTTTTCCATCACTAGGCAACTGTTGTAAGACACTATGCAGTTAATGGACAATAAATGTGGGGAGCCAGAAAAACGGTTCTAAGGGCATTGGGTAAATTTGCTTGCCTTTAACTGGTTTCATGCCCAGGAATGGGTGATTTAATATCAGAATTTTCAGATAGGACTAGATTATTAGGGAATTCCAGGAAAAGGCTTTTCCAAGAAGTCATTTGTAGCCCATGGACTAAAACTGGTTTATCACCTGTGTTTTTGGAAAGAGAGATTTCTTGGAAAATATTCATATGCATTTGTGTACATATTTGTGTACATGGCTGCTTTTCTGCCATAGCAGAGTTGAATATTATTTGGGATATAGTATGTTGAACAATGTCCCCTAAGCAGATATGTCTGAGTCCTAACACTCAGAGCCTATTAATGTGACTTTATCTAGAAATTAGGTCTTTGTAAATTTAACCAATTTAAGGATCTCAAGATGACATTATCCTGGATTATCTGAGTGGGTCCTAAATGCAATGACAAGTGTCCTTCTAAGGGAGAGAAGAGAGCTGGGGATGTAGCTCAGTGCAAACCTAGCATATAAGAGGCCCTGGGTTCAATTTCCCCATCTCGCAAAAGCATAGAAACAAAACCAAAGAGACAGAAGAGGAAAAGACATACACATATACACAGAAGGCAGAGATTGGAGTGATGAGGCCACAGGCCAAGAAGCCACAAGAAGCTAGAGAGGAAGGATCCCCCTTAGAATCGGACTTGCAGAGGAAGCTTGGCACCACCTACACTTCGATTTCAGAATTGAGAGAATACATGTCTGAATTTTTTGTTATTTTAAGCCACCAAGTTTGTGGCTATTTGTTAATAGCTGCTCTAGGAAGAGAATATATAGTCCTTTATATAATGTTTGCTGGCTCCTAGTTTAGATATTTTTTTGGTAGACCAGAGTTTCTAAGAGAGTAATGACAATTTACCAATTGATTTTATGCCCTCCTTTTCTGGTTGACCTTTATTATTGCCCCCCACTCTCACCAACATACAAACACACAAGCACACATTCACACACACACACATACACACACACACACACACACACATTCACACACATAAACTGTAAAGACATTCCATGTGGGGAGGGTAGGAGAACCAGTAAACCCTATTTATCCCTTTCCCTCACCTCCAGCCCATTATCAAGTTTGACCCCTGTATCTGTTACCCCAAAACCCATCCCAAGAGGTTTGGAGGGAAAAATAAAAAATAGCAGCATCTAGAAGTTCCCTGATATAGTAAAAAATAAAAAATCTGGATGTGGTGGCACATGCCTGTAATCCCAGTACTTGGGAGGCTGAGACATCAGGATCATAGGTTTGAGGCCATGTTTCAAAATAAAAAATAAAAAGGGCTGGGGGTGTAGTTCAGTGATAGAATGACCCAAGTACTACAAAAAGTAGAGTACACAATATAGTATAAATATAATATACATACTGTATTTTTACACTATAGTATAGGTGTAATGTAACTTTTTGTGTATAGTCTAGGAAAAATCTCTTTTACAAAAAAGAAAAAAAAAAGAGCTACATTAAAACAAATCACCTACCAGCAGCTAAAGGAATGGCTCAAAAAATCCTCAGAACTCTAACTGGTTTATTGTGCCTGTGTAATTTTCTTTTAATGACTACTTAGCAGGTAAAGGAAAAATGGAGAGACTGGGGCTTCTAGAATAGTATTCTCAAGGATTCCCTTAATAGCTGACTATTACAAATAAAGCTGTAGGCAGCTTTAGCCAACATGAAATTATAATGTTAGTAGATAAAAATAGTTACCATAGCTACCTTTCTCCCACTGGAAAAAATTTCAGCTGCCTACAGCAATACCTTGTAGGGGTTTTATAACAAAGCACGAAGGCATGGTTTTATCTGATAACTTCAGGATGCTGTAGCCTCAGTGAAAATTAGGTTGGAGTTGTTAAAATAAACTGTCAGTGCAGTTGATGTTGCTATAGCTGATATCCCTATCCCCATTTTTTTCTTAAAATAGCAAATTTCTCTCTCTCTCTCTCTCTCTCTCTCTCTCTCTCTCTCTCTCTCTCTCTCTCTCTCTCTCCTTCTCGTCTCTCCTCTCTAAATATCTGTAGGTATTTAGTGGCAAATGGAAGGAATTCACAGTACAGATTCCTAACTTCTGATTCTAGCAAACCTCTATTTTATAAAATTTCAGATAAGTAAAATTTCCCTTCGGTTTAATTGACAACTTCTTGAAGGTAAAATTGACAAAAAATTTGGTTTAAAACTGTTATCTTTTTTTTAAATCTCCATCAAGAAGTTCAATAATTGGAGCCAGGCTTGGTGGTTCATGCTTGTAATCCCAGTATTGGGAGGCTAAGACAGAAGGATTACAGGTTTGAGATCAGTCTCAGCAACTTAGAGAGACTCTCAGCAACCTAGTGAGACCCTGTTTAAAATTTTAAAAAAATAATAAAAAATGGTTGGGGAGTTTAGATAGGAGGTAGGATGCTCCTGGGTTCAATTCCCAGTAACACACACACACACACACACACACACACACACACACACACAAATGCGAACGCGTGTATGCACATGCGCACATTCAGTTATTGACAGCGACTGCAATCATGGATGCTTTCTGTGACTGGCTAATCTCACTTAACATAATGTCCTTCAGGTCCTTCCATTTTCCTGCAAATGACATAATTTTATTCCTCTTTATTGCTGAGTAGAATTCCATTGTGTGTATATCCCATAATTTTGTAATCCATTCATCTGTTGATGGACACCTAGGTTCCATAATTTGGCTATTATTAATTGCGCTGTTATAAACATGGATATGCATGTATCACTATAATATTCTGATTTCAAACCCTTTGTAAAGATACCCAGGAGTGGTATAACTGGATCATATGGTGGATCCATTCCCAGTTTTCTGATGATCCATAGCAGCTGCACTAATTTGCAATTCCGCCAACAGTGTAATAGAGTTCCTATTTCTCCACATCCTTGCCAGCATTTATTATTGTTTGACTTCTTGATGCTTTTTTTTTTTTTTTTTTTTTTTTTTTTTTTTTTTTTTTTTTTTTGCGGTACTGGGGATTGAACCCAGGGGCATTCTCCCTCTGAGATATACCCCCAGTCCTATTTTTTATTCCTTATTTTGAAATAGGGTCTCACTAAGTTGCAGAGAGCCTCACTAAGTAGCTGAGGCTGGTCTCGAACTCCGATCCTCTGGTATCAGCCTCCCAAGTACTGGGATTACAAGCGTGGGCCACAACATCTGGCAACTTCTCGATGCTTTCTAACCTATAACTTTCCCCTTAACTCAGTATTATTAACATTTTCCATGACAGTGAATGTCATCTACAACTTTATCTTTCATTTCTATTTTGTAGTTCATTATATGACGATATCATAATTTCCTTAACTAAATTCCTATTGTTGGAACATTTAGGTTGTTTCCAATTATAAACAAGGCTCTGCTAATGACTTGATACTAAATCTTTGTGCATATTCATGATTGTTTATTTCTTTAGGAGAAATTTCTAGAAATGGAATTGTTGGGTCAATGGTCATGCCCATGTTGAGTTTTATCCAAAAATTCTTCAGATACCTCTTCTCCCCAGAGAACTATTATTTTTAAAAAGGATTTTTTCCCACTGAAGTTTCCAGATCAAGATATAGAACATTTCCAATACTCCAGAAAATTCTATTATACTTCTTATCAATATGTACCCACCTCACACCTCAAAGATAAACACTATTCTTACTTCTACCACCAAGGATTTGTTAGCCTGTCCTTTAGCTTCATATGAACAGAATCATAAAGCGTGTACCCTATAAATGGTTTCTCACACTCATTATGTCTATGAGAGTCATCCGTGTTACATATGTATCAGTACTTTGTTCTTTATAATTGGTGTATAGCAGCCATTGTAAAAATGAGTCTAAATATGTCACCACCCTGTGTATCCATTCTCCTATTGATGGGTATTTGGGTTGTCTCCAGTGTAGGAATTATAAATAAAATTGCTACAATCATTATTCTATATATTATTTCCTGAGCATTTACACTTATTTTTCTTGGAATTGCTGGATATGTCTTCTTAAATGAGGCAGAAAATCATGGGAGGAAAGTAAATAACAAGTTATGTCCCTGAGTACACGAATGATGCTGGTGGGCACAAACAGAGAGGGAGAGCTGGCCCCTATCACCTTTCTCGTGCTGGGTGCTTCAGGGAGCTTATTGGAGAGTGTGTCAAAGGGACAACATATTCACAAAATGCCAGGGAGATTGCCCTGGGAAATACAAAAAGTTCCCCAGGACAATGTCAAGACTGGCAATTCTTTCCAAAGTATTTGCTTCTTTGGGAGGTGGGAAGAAGAATATTCAGCATAACCAGTATATTTGGAAATTTTGGACCTAATTCCCTATCCCTAGAGTAGTTTCTGGAGTTCTCTGAGTTACTTCTGTCACAAGACAATCTAAGTGCTTTTTCTTTCTTTTTTTTTTTTTGTGGTACTGGGGATTGAACCCAGGAGCGTTCTACCTCCAAGTTATACCCCTAGCCCTATTTTATTTTATTTTTTGAAACAGTGTGTCGCTAAATTGCTGAGGCTGTCTTTGAACCTACAATCCTCTTTGTCTCAGCCTCCCAAGTACTGGGATTACAGGCATGTGCCACCACGCCTGGCTCTAAGTGCACTTTAATACTCGGGGCAGGAATTGGAGAAGGGTTAAATGAGAAATGTGTGCATGTATGCCTTTACCAGCTTGTACCTAACAAAGATGTATGATTACAATGCACCAATTAAAAAGTAAATTAATTAATTTAAAAAATAAAAATAGGTGGACGTGGTGGTGCACACTTGTAATCCTAGCATTCGGGAGGCTGAGACCAGAGGATCCGGGTTCGCGGCCAGCCTCAGCTACCTAGTGAGGCACTCTGCAACTTAGTGAGACCCTGTTTCAAAATAAAGAATAAAAAATAGGGCTGGGGGTGTAGCTCGGAGGTAGAATGCCCCGGAGTTCAATCCCCATTACCGTAAATAAATAAATAAATAAATAAATAAATAAATAAATAAATAAATAAATAATAAAAATACTCTTCCTGCATAGACATGAAGGAAGAAAGACTACAGTAATCTAAGTTACTGTTGTTTTGGAGGCTGTACGGTTTCAGCGTAGTGCTACACAAAGTACTGATTCATGAAGAGATAAGAAGCTTGCACTGGAATGTAAATCAATGCACTGTTTACTTTATCAAGAAAATCTTGATACTAACGAAAAGTTAGGGGAATCAAACAAGGAGCTTACTGATGTAGTTCATTTAGATTCTGGTGCTAGCCCCTTATCTCATCACAGGTCAATAACAGTTCACTAAGAGCCAAGCTGCACATCGCATGGACTTTGAAGTAACAGGGTCTAGGTTTAAACAAAGCTCACTAAACCACTTATGACGTGACCTTTCATACATGTTGTAACCAACTTAAAATTCAGTTTCTTCATCTGTATAATAAGAATGCTAAGTATGTACACACGGGGGCCTGTGAAGAATTGGAGTGCATACATGCAAAGTGCATGCTACTGGCACAGAGTAGGTGCTTCCGGTTGAGTACCACGTCAGAATCTAGGAAACGCGATGGGCTGCAGTGTTCTTCAGCCTCTGAGCTCTGGTTGTTCACTACGCAATACCGACATCGCAAGCAATGGATAAGAAGACCATTTCTGAAATGACTAAGCATTCATAATACCTTTCTACAGAATAAGTATCATATTCTGTATAGAGCATTAGGCATTGCTTTGCCATCTCATTTGAGAAAATATGTCATCAAATTAGCATATGCCCTCTCCTTATCTCCCTGCATTAAGTCTATTTATTTACATGTTTTTCTCGCTCCATTGGACTAATAATTCCTGAAGGGTAAAGGATTGGACTAATTTTCTTATTATTTCTTGCATTCCTAGCACATAGTAGAATTAACACATTTTCACTGAATGTGTGGAATGGCAGATACCTGACATTAACTAGAGACATAAGACAGTACAAGCCTTTATCTACTATAATTGGGCTGACCTTTCCAGATGAATAACTAATGCCTCTGCATTGTTTGGTCTTCCATGAATTACAATTGTTGGTATTTGACAATTAATTAGGATATGCTAATGTTAAAATGCAAGCACCATCAGGTGTGTGTCAAAGAAAAGATAGATGGACAGTCAGAAGTGATATATGCCATGTCCGATTTTCACAAGGTCACTCAACATTTAAAATCCCCTACTGTTTCTTTGTCTCTGACCAAGCAGAATTTTGATCATCTATTTTTGCATTCTTTAAAGACAGCATGATGTTCGGTAAAGATTCTTGTCTAAAATATATTCCTCAGCCAGGAGTTGAGGTGCATGCCTGTAATCCCAATACTTGGGAGGCTGAGACAGGAGGATTGCAGGTTTGAGGCCAGCCTTAGCAACTTAGTGAGACCTTCTTTCAAAATAAAATATAAAAAATAGCTGGGGGTATAGCTCAGAAGTAGGATGCCCCTGGTTCCAATCCCCTGTACCAACATATTTCTCAGTACAAGGTGGTTTAGCCCACCCAATTTATTCACCTCTTCCCATTCTCTTGGCCCTCTTCTGCCTTGCTGGTCCTTGGAGAGATGTTTCCTGCTGTCAGTCTCACTCACAGTAAGGGCAGGACTATGGAACAGGCTTCACACACACACACATGTTCAATGGACAAACGGACTGGAATAACAGAAGCCCTGACTCCTACAATTTCAGAAGTCAACTGAGTGCCACAGCTCCTTAATAGCTGCATCTTGAGCAAGGCTCGGTCTGCTGGAGTCCTGCAATGCAGACGATTCTAAAAGAAGGAATGTGTGCCATATCCCACTTTGCATTATTTTATTCTGGAAATTTTGGGTGCTTTGGTTTTTGCCTTTATATTAATTATAAAGGAAAACTTCTTAGAAACATGTGGCCTGACAGATACTGATCTCTTAGCTGAAAAAAAGCAGTGCCTGGAGACAACCCAATGCATTAACCTTTATAAACATTAGTCTAGAAACAGGCTTTGCTAGTTTATCTAAATAGCTACTACCTGGTCCCACTTGGAACCCGCTAACTACCTGAGATAAGATAGAACACTGCTTAGAGGGGCTAAACAAAATTGTAAAGATTTTAACTAATGGATAACCTTTGAAAAAACAAGTCTGTAAAAATTCCTGTTCTATATGCCTCATTGTAAAAAAATAGTATAAAACTGCGATGGACAAACAATAAAACAGATGCGCTTCTTCACTGCATTGGGTGTGAGCGTATTCTTGTGTCCTCATCTCAATCCACACCTATCGAGGGACCCCTGACCCCACTGCCTCTGAGGGCTGGACCTCAGCAGCTAAGGACTCTACATTGCTCAGAATATGGGGCTTGTTTATGCTCTGTGAAGTATGCATTAGGAGAAGTGCTTTAGTCAGCTTTTTGTCACTGTGACCAACACTCCTGACAAGAGCAATGTAGAGAAGGAAAGTATTACTTGGCACATGATTTCAGAGGTATAGTCCATAGTTAGCCGACTGCAAGGCAGACATCATGGTGGCACCGCCTGGCAAGGGAAAGCTGAGCTCTACTCACCAGCAGCTGGAAGCAGAGAGGCAAACATAAAGTGTCTAGGGACAGATATGGTCCCAAAGGCCACACCCCCAGAGGCCTATCTTCTCTAGCAACGCCCTATCTTCCTAAATTACTACCCAGTAAATCCATTCAAATTATTAATCATTCAGTGGATTTATCCAGTGATGATATTGCATTGGGGACATGCCTTCAACAAATGAGCCTTTTGAGGGACATTCCAGACCCAAATCAGAACAGGAAATCAATTGCTATTGCTTGGATAAGTGTCCCCCAAAGACTCATGTGTTGAAGCATGGTCCCTGGTACATAGCACTATTGGAAGGTGGTGGAAAGTTTAAAAGGTAGGGCCCAGTGGTAGATTTTAGGTCATTTGGGGTGTGCCCTCAAAGGAAATTATAAGACCACAGTCTCTTCTTCTTCTTCTCTTCTGCACCAAGCCATAAGGTGAATAGGCCTTGTCTACCACACCCTCCTGCCATGATGCTTCCACAGACCCAAATCTACAGGGCCAATTAACAATGGACTGAAACCTCCAAAACAGTGAGCCCAAATAAATCTTGCCTCTTTTTTTTTTTTTTTGGCACTGGGGATCGAACCCAGGGGCATTCTACCACCAAGCCACACCCTCAGCTCATTTTATTTCAAAACAGGGACTCCCTAAGTTGCTGAGGGTCTCACTGAGTTGTTGAAGCTCTCCTTGAATCTGTGATCCTCATGTCTTTACCTCCCAAGTACTGGGATTACTGTCATGCGTAACTGCGCCCTGCACCTTTCCTCTTTTAAAGTTAGTTTTTCTCAGTGTTTGTGACAGTAACAGAAAAGCAACACATCAAAACATAGATTTTCCTCTCTTCTTCTTTACCAGTAGACTACTTTATTTAGTCTGGTTATTGAACAGATCAACTACATTTTCTTGGGAAGTTGTGATCAGCATGGTGACACCAATGTTATGCTGGTTTGAAAACTAGTTCTGTAGACAAAAAAAAAGAAAAAGAAAAAGAAAAAAACATGTCTTTGTTCCCATGGCATAAATACTTTTCCTTCAGCCAATTTCAAGCAATCAAGATGATAGCCCTGGATTTGGACTTGGAAAAAAAAGTGAACACAATTCTCTTTGGAGCCAACTGGAGCACATCTTTGGTTAACACCTCATTCTTTTGCATTTTCTCATTTCCTATTTCACTTATTTCCCTGACCCCTTACTCTTGCCCTGGGATTATGGCCCATCTACATTGCATGTGGTCTGTGGCATATAGCTCATAGACTGCTTTCCGGAGAACTTGAGTTAAAATAAGAAGTCTGTAATTACTATTTCTGTGTTTTATCTATATAGCTGAGGTCAATTCTTTTTTTCTTCAAGGTGAAAATTTTCAAGTTCAAAAATTTGATCCAAAGATACATAGAAATCTTCCTTGTAGGACAAAGGACAAATAACAGGATTTTTTGACATTGTTAAAACTTCATTGACAATGAGGAACTGTGAACCACAAGGGATAAAATGCATTGCTGAGAAAATCCATATCAAATGCTAATTTTTAACACAGAGTCTGTCTTCTTGCTGTTTTCAATATTTCTTTATTAAATGGCTTATTAATAGAGACATTCCCTTTTTACTTCATGGAAGTAATTGAATGAAAATCTCATGGAGTTTTTTCATTTTTAAGTATCTGAGGAAGGGAAGGGTTCAAATAAAGGATTAAATGGACTCCAAGGACCTATGAATTGGTAGAAAATTAGAATACTTAGAGATGGAATTTTGTTTTTGTTTTTTGTCACTGGGTTTAAACCCAGCCCTTTTAATGTTTTTGCTTTTTTTATATACTGGGGATTGAACCTAGGGACATTCTACCTCCAATCTATACCCCGAGCCCAATATTATTTTTATTTTGAAACAGAGTCTTACTAGGTTGCTGAGAGTCTCACTACTTGTTGAGGCTATCCTCGAACATGTGATCCTCCAGTCTCAGCCTCCCAAGTACTAGGATTACAGGCATGCGCCACCATGCCAGACTCCTTTTAATGTTTTTATTTTAAATCAGAGTCTTGCTAAGTTGCCAAGAGTTTCACTAAATTGCTGAGGCTGTCCTTGAAACTGCGATCCTCCTGTCTCAGCTTCCCAAGTACTGGGATTACAAGTGTGTACCAACATGACTGGCTCTTAATGACGTTTTGAGGAGTAGATGTTGGTGTCCCATTCAGATCTTCTTTACCATCTGATCCTCGGCTGCTATGAGTGTTGACTACCTAGCTTTCAAAGCTGCTTTCTTTTCTTAGACATTGTCCTCCACAAAATGACTACCCTGCAAGGGTGGTTATGCTCACCCCCTCAGAGTAGTCAGAGGTCAGTGGCTGACTCTCCTGGTACTACAAATGATCAGGCCTCTTACCTCCACTCTGTAATTAAATTCAGGACAGGTAAGAATTTTTTTCTTGTCATTTGCTAATCTATAGTAATAATGGTTAACTTTTTAATGCTTTTGAGTCTGATTCTTTTTATTTAGAAAGAACTCTGTGTTATAATGCATGTTCTGTGCTTCTCATGGGATCAGGTCAAGGTTAAGTTCCAGCCAGCATCACATCCTTGCTTAGCTTTCTCCTCCAATTTAGTCTGCTACAGTCAATAAATGACAATTGCCAGAATCTCCGTCTCTTAAATTTGGTTTCTAGAAAACCAAATTGAAGGCATTTTGTATTTCACATAAATTTTTCTTAAGACCCAAGTGTTTATCCTGGTTAAGTCTCTTTTTGTCAAAGCATACCTGTGAAGGAGAAAGATAAAGATAACTCAGCAATGTGTCTGGGCTAAGTCTGATCTTGGAAGTCATTCTTCTGGATCTTCTGGGTAGAATCAAAGGTGATGCATTTCACTTGTAGAGTGTGCCAATGTTTCAAGGCCATGCAGATAGACGTATTTGTCTTATAAGCAGGTTCTATAATCAGTTAGGAAGTTGACATTGACATTTCACATACAAAGAGATTAAATGGTTCACTTGATGTCTCTCCCTTAACAAGGTAGTGAAATATACCTTTATTATGAGAAATAGAACTGGAAACTGACCCAAACCTGGTCCATTAGGTTAGGATTCTGATTTACTATTTTTACCAGCTCCCCACCTTACTAGTCTTTGATGCCCATTTCTACAGTTATTATGTTGGAACTGCTTATATCCAGGCTGCCTAGAAATTCTTTACTTGTGTTAAACCAAAATTCCAGAAACCAAATTTCAATTCAGTCTAGAAACTGAAATGAAAGGGTTTATTGAGTATTACAGATGTTAGCCACAAAAAGTACAGGGCTGGGTGATGTGTTCCTGCAACTACTAAGAGCAAAGCTAGAGGGCAGTTGAAACAAGCCAACAGTATTTTAATAATGAAAATTGGGGAAAGAAAGCATAAATTATTTATATTGAACCTACCCTGGCTACAGATGAGACCAGTGGGATAATGGTGAAACGGGAAAGTTTGGGGATAGGAAAAATTCCATAAGGAGAAGTACTTGTTCCTTCTAGAATGTTCGGGCTTGCTAGTCCAGAAGGTTTATACCTAACTGGGGCATGGGGGCCATGGGGGTCTGGGTGGCCATGGTGGTAGACTACAATGGGATTTAAATCAAGATTTCAACATACATTTGGGAATGTGAAACAGCCATCTTGGTTTGAGCTGAAGCTGTTAGCTGATTATATTCCCTCCTGTCTTTTTTCCTCCATCCTCTGTAATTAAATTGAGGACATTTCAGAATTTTTTTTTCTTGCTAATCTATAGTAATGGTAGTGAACATTTTAGTGCTTTTACATTTGAGTCTGATTCTCTTTATTTAATCTTCACAAGAACCTGGTGATAAAAATATTAAGATTCCATTTTAATAGATGAAGGCCAGGTGTGATGGCACATGCCTGTACTCCCAGTACTTGGGAGGCTGAGACAGGAGGATCACAGGTTGGAAACCAGCCTCATCAACTTAGCAAGAGTCTCAGCCACCTAGTGAGACCCTATTTCAAAACAAAAAAAAATTAAAAAGGTCTGGGGGTATAGATCAGAGATAGAATGCCCTTGGGTTCAACTCCCAGCACCACAAAAAAGAAATTAGGAAACTGAGGCAGAGAGGCTAATGACAATATTTTAATCATCTGCCTAGCAAATGGCTATCAGAAATTTGACACCAGTTAACACTTCCTTAGGTTATTTTCTCATATCTGTTTTAAAAAAATTAAGTTGGGCGTGCTGGCACATACTTGTATTCCCAGAACCTGGGAGGCTGAGGCAGGAGGATTGCAGGCTGAAAGCCAGTCTCAGCAACTTAGGGAGATCCTTAGCAACTTAGCTAGACTCTGTTTCAAAAATAAAAAATAAAGTAAAACTGGGGGTGTGGCTTGGTGGTAGAATGCCCCTAGGTTCAATCCCTAGAACCACAGAGGGAAAAAAATAGCAGAAAGGTATAGCTGGTGCAGATGAATCTGAGTCTGGCCTTACATAGATAGAGCAAGTAACTTGAAAAGATTCGATGGACAATGCTGAGAAAGTATTGTCTGCTCAGAGATTAGAAATGGCTGAAAGCAGAACTGTAAAAGTGAAGAGAATATGTGAATCCAAAGGAAAAGGGCAAATGCCGTCCTTGTGGGGATCAACTTGGTGGCCCAGCAGAGCCCCAAGGCAGAATGAAGAAGCTGAAGCAAAGAACAGTTGAGAGGCCAGCAGCCTGAGTTTACACATTTATAGTGTCAAATCAAAACGCTTTGTTCTTAAAGGATTATTGCATGGGGGAGGGAATATTGCAAGAGGGAAGACAGACACTCTGACCACGAAGCTTGCAAGTGTCTCAAGGGTTAGGCAAAGGGAGTTTCTTTCACAGGGAGAAATAAAGCAGGCTAGAAATAGAAAGGTGTGAGGCGGTAGGATGAACAGGAATGGCATGATGAGACAGTAGATGAGAAAAGGTTTACTCTGAGGCCAGCCTACTGTCAGGGCCTTGGCACCTCACACTATCCACTGTACCAGCTTCCTACTGGGCCTCCCTGCCTCCTGCCTTCCCTTGCTTTAGCCCAGCCCACACTCCACTGCCAGAGTGCCCCAGCAGATGAATTCTGATCACACCCCCTCCATCCTCAGAAGCACTCAGCAGCTCCCTGCTGCCTACAAATTAGCATTCATACTTCCCAACTCACTGCTGAAGACTCTCCACTGCTGGCCCAGATGTGTCCATACCATTACACCGCAGCTCCGCCTGACTCTCTACTCATGTCTGAACATGGCATGAACTTTCCTGCCCAGAAACCATCGCTTTCCTTGTTCTGTTAAACTGGGATGACTTCCTGCCATGTTTCTGCTACCCCTCATTCTGTGACCTCCCAAATACAATCTATCTTCCTTCCTTCCTTCCTTCCTTCCTTCCTTCCTTCCTTCCTTCCTTCCTTCCTTCCTTCCCTCCCTCCCTCCCTCCCTCCCTCCCTCCCTCCCTCCTTTCTTTCTTTCTTTCTTTCTTTCTTTCTTTCTTTCTTTCTTTCTTTCTTTCTTTCTTTCTTCTTTCCTTTTCTTCTTTCTTGTACTAGAGATTGAACCCAGGGGTATTCTACCTCCAAGATATACCTCCAGCCCTATTTTATTTTTATTGTGAAACAAGGTCTTGGTAGGTTGAGGAAAGTCTACTTGCTGAGGTTGGTCTTGAACCTGTGATACTTTCAAGTACTGTCTCAGCCTCTCAAGTACTGGGATTACAAACGTGTACAACCACACCTGGCTCCAATCTTCCCTTTAAGTGTAGCCCCAGAGCTGACAGTCATATCTACACAGTTCAGAGTTTGTATATGTTGGTCTATTTAGGTTTATAGTGTAATTATTTGATTTTTAGTGATGTGTGAACATATACATCTCCCTTGCAATCTGTAAACTCCTTGGAAGTAGGGATGTATCTTAGTGATCTGTGAGTTATCTCAGAAAGGCAGAGTCCCTCACATGTGCTGAGCAATTGAATTAAATTCTAACAAATACTTTTGAAATGGCTCAATGTTATGTAGATGTTTCTGTGTTATATATTAAGAGCATAATGAGTCGAGCTGGGCGTGGTGGTGCATGCCCGTAATCCCAGTACTTGGGAGTCTGAGACAGGAGGATCATAGGTTCAAGACCAGCCTCAGCCACTTGGTGAGACTTTCAGCAACCTACTGAGACTCTGTTTCAAAATAAAAAAGCCTGGGGATGTAGTTCAGAGGTAGAATGACCCTGGGTTCAATCTCCAACACCTCTCTCTCTCTCTCTCTCTCTCTCTCTCACACACACACACACACACACACACACACACACACACACCACACACTAGTGGTTGTTTTCAACAAGGAAACCACGTTGCTAAAAGCATTTCAACATTCATGAAAATTCTGAGCCCTTGGGGCAAGAACAAGCAAATTTAATTCCTTTTAAATACTGCTCCCATACAAAATGGAAGATATGCAACTTCCCATTATAAATTCCTTTTAGATCAAAGAAGAACCTTTCTATTTCAATAGAAAAGAAAGAAACTTTATAGTGTTAATTGAATGAATCTCCCACTTGTCTAGACCCACCAAGTATTTGAAACATTATACTATATATATGTATATATATACATATATATATACATATATATATATACACACACATACATACATAATTATGTGTTATGTGTGTATATATGTATATTATGTGTGTATATATGTATACATATATATGCGTATATATGTATGTATACACACAAATTCCTACTGAGGAGCTTTTGGTAACTGTGAGAGAGAAAATGAGGAAATGCTATGATTTCAATCTATCCTGTCAGAATGCTTTAGCAAAAATTGTAAAACAATCCTTATTGAAGTCAGTCTCCAAGCACTGTCTACTTTCAGATTGGAATGTAGATTATCTTTCAGAAAAGGAAGCTGGAGGTTGTGTTGACATAAAGGAAATGTCATTTGTGGAATCCCTGCATTAGCTGGACTCTTCTGGGAAGTGACTTCTGCTCACATTTCAGAGGCAAGTGTCTATCTTTGCAGGGAAGTGCACATTTATGTCATGTCATAAAGTCCCTTAATAGTAAGTGGCTGAGGATGCCTTCAAGTAATATATTTAAAGAATCACTGCAGAGGGAATGAACCAATAAATGCAATACTATCATAGGGTCTAATGAAGACAAAAATGGCAAACTAAGCCAGCCTCCTGTATCAAATATTAGGAATTAATTTATAAGGTTTAATTTGATATATCTATAAAGTTGTATGCTTAGAGATTCATTAATTTGGATCTCATGTATATGAAGAGTCTTAAAAATTTGATCTCATAGAAACACAGTAGAAAGATGATTATGTGAGGCTAACTACCTCTGGTTAGACAGGGATGGAGAAAGGGAAGATATTGCTCAAAGGGTACAAAGTTTCAGCTAAACTAGAGGCATATATTTTATTGACCGAGTGCACTGCTTGATGACCATGATTTTAATAATAATAATAATAATAATAATAATAATAATAATGTATTTTACATTTCAAAATTGCTAAAATAGATTTTTAATGTTCTCACTAGAAAATAATACATTGGTGAGGTAATAGATATGTTAATGAGCATGATCGAATCTACAAGTATACCTTGACCAAAACATCACATTATACTCCATTGATAGTTATTATTAGTCAACAAAAATAATGACTAATAGTTTTTGAAGAACTCTAATAATATTTGGGAACATATTATTTCAGGATTTTTTGTTTCTATGCAAATATATAT
Organism: Graphiurus murinus; assembly: GCA_004027655.1. Classification (NCBI taxonomy): domain Eukaryota; kingdom Metazoa; phylum Chordata; class Mammalia; order Rodentia; family Gliridae; genus Graphiurus; species Graphiurus murinus. The sequence continues at coordinate 217,648 of PVLC010000188.1, read as the reverse complement.
TTAAATATAGCACTGGTAGTGTAATTACTATGACATCATCTGTTCTTGACTTGTTTCCTCCTGCCCATATAGTAGAATCCCTGTGGAGACTCAGAAACAGGGAGAGGGTGAGTGAGTTGTGGTTACATCACGAAGAGTCTTGGTTTAGACAAGCCTTTTCCAACTTTGGCTGTATATTAAATCCCCTTGGGAGCTTTTAGAAATGTTTTTTTTTTTCCCAAGCCATGCTCTGACCAATGGGTTTGTAGCTGGTCTTTCCAATTCACTTGGTGCCATTCTAAGATGTGACTGTACTTGAGTAGGTTGTCATACCTACATCTATCTGCTTGTTCTCCTCTGTTCCTATATTGATTCATCAATAGTTCCATTGTCCTGAGGAACCAAAAGATTTTTAAGGAGTGGGTATAGCAAGTGTACAGAAAAAAAACTGGCTTGGCCTAGTGGGGATATATGGTATAATATTAAAAATCAATGAACTAGTTGAATCTGCTTCTTTTTTTTTTTTTTTTTTTGTGGTCCTGAGGATTGAACCCATGGGCATTCTACCTCCAAACTACAACCCCAGCCCTATTTTTTTTTAGTCTTTATTTTGAAACAGGGTCTCACTAAATTGTGGAGGGCCTCATTAAGTAGCTGAGGCTGGCTAGGAACCCGGATCCTCCTGTCTCAGCCTCCCAAGTACTGGGATTACAAGTGTGCTCCACCACACACGACTTGATTCCGCTTCTTGATCAAGAGCAGTGGTTTGGGATCCTGGATGCATATTAGATTGCCTGGGCTTATAACAATTCTGAAGCCCAGGCTGCACCTCAGACCACTTAAGTCAAGAGTCTTTGAAAAGAGGAACATAACTGATATTCCAACTCCCAAATGAGTCCAGTGATGTGTATAGTTGCAATGGAGAATCAGTAGTTTAGAGCAGGGCTTTTCAAAGGTCCTTGGTGGGCAGTAGGAGCAATGGGAACATGTGAGAAATGAAATGCTGATACTCAGGCCCCAGCCAGATCAGCAGAAAAGAAACTCAGGGGTGGGGCCTAGTGATCTGTGTTTTAATAAGTACTCTAAGAGCTGCTAATGCTCAAGTTTGAGAACCACTGCTTTCCAGATTTTTAGCCACATGTTCTTTAAGTTTGTTCTATTCTCTGATCCTCAGGTATAAAATTCTGAGTCCATTATACTCCTCAGTTGGTGTCACATGGTCACCTGTGGCGTGTTTTCTTCTCATTGTTTTATCACCTTCTGCCCTGTTTTTAATTTTGTCAACAAGCTTATGATAGAGGTATAATTATATTCTTAAAATAAAAACATGGGCTAGAAAAACTGAGGCACAGGAAATAGCATTTATACAGTGAGTTTTTTTCCTCCTGAGTCTTAGGTCTATCACCCTCTCATCTGCCTTTAAAAATGACCACTTGGAAAGCTGACACAGGAGGATCACAGGTCTGAGACCAGTATGCAGTAACCTAGCGAGATGGTTTCAACAACAATAATAATAATAAATTAAAAAGCTGGAGTGGGGGACTGGGGCTATAGCTCAGTGGTAGAGCACTTGCCTAGTGTGCAAGACCCTGGGTTTGATCCCCAGCACTGCAATTAAAAAATACTGGGGTGTAGTTCAGAGGTAGAACACCCCTCTGTTTACTCCCTAGTATTGCACATGTACGTGCACGTACACACACACACACACACACACAGGACTCTAATACGCTAGGGATGTGACTCAGTGATACAACACAGGCTTAGCATGTGTGTGAAGTCCTGGATTTGATCCCCACAACACATACACACACATACACACACACACACACACACACACACACACACACACACACACAGGAGACAAACAAAACCAGTGACAGTACAAATGCCCTGAGTCAGAGCAAATCCTCAAGCTGTCAGCAGCAGTTGACATTTCCAGGACTTAGTTGACATTGTCCCCCAGAGTCAGAAGCTGGGAGGCAGAAGCAAAAGCTACTCACTCAGGAGGGCCACTCTGATGCTGAGGGAAGGCACTATGGTAACAAGCATGATGGGGTCACCAAGGGAACAGGAAGCTGAGGGGTGTCAGGATTAGACTGAACTCTACCTTGCAAGGAGGCTGCTGCTGTTCTGGACAGCCTCAGGCCCTCGGGCTCCCATCCCCAGGCAAAAGAGTGTACTCTGCTCTCTAAGGGAAGCCTGATCTCTCTGGGGAAAGTCTTTTGGGAACACGCCTGCTGAGATCTATGGCATGTTCCAGGAAAATGGTCTCTGCCAGGCAGTGGTGTTATGAGTAGGGCATAAACACTACTTTATCAGCTGCAGTATGTGCTAAATGTATATAGAAATGTCTGAACAGTACCATTCAGGGGCAGTGGAGTGATTTACTTGTTAAAGGAATCTTGGGAATGTGCTACTGAATTCCTAGCTCCACCTTGGCATTAAAAACATAATAATTACAGCACTTTTCTTTGTAAGTTTACTTGTCAGCACTATTTCCCTGCATAGCATTTTGTTGAACAACTGTATTTCTCAAGTTGGAGTTTTGGGCTATCTGAGCTTCTAATGTCAGACTTGCAATGGAGTTAAGTCTTTGATAATAATTTATTAAACTTACCTTTTGTGGATAACTTTGAAAATAATTTAGATACAAAATGAATTATCAAGATGATCATCTTGAAGAAATATGTTAAGTTCTCACTGTTTAGAGTTGCTGTTATTTTAGTAGTTGCCACAATCTTTCGAGGCAAATACTATTGTTTTTCCCATTTTAAAGATCAGTAAGGTTCATACAAGTATGTGAACTAATCTGTTTTGAGTTAGTAAAATGAGGAGGTAGCATTAGTGACCTAAATCTTGCTGCTGCGTTGGTGTCAACTTCAATTGTCCCAGACTAATGAGTCAAAACAGAGACAGACTTAATCATGCAAATCATCAATTACACCTGAATAAAGGCCATTTACATCCCAGTGTGCAGTATGAACAGATGTCACAGTAGTTCAAAGAAAGATGTGTGTTGGAAAATTTAATGAATCGAGAGAGAGAGAGAGAGAGAGAGAGAGAGAGAGAGAGAGAGAGAGAGAGAAAGAGAGAGAAAGAAAGAGATTTTTCCCTAAGTAGTTTTAAGCAAACTGGGTGTTCAGTGTCTTTGATTGCTGAGGAAATCTAAATCAGCTAATAGCTGCTTGGGTAAAAAGCAGGACCTATTTCTACATTGGTTCACTTTCATTTGGCACTTTTTGATACCATCATGCTAATCGCCTCTTTGTCAGGGGATTCAACCTTGTTACATCTAAGTGAGAACCGCAGATAGTCGGATTCTTACTTACATCTCAGTATGTAGCTAATGCATGTTACTTTTTATTTCTGATTAATGGTGTATATCTAGCAGTTACAGAAAGACCCTGTGTCTTAAATATTAACCCATGTCCCTTGATAAGGAAATGACCAGTTTGGGGCTATGATAAGATGAGTACTCTGTGAAGAAATGGTCATTGTCGCTTAGCAACTGAGTTGTGTGGGAGTCAGCCCCTCATTTAGAGCCTATGTCTGGGTCCTCCTAAACTTTGTTTTCTCAAACTGGCGTTCTCCATCTGCTAGTTTCCTCATTAATAAGTAACAAACATTGGCTTGTGCTCATATTAATTTGTTTAAGTAATTTGGCTTCACAAATCATGTGGAAGAGAAGATCCCAACTCAAAAGAACAGGCACCTGTGGAAGCTCACTTCTTTACTGATGTTTCAAGTGGGCCATTTATTTATTTATTTATTTATTTATTTATTTATTTATTTATTTATTTATTGGTGGTGGTACTGGGGATTGAACCCAGGGGCATCTACATCCAAGCTACACTCCTAACCCTATTTTGTATTCTTTATTTTGGAACAGGGTCTCACTTAGTTGCTGAGGGCCTCATTAAGTAGCTGAGGCTGGCCTGGCCGGAAACCCAGATCCTCTGGTTTCAGCCTCCCAAGTACTGGGATTACAAGTGTGCACCACCACACCCGGCTTTCAAGTGGGCCTTTTTATGTAAGCAGAAAATCCATTTATCAATTACACTCATGTTTTTATATTCTTATTTAATTTGATATTTTTGTGTAAATTTGTTTTGGTTTTATCAGTTTAAGTATTGATGCATTCATCAATTCAACAAATGGCTGTCCTCAGAGAATTTATGCTATAGAGGATGGAATTCAGGCAATAAACAAAAACACTTGAGAGAGCCTGGTGTGCTGGCACATGCTTGCAACCCCAGGATTTGAGAGGCTGAGACAGGAGGATCGCGGGTTTGAGACCAGCTTCAGCATCTTAATGATACTCTCAGCAACCTAGTGGGACCCTGTTTCCAAACAAAAAATCATAATAAAAGGGCTAGGGGTATATCTCAGCCCCTTGGGTTCAATTCCCAGTACTACAAAAACAAAAACTAAGAACACTTGAGAGAAAGGATGTGTTGGGTAGAAGAATAAGGCAGAAGAGAATTGATCAATGGACACTTATTCAGACATCATGATGAGGGAAGTCTCTTGGAAGAAATGACATTGAGAAAATATTTGAATTAAGTGAGGGAGAGAGCTAAGAACTATATGGGAGAAGCACATTCTAGATGGAGGAACAAAAGGAGGAAAATGTGGGAGATGGGGATGTAGCTCAGTGGTAGAGTACTTGCTTAGTATGTGCAAGGCCTTGGCTTTGATCCCTAGCACCACACACTCACACAAAAATATGTTTGATAGAAAACTAGGCATTGTTTAAAGCAACAGTTCTCCCTCCTCCTCCTCGAGTGACATCTGGTAATATGGAGACATTTTTGGTTGTTGCAAGTAAAAAATTCGGGAGGGCGCCATTGGCACTTCATCTTACAGGACAGACCCTTCCACCACACCCCAAAATTATACAGCTCATAATGTCGATAGTGCTCAGGTTGAAAAATCCTGGCTTAAAGCATTCCCTTCTGAGTTATTTGATTATGATTCCATGGGGTCTATGCATCTTTCATTACCTTTGAGTGACTGTACAATTCTCTAAGTTGTAAGTAGATAAGCGATAGGAATGTAAACATAATACTGGTCTGTAGACATGTAATGAAGTATTTCCCTTGGAGGTTCAATTACTTCACTCCTCCACCAAGAAAGAAACTGATTTTGCCTTAATTTGCACATTCATTTCTATTTCCCGAATCTATAAATGTGTCTGCTCTTTGAATTCAACTTTGAATTGGCTGTAACATCTTACTGGTTCCCTTGCTGTTAATGAGGCAAATAAAAATTGTAACACATGCTCATTTTACATCTGTATGAGTCATGATGGTACTTTTTAAAATTGTCCCTTGACATAAGCAAGCACAAAACCCATAATTTTTAATTCCTTGTTTTGTCCAAAAATATCATAATGTATACATTTTTATGTACCTGACATTTACACATAACATCTCAATCTTTTGCACAGTTGAATGATATTCAATTCAGCATGTGTAGCATACTTATTTAACTAGTCTCGTTATAATGCTTTTGCAGTGATAAAATTTTCCACTGACCAAAGTTTGTTTTGTTTTTTTTTTTTTTTTTTTTTTTTTTTG
>PVLC010000188.1:140732-211990 GCA_004027655.1 Graphiurus murinus | reverse complement strand
GCCACCACGCCCGGCTGTTTCTCACTGTTTTCTAGAGTAGGGTTAGTCAAAAACATGCTGCCTCATCCACGTTGTGGGCCTCCAAAATTGGCTCTTTCAAAGAATTCATTAAGAATTCTTATCATAGAATCAAATATGGTAGAATTTAATATCAGGGGGGTTGCTAGGAGAATCTGCTTTTTGGGCTGGGATCTTTCCATTGCTTCTCCAAATCTATCTTCTGCCTTTCTCTGCTCTCTGCTGTCTTCCTTCCAATTTAGCCAACGAGGAGGAGTCCTAGCAATAAGATGAAGAAAGGAAGAGTGAAATAAAGTACCCCCTCTTCCCAGTTCCCTCCTGAAATCTCTTGGAGCCCCACTGACATCAATACTTTTTTCATAGGTGGCTTTCCCTATATGAATCTCCCTTTCCAGGTTTCCATATGCTCATTCTCACCTCATCCTTAAAGTCCTAGGAATGGCCACAGCTACCCTGCACCTAGTCCTGTGGTTTGCTTTTTTCTTGTGCTTTTGTGATACCCTCTCAACAGCTTTGCAAATAATCTCCTTATAAACACTTCTCTCAAATTATTCTAAATTGAGAGTTGGGTTTCCTGTTGGGTCTTAGATACAATCACCGTCCTTCTATGTTCCCCAGTAATGAGAAGTGGTGAGTGGACCTGGTTTTACCTGCAAATAGTCACTTTGGAAATGCAGTTTGAAGGATACTGAAAAATAGTTTTGCTTTCTGACCCCCAAAACATTTAATCTTTGACTTCTGGATCAGTTAGGATCTTTAGATTGCAAGTGACAGAAAACTCAATGCAAACTGGCTCAGAACCAAATGAGATTAAACTATCACAAGCAAATTAAAAGAGCAAGGATCAATTTGGCTTCAGGCTCAGGTAACGGGGAAGCCCAGGAGCACCAGACTTATCACCAGGAACTGCTATTTCTATATCTCTTTGATATGTTCCCTTTGTCAGCTCTATGCTCAAAGTCCTACAGAGAGCCCAAAATTTAGGCTTTAGACCTGTATCTTTCTGATTTAAGATCAGCAGGAAATGGAATGGAGTCTTATCCAAAAGCCCTAGTAAAAGTGTTAGTCTTCATTTTCACTGGTTCAATTTGATTATCAGCTCATTTCTAATGCAAACAATATTGGTAGGTACCTGGAACAACGATGAAAAGTAATATTTATTGAGTATTTAGTGTTTCCGATATTATTCTAAGCACTTTTCTTATTTTGGGATAAGAACCTCTCTCTGTTACCTGCTGATCTTAAACCAGGAAGATGAAGGTCTGATACCTAAATTTTGGGCTCCCTGTAGGAGTCTGATAGATACTATTATTTGTCTGTATTACTGAAGAAAGTAAGACATGTAAAGACTATGTCCCAGAGCTAATAAGTGATATAGAAGAAAGCCAAACCTGCGTAGTCCTGCTCCAACCCTAAATATAAATCACTATACTCTTTGTGCTGTGCCTGACTTAGTCATGAGTCTCATGTCCATTTCTGGAACTTGGGTGGAGTCAGCTTCACATAAATCTCAATGAACTTGGAGTAAAAGAATGATGTGCTCTTACTGGTAGAAATCCTACTGTCAGCCCTACGTTCAGAGGGGCAGGATGTCTAGCCTAGGAAAGAGGCTGAGAGATAGGGTTCACCTTGGATTTTGGGAGTCCGTAATAGGAACAGATCTTTTTGCCAGAGATAGTCCTGTACAATGAGAGCCAGGGGGACAGAGAAGGCAAAGTCTGTTGGGTAAGCCAAAGATCAATAGAGACTCCCAGGCCAAACCCCTAATGTAGTGGTCAGAAGCAGCAAACAAAATAGGGACCACACAATCTATCATTCTGTGAATTATGGAGGATGCCCCACGAATGCTAAGTCTAAAGAGCTGGATTTTCAACCTTTAAAATTCATCAGGATTTGAGATAGGCAATGCTGTGGGGGAAATTAAGCCATGACTACTTAATTCAGAGAAGAATGGATTTTGTTTTAATGGATACAGGAAAGGCTGAAGACAAATATTGAACTTCAAGATAGGAGTAATGAGTAATATAGGTGCACAGTTGCTAAGGAAACATTTTCTTAATTGGAAAAAGATGAGCTTTTTTTGTATGCACATAGGAATCAGCTTCTGGCAACACCCCCACTTCCTCCCGAACAATCTTTTTGATGTGGAGTGTAAAAACGCTTCAGATTTTGGAGATGAAGGAATTTAGCATTAATGCTTCAAGCTTGTGGTGGGGGAAGGTTTTGAATTGTGTTACCCATAGAAAGTAATGGTGCAGCCTTATATGAGATCCATTTTCTATTCAGACTCCAGGAGAAAGATGTCCCCTTCCTCCAAAGAAGCTCTAAAATCTTTCCACTTGTTATAGTGTGCATTAAGACCCTCAGACACCAAGCCCAAGAACAGGAGTACTCAGGAAATTCAGACATAAATGCACAGCTTAGAGGTGTAGAGGCATATTGGGCAACTATTCCAAGAGCAAAGAGACTTAAGAACTTTCAGAGATTAGATGCAGTGATTAGATGTCTCTGTGTTTTTTAGAAACTCTCCAAGTGCTGTGTGTTTCCACACAGAGACCCAAACCCCTACTACCAAAGTTTCTTTTTCAAATCATTTTGAGACCCAGACTTTGGCATTTCTTCAAGCACTCATGATAACTCTAAACACAGCTAGAAATGGAAACTAGTGTTGTAAAGCACAGACAATGGATTTCAAGTCAGTCTCTTTTTCCTTCTCAACAAATGCTATGTGCATGCAGGTTTCTGTCACTCTGAACCTCACTATGATGGATGATTACAATGCACCAATAATTTTAAAAAATCCCCAAGTAGTCCTAATATTAATCCAGTGTGCAAATCTCCATTTTAGTTTGTGATATGTGTGTGTACATAGTAAATTAAGTACAGCATTCTTAGTATGAAGTGTTATCCACAATAAAGTATTGTGCACAATAAATCCAGTTAGTGTTTTCACAAAGCCCAGCAGTTCCTTTGGGTATTGATACTTATGGACATGTGGACTGAGTATAATCTGGTGACTTTCGCTGTATTGGTTTTTACCCCACAGTGTGAAAAGTGGTACATGGAGGCTCCCTCCTCCACCCTTTTAAAGATTTCTTTCTTTCTTTTTTTTTTAGATTTCTTTCTTAATTAGATTCATTTTGGTGTGAGGATGCTTCTTTCCTTTTCCTTCCTTCCTTCTTCTCTCTCTCTCTTTTTTTTTTTTTTGTGCTGTACTGGGGATTGAACCCAGGGGCATTCTACCTCTGAGCTACATACCCAGCCCTATTTTTTATTCTTTATTTTGAAACAGGGACTCACTAAGTTGAGGAGGTCCTCACTAAATAGCTGAGGCTGTCCACAAACCTGGATCCTCCAGTCTCAGCCTCCCAAGTACTGGGATTACAAGCATGTGCAACCACACTTGGCTTACTACTTGTTTTTTAATGGGAATCAATGACTTAAAATTAAAAAAGCCAAGTATGACCTTTCATTAAAGGATTCAAAGAAATCTACGTGAGAAAAGCATATGTTATAGGGACTTACCTTGGACTCAGCTACATAAGTAATTGGAAATGAAAAGGGGGAACAAGCAACTTACCTCAGAAAGATTCCTTGTTGGGATAAAGAATTTTGATGGAAAACTTTCTTAGGGAGACAAGATACAATCATTGTACGCATGGATATTCTTATTGAAACTTGGAGAGGCTAAAGGTCAGAATTTTGATATTCTGAAATGGAAAAGAGACAAGGGATATATCTCAATGATGAGGCTGCTTGCCTAGCAAGCCTAAGGCCCTGAGTTCAGTCCTCAGTACTGCAAATAAATAAATAAGTAAATAAGTAAACAAATAAATAAAATATTTAAAATGGGAGAGAAAGGGAAACTCTTCTCAGGTTTGAATGGATTAAGTAATAATAGTAGAAGGCTAATCAAAAAGCTGTTTAACTTGTTTCAATGTGTTTGTACATATATCTTAAATATTCGTTTTTACTTGTTTTAAAATAGAACTTATTGTTACTCATTATGAATGTATATAGATGCTCCTTTACTTATGATGGGGTGATGCCCCCACTAGTCTGGGAAAAGTTCCAAATTTAAAGTACTGCTTCTACTGAATGCATATCACTTTGTTCCTTTGTAAACTCAAAAAATGTAAGTCAAAGCACTTTAAGTCAGGGACACTTTTATAGGTGCCCTTTAACTATACATCATTTTGAGGTTTAGAGTGCTAGGAACATACATACACAGAACATTTCCCTCTGGATCCCACCCCATTCCCTCTGCTTCCCTGCTCATAATATTGAAATTGATAATTATAGCTTCACAAATGCACACTGAATTGTTTGAACTGTTTCCTTCATTAGGCCTCCCATTTCCCTTCCCCAAGTCCCCTTCCACTATTCTACTGGTCTCCTCTTTTATTTTATTTTAATTTTTTTTGCAGTACTGGGGATTGAACTCAGGGGCATTCTACCTCCGAGCTATACCCCAGCCCTATTTTTTATTCTTTATTTTGAAACTGGGTCTCACTAAGTTGCGGAGGGCCTCACTAGGTAGCTGAGGCTGGCCGCCAACCCGGATCCTCCAGTCTCAGACTCCCAAATGCTGGGATTACAAGCGTGCGCCACCACGCCCGGCTTTGCTCTCCTCATTTATATGAAGTCCTTTTGTTTCCTATTTTCTCTCTAACTACCACATATGAGAGAAAACACATGATCCTTGACTTTCTGAGACTAGCTAATCTCAGCATAATATTCTCTAGTTCCATCCATTTTTCCTGCAAATGACATAATTTTGTTCTTAACGGCTGAGTAGAATTCTATTGTGTGTACATACCACAATTTTGTGACCAATTCATCTATTGACAGACACCTAAGCTGGTTCCACCATTTGGGTATTGTAAATTATGCTGCTCTAAACATGGATATGCATGCATCCCTGTAATATTCTGACTTCAATTCCTTTGGAAATACTCAGGAGTTGTATATCTGGATCATGTGGTGGTTCCATTCCTGATATTCTGAGGAACCTCCACACTGATCTCCATAGTGTCTACACTAATTTGAAATCTCACCAACAATATATAAGGGTTCCTATTGCCCCACGTCCTGGCCAGCGTTTATTATCATTCTAACTTAGGTCAGATAAAATCTCAGTATAGTTTTGATTGGTATTTCCAGGATTTCTAATGATGTTGAACATTGTTTTTTACATATTTATTGATCATTTGCATTGTGCCCTTTGAAAAGGGTCTATTCAGTTCAATTGCCCATTTTTTGAAATATTTTTACAGAAAAGTTAAACTAGATTATGTGCTGTTTGGCTCTATTGGTGCCATGGGAAAGAAGTGGCTTAGCCATAGCTTAAGGAGTTGGACATATTTTGTAGGGCCAAGGGGGCTCACCAATTCTTCAGTCTAGTGTTGCCATTGCATTGACAAGAAGACCAAGTTGCAAAGACTTTAAACACACCGTTTGTAAGTACATGGTGATAGTGTAGAAGTTGAAGCCAAGGATGAATTCTGAGAACCACACTCCATACAAGATTGCCCTCGTTTCTGACACCAATTGCAAGTTCAGGGGGTTCCCCAAACCACTCTCAGGTTCAATAATTTACCAGAAGAACTCACAGAGTTCGTCAAAAGCTGCTACACTCAGTTATGATTTATTACAGGGAAGCAATTCAGATTAAAATCAGCAAGAGAGGAAGCTCATGAAGTGAATCAAGAAAAGTAGCAAATGCAGAGTTTCTATCAGTCCTCTGTGCATAGAGTCAAAGACAACATTCTGTTCCTCACACCAATATATGAAAAGGTGCATGGAAATATTACCACCAGGAAAGCTCATCTGAGCTTTGGTGTCCAAAGCTTTTACTAGAGCTTGGTCACATACTGCCCACATGACTGACCTTATTTTAGAGACCTTTGAGAGGTAGAACTGATACTACATAATTCAAAGACACCATCATAAATCATTATAATAGGCTGTCTAGTGACCAAGGTCCCTAGGTAAACATAAACATTCCAATATTCCAATCAATGTGATGTTCCAAGGGCCTACAGATCATTTCCCAATTTTCAATGACAAAGGCCAGACCTTTTTCCCAGTAAGGATAATTTTTCCAAACACAGGGATCCAAGCCAGGCATGGTGGCACACACCTGTAATGCCAATACTTGGGATACTGAAACAGGAGGACCGCAGACTTAGCTAGGCCCTCAGCAACTTAGCAAGACCCAGTTTTAAAATAAATAAATAAATAAATAAATAAATAAATAAATAAATAAATAGCCTGGCTGTAATTCAAAGGTAGATTGCCCCTGAGTTCAATCCATGTCTCTCTCTCTCACATACACACACACACACACACACACACACACACAAACAAACAAACAAAACAAAACAAAAAAACCAGGGGTCCATGATCAAATTCTTTAAATTACTTTAACTCTCAGGTGTACAAATTACAAATACTGATAACAGTATGAAATATCTTCACACACTGAATGCCTATTGAGTATGATGCCTGGTGTTGACTTTCATACATGTTTTATTTTCCTATATTGGGTTATATTGTTCAATCCTGTGAGACCTCTGACTTATACATGAGGTAATGATAGAGAGTTTGGGTAATTTGGCAGGGACTTACAATCTTTTCTTCTTTCTTAAGCTATTAGTACTGAGTCTTAATCATTACAAACAAGTTGAAATCTTACCTGTATCTTATCTGTCTTGCATGGAAGATAGGCATTTGTCACCATTTGAGGCATTTCAATATTATAATTTTCACCTACCAAACTTTTATAGGGAGATTATGAAAATTAACAGTGTGATTTACACATGAGAAAGTCAAAGTGTGCGGAGATTGTGTGTGTGTGTGTGTGTGCATGCGCGTGTGTGTGCGCGCGCGCATGTGTATGTGTGAAAGAGGAGAGAGAGACTGGTAATTGAATCCTGAGCTACACCCCCATATTTTTTTTTTTGGAGACAGGATTTCACTAAAGTTTTCAATACTGGCCTTGAACCTGTGATCCTCCTGTCTCAGCCTCACAAGCTCACAAGCACTGGGTCTGGGATGAAAGGTATGTTCTACCATGCTTGGTTTAACAATGTGATTTAAAAGATGTTCTAGCTATTGTTCATAAAGGTGAGGAATAAAAATAAAACCTCTGTGGAGAAACTAGTAACTATGCATGATGCTCACAAGTGAATTTGATCCATTAATTTGTGGTCTGGTAGCATTGTTTTGCTGGAATGTCCCTTTGAATGTCATCTGAATAATACATGATTTTGATACCTTTGTTGTCTGCACAGTGCCCTCTGCCACTGTGAAGCTGAGAGTTTTAAAGGAATGCGATGTTATCCATTTCTCAAAAGTAGCATGAAGAGGCAAGTTAGCAAGCTAAGTATCCATAAAAATAGATAGAAATGAAGATAACTCATATTTTATTTATATGATATTGGGAGTGGGATAATAGAAATTCTATTAGAATCTAATATTGACTCTTCATACTGGCACATACTCTCTTTTCCAGAAACAAAAAAACAAAAAAAAACCCAAGTCAAACCAAATCTACAATATTCGTCTATACACATAGTCAAAGTTATACACAATTCTTGGAATGGACCAACCTCATTCTAATGCATGTGGCCATTGTTTTGAATCTGGAATGGCCCCCAGAAGCTCATGTGTTGAGGTCTTGGTCCTCAGTGTAGCCATGCCCAAAGGTGAAGGTTTCTCTCTCTCTCTCTCTCCTTCCTGGTTGCCATGAGCTGAGCAACTTCCTCCACCACACCCTTTTGCTGTGATGTTCTGCCTCACCTCGGGCCTATGGACTGAAACTTCTGAAACCATGAGCCCAAATAAACCTTTCCTCCTCTAAGTGGTTATTTTCATGTATTTTGGTCAGTGATGACATGTTGACTAACACAATGACCCCGATTTAATATTGGGAATACTAACATCAACTGTGTGTACATATGTGAAAATCACAGTATCAGTCTCAGTCCTCTGTATGGGAAGGGGGGAGGTGGGAGGTTGGGGGAGCACCAAGTGCTGTGTGCATGTATGTCACTTTCAACATGATTTACATTATGATGTGAGATGATAATGCACCAATAAAAGCACATAAAAATAAAGTAATGTAAGCCCACACTTTTCTGTGATGTGAAGCTGGTATTAAAATGTTATCTTTTTAGATATTGATTATTTGTTCATAAAAGCTTCCTGTAAGTAAGCTCTCAAATGGAATTCAGTGTGCTACGCATGCTGGCACATATTTATAATCTCTCTACTTGGGAAGCTGAGATAGGTGGATCGCAGGTTCGAGGCCAGTCTCAGCAACTTAGCAAGACTTTGTTTAAAAATAAAAGACAGGAAATTGAATGTGCATGTAAAAATAATAATAAACTAGCTTTGCTTAGAGTGTTTTATTTTGTTTAGACCTGTTTGCTTTAGCAATCCCAATTCTGTCTCCTATATACGTCAGTAAAAATATGAAAAAACATGTGCACAAGAATATTGATTGCAGATCTGTTTATAATAGCAAAGACTAGAAATACCTAAATTCCCATTATTAGGAAATAGGTTGAATAAACTAGGGTACAGCCACACAATAAAGAATGGTGCAGTTGTGAAAAGGAATGTGAAATATCTCCAAATGTTGCTTTGGAACATTTGCCAGGATATATTATTATGTGAAAAAAAAGGTGTGAAAAGTGCATATTCCATTCTACTAATTAACTTGAAATATGAGACGACTACACACATTTGTTTATAATAAGATGAGACAGGCTTTTTAAAAAGAATAGAGTGTGGTGGCGCAAGCTTGTAATCCCAGCATTTGGGAGGCTGAGACCAGAGGATCCGGGTTCGAGGCCAGTCTCAGCTGTCTAGTGAGGCACTCCACAACTTAGTGAGACCCGATTTCCAAATAAAGAATAAAAAAATAGGGCTGGGGTTATAGCTCGGAGGTAGAATGCCCCTGAGCTCAATCCCCAGTACTCCAAATAAATAAATAAATAAATAAATAAATAAATAAATAAATAAATAAATAGAATAGAATAGAAAAAAAAGAGAGAGAAGGATGGAAAGGACAGACCTATAACATAGATTTCTATGATGAAGCCTTGCTTTGTATATTTAACAAAAATTAAATTTAATATAATGAGTATGAGGTTTCTTTGGGGGTTGAAGAAAATGTTCTTAAATGAACTAATCTGAAATCGGTGTCACTGGGCTATAACGAAGGTGTCAGCAGAGCCACACCCCCTCTTCAGGCGCTATGGAAGAATTTGTTTTCTTGCCCTTTTCAGCTTCTAGAGCTGTATACCTTGCCTTGGGTCCTCCTTCCTCCACCTTCAAAGCCAGCAGTACGGCATCTTCAGATCTCTCTCTCAGCCTCAATTGCCCCATCCCTTTCTGTGTCTAATTTCCCTCTGCCTCTCTTTTCATAAGAACATGTGTGATTGCATTTAGAGTCTGTCCAGATAATCCAGGATAATCTCTCCATCTCAAGGTCCTTGACTTAATCAAATCTGCAAAGACCTTTTTTCCATATAAGGGAACATATACAAGTTGCTGGAATTAGGACCCAATATCTTTAGGTGCTATTATTCTGCTGACTATGTTCCCTAGTTGCATATTCCCCAATAAGACTAAAGAGTTCTGAGTTCATGTGAAAGCATCTATTGTGTCTAGGAATCAGAGTTAGCTAGCTCCTGTCCCTCCGTCCTCATTTCCTGTATAAACACCTGTATGTAGAACTCCAGAAGAACGGGAAGGATGAAGATATTGTTGTTTTCCATTCTATGGCCCTACTCATTCTCCAACCAGCTCATCCTGTACAGAGGTTGCCTTACTGAATCCAGAGGATGAACAATCCCAACAGAAACCCCAGAGAAGGAAAATTGGAATTTATAACCCCTTCTTTCCATTCTGTAACACTTTTCCTGTGCTGAGTTACAGCTCCATTCTTGACAGTTGGTGGTTTTTGTTTTGTTTTATTTTGTTTTTGTTTTGCGATACTGGGGATTGAATTCAGGGGCATTCTACATCTGAGCCAAACCCCCAGTCCTATTTTTTTATTCCTTATTTTGAAACAGGGTCTCACTAAGTTTTGGAGAGCCTCACTAAGTAGCTGAGGCTGGCCACGAACCCAGATCCTCCTGTCTCAGCCTCCCAAGTACTGGGATTACAAGCATGCACCACCACACCCAGCTGACAGTTGGTGTTTTACTGATGTCATGCAATTCAAATGAAAAGGAAAGGAAGGTTTCATGAGGCTAGATGTAGGGATAATTTTCAGGATAGGGGAGCATACATTTTATTTCCAAATTCATCAACCAAATCAAATCTAGCTGTCTGAAGACTCCTTATATTTAGCAAAAAATCAATAGACTAACATGTCCATACCAAATTTCCTCATGAGTAGGCTTTGAAGTTGCCTGCGGGCCTTTCCCAAGGCTTCCTATGAGAACTTTTTCCTTTTGAATGCACTGTTCCACTGGAAGTCCAGTCATGCAGAGAGGGTTGCCTTGTTCAGTGAACCTCAGTCCATAGGCAAAGACCTTGCCTCAAATTCTACAAAGAACACTTCTTTTGCTCGGTCTAGTTAATCTCCCTCCTTTTTGAGGTTAAAAGAAAGGAACTACTATGGATTTTTTTTTCTTTTCAGTGATAAATGCTCAGACTATTTTGGAGATGCATGTAAAGGATGTTATAGAATGCTATTAGAGAATTTCCAGGTATCTGTTGATTGTAGCCTGAGATTTTCCAAAGCACAGCTTGAGAAAAAGGTTTGTGTATAGAGCTTTTACTTGAGACATATCTTAGCCCATTTAGGCTGCTATAACAAATTGCCATAGACGGGATGACTTATAAACAATAGAGATTTATTTCACATAGCTCTGGAGGCTGAAAGTCTGGATCAGGGTGCCAGCAGGGTCTGGTTCAGGTGAGGATCCTCTTCCAGGTAGCAGACAGCTGTCTTCTGGTTATACACTCAGGAGGTGGATGGATTCAGGATGTTTCTATGGCTTCTTTTATGATGGTACTAATCCTATTCATGAGGGCTTCACTCTCATAACCTAATCACCTCTAAAGACCCCACCTCCAAATGCTATCACATTGGGAGATAAGATTTCAACATTTGGGGGACATAAACCTTCAGTCCGTTGTAAGTGGCTCAAGTGTAAGCTCTCTGTCATGACTTCTCAGCTTCATCCTTTGCTTTCCCCTGACTAATCAAATATCTCATCTAGCTGGTAAGACCCTCTTTTTGCGGTACTGGGTATTGAACCTAGGGGCATTCTACCTCTGAGCTACACCCTTAGCCCTTTAAAAAACTTTTAAACTTGAAACACAGTTTTGCTAAGTTGCTGACGGTTTCACTAGTTGCCAAGGCTGACTTTGAACCTGTGATCCTCCTGTCTCAGTATCCCAAGTATTGGGATTACAGGTATACACCCCCACATCCAGCTATAGAAAACTTTTCATTATGTCCTCGCATGAGAGGAGGATGAGAGTGTCTCTGGAGCCTTTTGTTTTGTTTTGTTTTTTTGTGGTACTGGAGATTGAACTCAGGGGCATTCTACCTCCGAGCTATACCCCCAGCCCTATTTTTTTTATTCTTTATTTTGAAACCGAGTCTCACTAAGTTGCAGAGTGCCTCACTAGGTAGCTGAGGCTGGCCGCGAACCCGGATCCTCCGGTCTCAGCCTCCTGAATGCTGGGATTACAAGTGTGCGCCACCACGCCTGGCTTCTGGAGCCTTTTATAAGGGCACTAATCTTATTCATAAAGGCTGTGCTCTCAGGACTCTATCATTTCCTAAAGGCCCTCTTGATACCATTACATTAGGAATTAGGATTTCAACAAATGAATTTGGAGAGAACAAAAACATTCAGAGGATAGAAAGACCTAATAACATGTGGAAGAGAAAGTCTAGGGGCAGGAATAAGTCAGAGAATAAGAAAAAGGCAAGGTAAAGGCATGTTATTGAGTCAGCTCCTCCGATGGGCCATGTGTACTTGATTACCCAGGATTCTTCCAGGATACCTGGGATTCATCTCAGAACTGTCTTCCCAAAACACCAAGGAGAAAGAGAGTATCCTTCAGTTGTCAATTCCACTGGCTAAGGGTGGATCTACACCCATCCTTCACACACTTCCTGGTTGTATTTGTATGAAGGCCAAGTGAGTTCATCTGAGTGGCTCATGTTATCCTGTCACTGAAGCCCAGGAACAGGAAGAGATATGGTGTAACAAGGCCCCATCAGGTTGCATCTGTGGAAAGCTTCTGGCCACCACAGTGCAGAAGATGTGACCCCAAACACTGTAAGACTCCTCCCAAAACTTGGATGTACCCCTACTTTGCAAAACTGGTTTTGTTAACTCATAAGGAGAACTGCATTAGAAGTTCATCTCTTAGAAATTTTCCAAAGTTGTCAGAATCACCCATAATATTAAAAGTATCTTACTCATCCCCATGCCAAAGAATGTTCTACATAATCTCCATAAAGAAACATCTTGCTACTCCCACTATTGATTAAGTTATTATTATTTGTATTATTCAGGACCTTTGGACATACCAGTGAGATAATGAACATACCAGGATTCAAATGTTCCAATGCAAAGATAATAAAAGGAGAACTTCAGTGATTTGAATAATAGTTGAGAAGACTTAGAGTGGAATTAACTTCAGACTCAGCTACATCCAGCATCTCCCTCTTCCTCTCCCTACTCCGTCTCTCCTCCGATCTTTCCCCCCACATCTTGACTGTCTTTCTGTGCTATCCTTTGAATGGTGACTCCATTCTCTGCTGCTACACATAGTGGGAAAGATGACAATGGCAGTCCAAACCTTTCAAACTCACAGCTTGAGTTTCCTGTAAATCCTTGTTTGACCCATATTCCAATCACTGTGGGAGGAATATAGGATAACATGATTAGCAAGTTGTCTTTGTTTGGACTTCTGTAACAAACTACACTAGACTGGATAGCTTATAAGCAACACAAATTAATTTCTTACAATTCTGGGGGCTGGGGAGTTTAAGATCAAGGCACCAGCAGATTCAGTGTCTGTTGTCATAGACTGCCACCATTTTGCTGTGCCCTACTCATGTGGTGGAGAATATTTTAATAAAGGAATAGCTAGGTATACTGGATAAATAGTCATTAAAATATACATATATAAATTAAAATTTAAATGTAGACAGAACTTCATGTATATTTAATTATATATTTTAGATATATATATATATATATATATATATATATATATATATATATATATATATATATATAGAGAGAGAGAGAGAGAGAGAGAGAGAGAGAGAGAGAGATCCAGAGAAACATAGACACAGAGACACAAAGAGACAGATTTATCATAAAAAATTATATTTCCTGGGCATGGTGGCACATGTCTATAATCCTGGTACTTGGAAAACTGAGAAAGGAGGATCACAGGTTTGAGGCCAGTCTCAGCAACTTCACAAGAACTTCAGGAACTTAGTGAGACCTTATCTCAAAATAAAACATAAAATAAGGCTGGCTGAGAGTTCTAAAGGTTTGGACTTAGAATGTTCCCTTAGCCCTCATGGAAACAAGATAGCAATGTTGGAAGCAGGGCGTGGTTGCTAAAGAGAGGTCCCTGCAGATATGGCCTTAGAGATTGGATGAGGCTTCTCTTCCCCCTGCTCTCTGTGCTTCTCACTGCCATGCCATAAACTCCATAGACCTGGCCTGACATGAACTGAACCCTGAAAGCTTGAAAAACTGTGAGCAAATAAATGATTCTCCTTCTAAGTTGTGTACTCGGTTGTTTTGGATTATGGTAGGGAGAATGCTGTCTGAGACAGGGGTGTAGCTCAGAGTTAGCGGGCCCCTGTGTTCAATCCCTACTACCAAAAAGTATCTCATATGATTATGGAGGCTGAGAAGTTCCATCATCTGTTGTCTGTAAGCTGGAGACCTGGAAAAGCCAATTATGTAGTTCTAGCCTAAGTCCAAAGGCCTGAGAACCTGGAAAGCCAATGGTGTTAGTCTCAGTCTGAAGGCAGGAGAAGACTGATGACCCAGCTCAAGTAGTCAAACAGGGGGAGTGAATTTTCCCTTCCTCTGCCTTCTTCTTCAACTCGGGCCCTCAAAGGACTGGATGATGCCCATCCACATTGGGGGAGGAGATCTGCTTTATTCACTCTATTGATTCAAATGTTTATCTCATCTGGAAAACCCATCATGGTCACACCAACACTAATGCTTAGCCCAATATCTGGGAACTCTTGTGACCCAATCAAGTTGACACAGAAAATTGACTTGACCACCACACCATGTTAAAGTACACTTTTATATTAATGTCAATGGATTTTACCTGATTGATTTCCAAAATAACTGTCATAATTCACACTTTTGCCAACAAAATTTAAAAGTACTCTTTTCCTCAACATCACTGTCAGCAATGAGTGTTATGACCCTTTAAAATTGTTGCCAGTCTGCTAAGTTTACATGATCTCTTATTACTTGAAAAGGTTTATCCTAACTAATATTTTTGTTTGTTGACCAAATGAATCTATTCTCCTGAAAATATCCCTTCAGCTTCTTCATCTATCTTTTTGTTTGTTTTGTTTGCCATGCTGGGAATCAAACCCAAGATTCTGTACATGCATGACAAGTGATCTACCACTGAGCTATATTCTCATCCTTTTTTTTTTTTAAATTTTGAGACAGAGTATCACTAAGTTGCCCAGACTGGCTTCAAACTTGCAATCCTCCTGCCTCAGCCTCCCAAGTAGCTGGGATTACAGGCATGTACCACTGTTCCTGACTCATCCATTATTCTTGTAGATTGCTTTTCCATTTTTTTACAATAAGTGTACTGTGTGATACTTATACTGATCCACTCTGTTCTCTGTATTAAAATATTTCCCAGTGTATTATTTGTCTATCAAAATTTGTCAAGATATATTTTGTAATGTAGAAGTTATTTATGAACATTCTCTGAATATACTAAATGCTGATGAATCCAAGATGTCAAGATCCATTATTATGTATCATTAACAATGGAAAACACTGCCAATTAAATTGATAAAATGCTTTTCTATGAACTTCAAGTTTAGTTTATACTTACGGAAGGAAATTTTTGATCTTTTATATTGACAGTACAATTTTGTGGCACAATGAAGAATACTGGGTTTTGTTAGCCCTACCTACTTGATTCATTCTTTTATTTTTCTCTATTAAATTATATATAGCTGGAAGTTTAGCATCAGCTTCTGTTCAGAGCCAGCAGGAAGTTTCTGACATGTTGATATGAGACTCCTTAATTATACTGCCACATGAATTGATCACAGTGGCCTTTTGTGGACATTCTCTGAAATGTCTCTCTTTTTCAAGAAATTTGACAATTTATGCAATGTCATTTCATTCATTTCTGCATATCTTCCTTTCTGGTCCCACAAAGCATTTAGTTGTTGCTCCATGTGAAGAATAAAATTGGAGCTGGGCATGTGGTACATGACTGTAATTCCCATATTAGGAAGACTGAGATGGGAGGATTGCATGTTCAAGGCCAACCCCAGAAACTTAGGGAGACCTTCAGCAATTTAGTGAGAACCTGCTTTAAAATAAAGTGGGCTGGGGTATAGCTCAGAGGTAGGATGCCCCTGGGTTCAATACTTAGTACCATGCAAAAACAAAAAACAAAAAACATGGAATTGGTGGTGGTTATTCTTTTAATGGTGAAAGCTAGAAAGCCATTTGCTTCTCTAATGACATGTCCTTATACTGTCTCTATGACTCAATAAATGTTTGTCAAATGAATAAAAGGAAAAAATGACCTCTGTGCCTTATTTTATTTCTTTGAATTTTTCTCCATTATAGAAAATTTTCAAATGACTAGTCTAGATTTTACCTTTTCTCCTTCCCTTCCTACAAATGTTAGCATGATAGCTTTTTTGAAATATAACTTACATGGTTCACAATTCACCCATTTAGTGTGTACAATTCAGTGGTTTTTAGTATATTCACAGATTTGTGCAGCTATCGCCACAATTACTTTTAGAATATTTTCAATCAACCTTAAAAGAAATCTTCAGCCCATTTTCAGTCACTTCCTAGTTCCTCTAACTCCTGGCTTGACACATAGAGCATGTGCTTTATTTTGAGTATCTAGAAAAAATTATCTAGGTTTCTATCAGATTTTTTTTGGTACTGGGGATTGAATCCAGGAGCATTCTACCTCTGAGCTACACCCCCAGCACTTTTTATGTTTTATTTTGAAACAAGGTCTTGCTAAATTGTTGAGGATTTCACTAAGTTGCTGAGGCTGGTCTCAAATCTACAATCCTTCTGTTTTAGCTTTCCAAGTGCTGGGATTATAGGCACATGCCACTGCTCCTGGAGCTATCGGATTATATGCATGAAGCATGCCCAGGATGCTTTGGTTAAAGATGCAGCCTCCCTGAAGCTGTGGAGCTGAGTTTAGATGTCGAATTGCCTAAAGGTAAGACAATAAACTGAGAAGCAAGACTGACTTCAGAGACTAGAGAGAAAAGGAGATTCTAAGTTCTCATTCCACGCAATCATACTGTATAGTTGTTTTCTATGTATTTTACAAAGACTCCTAACCTTGTGGTCAAATGGTCCTTGAATTCTAATTGAATTTTAAATACTTGGCTGATCTCTACTGTTCATGACAATGACACAGTAATGAAAACATTGTCCAGTAGAATCCACAACAGGACTGTATTCCAAAAAGGGCAGCTAAATAACCAGAAGGGCACCATGCCATGTCTTGGCTGATAGCAGCAGAGAGCATCTATGATTATCACTGGAGTAAGCTCTTCATGGAACACGGAACCTCATGTTCTCTGTCTCTGTCTCTGTCTCTCTCTCTCTCTCTCTCTCTCTCTCTCTCTCTCTCTTCTCTCTCTCTCTTCTCTCTCTCTCTCTCTCTCTCTCTCTCTCTCTCTCTCTCTCTCTCTCTCTCAGGTTTTCAATAAATATTGGCTGTTATGGTTAAAAAAATAGCAAAAATTAAACATCTATGACTGCCTACCCAATACTATTCTCCCTTTTTAGAGCTAAACAAACTCCTTATTCTGCTTAGGAAATGTTAGATTCAGTACTAGGAGGTAAACCATGATGAATCTAAACCATAATAGCAGTCCTGTTCTCTTTTGGTCAGTGATATATTGAGGTATGAGTTTGTGATTCAGTTCTGGTAAAAGAAATGAAATGGGAAGTCTGCTGGGGAATGTGTGTGTGTGTGTGTGTGTGTGTGTGTGTGTGTGTGTGTGTGTGTGTATTGATGGGAACTGAACTGAGGGCCTAGGACATGCTAAGCACATATTCTGCTACTGAGCTACACTTCCAATCTCTGTTGGAAGCTTTGAGGGAAGCAAAAATTAAAATCTATACAAAGAGAATTCCTTTTGTTACCCTTGTTACCCCCACCCATTTCTGCTGCTTTGAATATTGTCTTAGGAGGATGTTACATTTAGAACCGGGCCAATAGGAACCAAGAGGGTTAAGAGATGTGACCTTGACAATATCACTGCACTGCTGAGCTAATCCTGGATGCCCTGCAATGGATTTTATGTAATAAAAAGAAATATTTTTAAGTTAGTCATGTTTTCTGTGATTTGCATCACCTAAAGGCATAATAAATGAATGAATGAATGAATGAATGAATGCTGACCTACATTCATACAAACTTGCTTGAATCATTTATTATATTTTTGTTATTAATTATTATATCCTGAGTACACTTCATATGGACTTGCATTCCATCAATACTTATTAAAATGAATGAATAAGAAAATGATAAATGGAGATGAAGCTACAAAAATCAAAATCTAAGATAAAATTTACTGAACACGCTTTAACGATTGTTCCTTAAAACAGTATATTGTAATGCCTTAGATCAGCAAGTATTCAGAAATATTACTAATTGCCAAACACATATTTTATTTGGCTGTACATATGCTAAATTTAAGAGATGGAATGCAAATAAGCAGAGACTAAAAGCTTTTGCTGGCTCGGACATAAGGTATTTTGGCAGAGAACAAAGTCTTTGGTGTAAATTGAAGAGATTGATCTCAAAATTCAGCTGACATCATCTTTTAATGTATCTCAATCACCCAGAAGAATATATGTATCATTGTGAGGGGAAAATATGTTGATCTATTACACCCATTTGAAAATGAAATTCCCCCATACCAAGGCCACTTAAATATCCTCTAAAGCAGCCAAGCATGTCTCATCCTTTAGTACTTCCTGTTTAAGTTCTTGGCAGATTGTTTGAGATTAAAAACTGCCCAAGAAACTATTTAATGTATGTATCAGTTTGTAACTCATTTGCTGAAATTTTTGCCAGCTGATACATATGAGTAATAATCATGATCACAATATGGTCTGAAAATGAAGAAAACATGGAGAAGAGAAGTTGGGTATCTATCAACCACAGTCCAAAAGATGAGTAACCAGTTTGTCTGATCATCCTGTTTTCCTCTTACATGCTCCCCCTCTCACTCTTAATCATTTCTTTCCTATGGACTTTGTCTACATTTAAGATAAAAAAAATAGCATCCTTTAACCTGGTATCTCAATCCAGCCAACTCCAATCTCTTTCCTGCCCCTCATCTCCAAATTGTTTAAGTTATCCATGGTACAGTCAGTGTCCCTTCTATCTCCACTCAGCACACATCTTCCAGCATAGGTCAATGGCATCCTACTTTAAGTACCAGGAATCCCAACAAGGACTTTTCTTCAATTTAGTGCATGGCACTCCAAAAGTGTTGGGGAATTTGTGCCCCTGGAGAAAGGAGGAGGAGAAAAAGGAGGAGGAGGAGGATGAGGAGGAGGAAGAGGAGGAGGAGGAGGAGGAGGAGGAGGAGGAAGAGGAGGAGGAGGAGGAGGAGGAGGAGGAAGAGAAAGAGGAGGAGGAAGAGGAAGAGGAGGAGGAAGAGGAAGAGGAAGAGGAGGAGGAAGAGGAAGAGGAGAAGGAGGAGGGGGAGGAGGAGGAGGAGGAGGAGGAGGAAGAAGAGGAATTGAGAATGATTACAAGAGGTTGCAATTCCTCAAGACTCCATTCTACAACTCATCTCCTTACTCTTTACTCTCACTCTGGCGTCTTTGATTCATAGCATTCATTTTTAGTTCCTACATAAAAGGAAATGACTCACACATTTGTATCTTCAGCCCAAACCTTTGATCTGTATTCTGGACCTGCATACATAATTGTCTACTTTATGTCTCCTTGATATTTTAAAGACATCTCAATCTCAACACGAACCAAAGGAAAATACTTGTGTGATCTTTTTTGAATCTGTTTCAGGGAAGGTTAACAAACATCCATCCACTTTTGAAAAGCTAGACCATAGTAATCATTCTCAATTCATCTTCTTCCTCCTCCTCCTCCTCCTCCTCCTCCTCCTCCTCCTCCTTTTCCTCCTCTTAGTACTGGGGATTGAATCTAGAGACATTCTACCTCAGAGCTTCTTTTTCTTCTCCCAACCTCCCTCCGCTATTCTACTTGTCTCTCTCTTCATTTATCTGAAGTCTCTTTTGTTTCCCAACTTCTCTCTAGCTTCCACATACGAGAGAAAACATACAACCCTTCACTTGCTCAGACTGGCTAACACTTCCTTGTCCCTTCATTTGTTCTATACCCACTAATTTTTCAGATTTTGTCTGAATGGTTGCTTCCTTAGGGATGCTTTCATTCACCTCTCTGACCAGTCTAAGTCCTAATACAAGCTCTCATCACCCTACATATCTCTCTTGAATGACAATTATTACAGTGCAAATTCAGAGTTACTTGTTTAATATATGAGCAACTGCATTAAATGAGTGAATGAAGAAAAACTACATTCCCAAACCTAGAAGAATCTTAGCTTCAGTTATGGAATAAATTGTGTCTCTCTCAAACTCTTATGCTGAATGAAGCTCCAGTACCTCAGAATATGATTTTTTTAAATAAATAAGACATTTAAAGAGGTAATTAAGTTAAAACGGGATCATTGGATCATAATTCAATAAGACTGGTGTTCTTAAAGAAAGGGTATATTGGGCCAGGTATGGTGGTGCATGCCTGTAATCCCAGTAATTGGGATGCTAAGAAAAGAGGATCACAAGTTCTAAGTCAGCCTCAGCAACTTAGGGAGGCCCTCAAAAAATGAGTGAGAGCCTTTTAAAAAAAAAAAGTTAAATAGGGATGGGGATGTAGCTTGGAGGTAGAATGCCTCTGGGTCCAGTCCCTATTATCACAAAAAAAAAAAATGCTAGGGGAGCCAGACGTGGTGGCACATGCTTGTAATCCCAGTACTTGGGAGGCTGAGACCTGAGGATCCGGGTTCGCAGCCAGCCTCGGCTACTTAGTGAAGCCCTCCACAACTTAGTAAGACCCTGTAAGAATAGGGCTGGGGATGTACCTTGGAGGTAGAATCCCCTGGGTTCAATTCCCAGTACCAAAAAGAAAAAAAAGGGTATATTAGGACAGAGACAACACTGACAGAGAGGGATGGCACACAGACACACTGAGAAGCCAGCCATCTGCAGGCCAAATGGAAAGGCCTCAGAAGAAACTAGCACTGCCAATATCTTGATCTTGGACTCCCAGCATCCAGAACTGGGAGAAAATAAATTCCTGTTATTTAAGTCACTCAATCCTGTACTTTGTTGAGGCAATCCTGGCAAACTAATGCATCTCCATTACCTCAATTGGTCAGTGTGCACTACCTTGGAACGCACCCAGTACCATCTCATTCCTCAAGAACTGCTCTCACATACTTTGCCAAATACAGTTTCTGACGCTGCCAGGATGTTCCCATCTGCTCTAAATGAAGCAGCATTCATCACTGCCCTGTGTGTTCAGGGGGAAAGCCAATCTTTATAAATTTGGGCATGCAATGACCTTGCTGTTATATGTAGTACCTTCACTATACAGGTAGAGATCAATAGTAATATGAAAGACGAAGTCTCTGGAAGCATAAGGGAGTTATTTATAAAGAACCTGCCTTTGAGCTATTCGTGACATAAAAGGAGTTTAATTTCCCTCTCTTTTAAAGGCACAAATAATATTTCCTACAAATCTTATGACCAGGAACTCTAATATTTCTACTCTTTTTATTCATTTTGCTTACAGTAGATGTGATAAGCAGTAAAGTCTCATGTTTGAAAGAATAATATGCTTCACGTGGAGAGATGCCGTTAGTCAATAGCAGGAGATTATAGTGTTTTCAATTTGTTTGTTTTTAGAGATTGTTTTAGAGATATTTTGGAGTATATCTTGGTTTATTAAGTTTTAAATTGAATATGTTGTATCATTTCTATAAGTGGTGCCATAAGTGGTTAATAGCTTAACTCCAAAGCTAGCCATGTTCTCAAATATGATTAATATTTCTCTCTCTCTCGTTCTTAATGTTCCATTAACTAGTGCAAAGTAAGTGGTCTTACTGCCAAAAGCCTTTTTCCATTAACTGGAAAATACATTTGCTCACTTTGAGAATTAATTAAGACCCACATAGAATTCAGCTTAGAAAATTCTGACTTACTCATTTTGTTTGTTTGAGAGAGTTCGAAAACACAGAACCATTTGTGCCCAACAGAACTCCTGCATGCTTTCATATCTAAAACCGGAAATACAGAGATAAGCATGTAAGCTTTTTCTCAATGATCACAATATTCATGTGCATGACTACAGCAAGATTCCAAAATGTGTGTGATTAAGAGCAATGAGGGGAGATTCTATTAGAATAGCAGAAGGGGATTTGGCCAGGGGGGAGATGAGGAGGTGAAAAGGAAGACTTAATGAAGGAAACCATCCAAATAATGCTATGTTCATATATGATGCTATCTATACCAATATCAATATTATGTACAGGGAGGGGGAGGGAGCGGGGTGGGATTCAGAGGGAAACACATCAAGTGTTGTGTGCACGTATGTTTCTATCATGCTGAACCTCATTATGGTGTATGATTACAATGTAAAAATAAAAAATAAAGGTTAATTATTAACATTAAAAAAACAGCAATGGATGACGCTGAACATCAAAACCTTCAGAAGAAGGGAGATTCTTTGGTGGGTTTTCTCCTGATTCCAGAAATCTCTAATATTTGAGAATTTTGAGTATGCAGATGGAGGACTGGACATGTGGGTAGTTTAGGTGGTGGATGGCTGTTTCTATAGCCTGAAAGAAAATGTGTTTCTGTGCAATTCAACAGCTGTGCCAGGTTGGACACTGTGCTTACTCTGAGAGTTCAAAGAAATAGAAATCTACACTGGGGAGGCCCACACCTGAGTGATAGTCTGTTCCAGGATGTGCACGAAGAAGAATGTGGCAGCCTAAGCAATGGTAAGTATTGAGGACTTCTGTCTTTGGCATATCTTGCCTTATTCCTTACTTAGCTCAGTTACTATTTATTGACCATCTACCATAGGCCAAACACATGCAGAGTATTGGAGCTGAATTCACACAGTATGATGTGGCATACAGCGAAATAGCTCTGGCCAAGGACTGGTATCTATTTATGGACATCTTTGAAGGAATTTGCTTATTTTTATCACTTATCTGAAAAGGCGCCAGTACCTAATTGAAATGAAGGAGTTAAGAGCCCCTTCATCTTTTTCCCAAAATCTACTATAGCACTTCTCAAACCTGAGTGTGCATTAGATCACTGGACTCCTGTTCCAGAATTTCCAATTCAACAGGTCTGGGGTGAAACTCAGGAATTTACATCTCAAACAGGTTCCCAGATGATGATCTGGTTGATCTGGGGACTATACTTATAGATTCCTTGGCCCAGGAAGTAGCCAGCCCCAAGTGTCAGAGCCTCCATGCTCTTACCCAGGCCAGGCCAGGCCAGGCCTTCTCAGCTCTTCTGTACTGAAGACACTTTAGGAATTTACCTCTCCCAATGCCTCACTTGAAAAGGAAAGGAGAGGCATATTTGCCTACAAATTTCACCACCCCAAATGCTCCATGCCAAAAGGAAATAGGAACTATCACAAGGAAGAAAACATCTATCACTATTTCACTACCAGGTGGAAGGAATTATACTTCCATATTAATAGTAGACAATTAATTTAGCACTTTCTATATGCTAAACACTGTTTTAGGACGCTGGATATAATAATAATAACTGCTAACATATAGCCAGTACTTACCTGTGTGTTAAGCACTAGCCACAGTAATTTAAATACATTATTTCATTTGACCCTCACTCCAGTTTATTTTACAGGTGAGGAAATTGAGTTACATAGAGACTAGTAATTTGTCCAGAGATGTGTGACTTACATATCAAGTGAACAGTAGAGACAAAGATATAAAACCAGGAAAACATGAGTTCTTGATTACTAAGATTGAATACTTCTCAACATATGCCTCTCTATCTAAATTTTATTTAATCTTCACAAGAACCTTAAGAAGTAGGCATAGCTGGGCATAGTGGTGCATGCCTACAATTTCAGGAGGGTTGAAACAGGAGAATTGCAGGGTCAAAGCCGGTCTTTGGTCTCGCACCTTAGCAAGACCTTCAGAAACTTAATGAGACCCTGTTTCCAAATAAAAAATTAAATAGGGCTGAGGGCGTAGCCCAGAGGTAGAAGGCCCTTGGGTTCCATCCCCAGTGCCAGAAGAAGAAGAAGAAGAAGAAGAAGAAGAAGAAGAAGAGGAGGAGGAGGAGGAGGAGGAGGAGGAGGAGGAGGAGGAGGAGAGGAGGAGAAAAGGAGGAGGAGGAGGAGGGGGAAGGAGGGGGAGGGAAAGGAGATTTCAAGACTATATCCTAATAAATTTGCCCCATGCTAGTTCCCATCTCAGCATCTGCTTTTCAGACATTCCCTTTAACCTGATAGGTTTCCTGTAACCCCTGTGACATCAAGTTTGGGGAAAAATAACTCCTGTTATTTCTCCTCTTTCCCTCTTCTATTTAATGACCCATAGAAAGGGTCTGGAGAAATGGTGCCAAAGATGATGAATAACATGAAGCTGACTGGAACTGCAGTCAGAGTAGTGAATCAACTCAGTAGCTACAGTAGTTGAAATACATTTGTCAGAGATGCAGCAGCAATATCTGAATAATATTGAGTGGAATAATAAAGCTAGGTTGTGCTATAATTAATACTTCTAATTTTAATTTGTGGGAAAATGTGCTCACATTGAAAGAAACTCTTCAAATCTTTTTACCCTAAAGTCCCATTTTCTTTCCTTCCTCCCTCCCTCCCTTCCTCCCTCCCTCCCCCCTTCCTTGCTTCTTTCTTTCCTTCATCTGCATGCTCTCTTGGTTTTGTCAGGGCTTCTGCCTTCACCAGAACTTTTAGCTAATCAAAATGTGTTTGCCAAGCCTGACTCCCCAAAGTCATGTGCAACATTATTGAATTCTAAATTTTGTATAACATGGGCTATAATCAAGGTGGAGATCCTTACTGAAAAATAATTAGCTTTGGGGATAGAAAGCTCAACAGAAGCATTATAATTAAATTGGCTCCCTGTTTTTATTTTATTGAGAACACTAAGCTGTATTGATCTTCTTTCAAACCAGAGGCTGATTCATACCACTCCTTGCAGATTTTTTTCTGAAATGCTAATAGTAAAAAAAAAAAAAAAATGAACTTGAAATTCTACCCCAGTACACTAACAGATTTTGGAAAATCTCAATACTTGGAAATTCAAAGTGACTAGCTTGGGGTTCTGAATTCCTCTCAGTGGGATGATGCAAGTGGGAAAGGGTAATTCTTTAAATGTCTGGTGAGCTGGGTGTGGTGGCGCACACTTGTAATCCCAGCATTTGGGAGGCTGAGACCAGAGGATCCGGGTTCACGGCCAGCCTCAGCTACCTAGTGAGGCACTCCACAACTTAGTGAGACTCGGTTTCAAAATAGGGCTGGGGGTATAGCTCGGAGGTAGAATGTCCCTGAGTTCAAGCCCCAGTACCGCAAAAAAAAAAAAAAAAAAAAAAAAGCCTGGTGATTCTCCCACTATGAAGGAAAAAACTAAAAATTGAAAAAGATTAGTACAGAATTTCAGTTTTACAAGCTGAGAAGGTTCTAGAGATCTGTTACACAACAATGTAAATATAGTTAACACTGTTGAACTATACATAAACATTATTAAAAGGGTAAATTTTATATTTTTTCACAATTAAAAGTAAAACAACTTTTTTAAATTTTATTTTATTTTATTATTATTATTATTATTTTTTGCGGTACTGGGGACTGAACTCAGGGGCATTCTACCTCCGAGCTATACCCCCAGCCCTATTTTTTATTCTTTATTTTGAAACCGAGTCTCACCAAGTTGCGGAGTGCCTCACTAGGTAGCTGAGGCTGGCCGCGAACCCGGATCCTCCGGTCTCAGCCTCCCGAATGCTGGGATTACAAGCGTGCGCCACCACACCCGGCTTAAATTTTATTTTTTTAATTGGTGCATTGTAGTCATGCATCTTTGTTAGGTACAAGCTGATAAAGGCATACATGCACACATTTCTCATTTAACCCTACCCCAATTCCCGCCCCAGTCCCTCGCCCTCCCTCTTTCTCAATAAAACAACTTTTAAAAAAATTTATGAACAATACATATTTACTGCTCACAGTTCTGGAGGCTGAGGAATCAAGGTCAAGACCTCACCAGATTCAGTGTCTGTATCTTCCCATGGTGGAAGGGAGAAAATAAAAGTTATAAGAAGACAGTGAGACTTTCTAGGCCAGGCATAAAGTAGCAAATGACCTATTTACTGGGCTTGCTTACAGCTAACAGAGGAGCCTTGCAGTAGTCCTTTATAGAAGCCCATGAGTTCCAGAGGGCTCCCTACTCTTTCTAGATGTTTCTCCTAGATCCACTCTCTGTCCAATCTTCTGACCTTGATTCTCAGCCTGTACCTCAACTGTTCTTGTTCAGTTTTCAACTTCCTGGGTCAACCTTCCCATATACACCCTAGTGAATGTGCTCTTTCTCTATTGAATGCCCCTCTCTTGCTTTTTAGATCCTTTTGTTTTAGATTTTTTTTTTTTTTTTGCGGTACTGGGGATTGAACTCAGGGGTATTCTACCTCTGAGCTATACCTCCAGCCCTATTTTTTTTGTGTGTGGTACTGGGGATTGAACTCAGGGGCATTCCACCTCCGAGCTACACCCCCAGTCCCATTTTTCATTCTTTATTTTGAAACAGGGTCTCACTAAGTTGCATAGTGCCTCACTAGGTAGCTGAGGCTGGCTGCAAACCCGGATCCTCCAGTCTCAGCCTCCCAAAAGCTGGGATTACAAGCGTGCGCCACCACGCCTGGCTGATTTAGATCCTCTTATACAGGCATCCACTTACAGCCTGATCCAGGAGCTTATGCTCTGTTGCATCCAGCTTCCTCGTCTTTCATAAAGAGCCTTCCTGCCAAAAATGTCTCAACCCCACACTCAAGAAGTTAGCCACACCCTCTCTTTTGTTCCCACAACCCCATTGGGACCCTGGCCATGTTGTCTCATAACCGTCTGTTTCGATTTTACCTGCTTATGTTTCTATTTCCTCAGCCAATACCAGGCTGGGAGCATTTGATGGCTTTAATTGGTGAATGATTGACTAGAAAGCTATTTTATTTTTGTTTCTATGTAGGTAGATGGCTTATTTTCAATTTCGGTTTTTCTTTATAATCCTGATGAAAATGAATTGATTCTGAGAATGAATTTAGTTTGAGAGAGGGAGATTTTGTTATTGAGCACACATCAATTTTAGAAGACATTGTTCTGACTTTACATGTTATAGAAGTATATGTTATTAAATAATTCTATCATATGATTCTCTTGATGATTCTCAAGAGAATAAGTATAATAATGTTCCATTATTTGTCAGCTATGGGGAATTGGTGCTTTAAAAATAAAAGCTGTGGTGTTAGTGTAAATAAATGGCCTGTGGTGTGAAGTGATTTCTTTCACTGTCAACATGCTTTACTCGGTCTCTCTATATTTTTACTTAGTCTCTCTCTTTCTCTCTCTCTCTCTCTCTCTCTTTCTCTCTCTCTCTCTCTCTCTTCTTTTTTATACTGGGGATTGAACTGAGGGGTATTCTACCTCTGAGCTACAACCCTAGTCCTATTTTATTTGTTTTATTTTGAAACAAGATCTCACTAACTTGCTGAAGCTGGCCTCAAACCTGTAATCCTCCTATCTCAGCCTCCCAAGTATTGGGATTACAGGCGTATGACACCGAGTCCAGTCTCAATCTCCTTTTTTTTTTTTTTTTTTTTTTTTGCCATGCTGAGGAATCAAACCCAGGGCCTCAAAAATGCTAGACTCTACCACTGAGTCCCAGTCTCACCTCTAGTGTCCTTTATTTTATTTTATTTTATTTTTTGCGGTACTAGGGATTGAACTCAGGGGCGTTCTACCTCCGAGCTATACCCCCAGCCCTATTTTTTATTCTTTATTTTGAAACCGGGTCTCACTAAGTTGCGGAGTGCCTCACTAGGTAGCTGAGGCTGGCCGCGAACCCGGATCCTCTGGTCTCAGCCTCCCAAATGCTGGGATTACAAGCGTGCGCCACCACTCCCGACTTTCTAGTGTCCTTTATATTTGTGTCACTCTTACTAAAGTTACATCTCAAAGGGAAAAAAAGCAAATTTAGTTGTTGTCACCTTCTTTTAGCTAATTATCAACATGAAAGCTATAAATTCCAAAGAGATTCAGAGCTAAGGGTTTCTAACAATAGAGAATGAATGAACATAGGAAGAACACGATATTTGTTTTTTATTTTATTTTTATATGTAAATAATAACACATATAATATATACACTGTTTTACAAGTTTATATAAAACCAGATGACTGCCTTCTCCCTTCCTCCCTTCCAGAAAAAAAAAAAAACATGTTCTCTTCTTATAGCTGATTTATTTTTATTTAGCTATCCTATTTCTCCAACTAATGTGTTTCTCCCAACAGTGCTACTTCTTGATGGTTTAGCTCAGGCATTATTAGTTGACCTCTCAACTGTGGAAAATGAGCATTTAACATCCTCCCCTTTTCTCAATATTTCTACATTTTAATTCCATGTAGACCAATATTGTTGTTTACCTTCTATGGCTATGCAAATACTGCTGGTGAGCATGCTTTGTAGTCAAATATGATTACTGTTCCTTTCATATATTTTCCATTCTCTTCTGATTGATAATTGTTTCACTTTTGCATAGGAATGCTAGTTTTCCTTGCACTTATCATTAAACACTAAGTCCCATACTTTCTGGCAACTGCTAGAGGTCATTCACATGAGGTGTTCCATAATGTTCATTTTTTCTGGGTTTTTTTTGGGGGGGGTGCTAGGAATCGAACCCAAGGCCTTAACCATGCTAGGCAATTGCTCTATAACTGAGCTACAACCTAAGCCCTTTCTCTAGGTGCTTTTGAGTTGGTGCTACTCTGCCTGAGTTGTCTCTGTGCCTGTTGTACTACTGCCATAATGGAAAACATCTTTACCTCACTAGCTATTATTTCCACCTGGGTCCTGTATTTAGGGATTTCTTCACTGGTAAAGCATACCCTACAGTGGCTTCCTAATAAAGTATGAAATGACAGGTAAGTTTGGAAGCTTTATAGGCCTTCCAAATTGACTGATAATTTGGTTTGGTATACAGTTATAGGTAGGAAATTATTTTAAAGCACGGTTTTATTGTCTTCTTCCAGTAATGCTGTTGAGAAATCTAAAATTATTATAATTTTGAATCCTTAGGATGTGACCAAATCATTCTGTCTGTTTCTGTCTCTCTCTGTATATTTCTATATCTGCATCTTTAGATTTGTACAAAAGATCTTTTTATATCCCTGATCCTGAGTTTCTTGGTGATGAGTACCAGTATGAGTCTATTTTTATCGGTTGTCGTACTTGACCTGTGAGATTTTTTTCCTGTAAATACGAATAGTTGTTTTCTGAAGTTTTTCTTGAATTGTTTCATTGACAATTTTTACTTCTCTGATTGTTCTTTTCTCTCATTTTGGGGATCCTATTATTTTGATTTTAGACCTGCTATATTGGTCAATTAATTAATTAATTGCTCTCATTTTTCTACTTTTCTTTAAAAAAAACTCACTTTCTGGAAGAGTTCTTGAAATCTATCTTCCAACTAACCCATGAAGTTTTCATTTATACTGTCGCGATTTTAAGAAAAAAAATTGAAGAGGTATATTTACATTCTGAATGCTCCTTTTTATAATATTCCTGTTCTTGTTTCATGCTTGCAATATTATCTCTGGTGATACTAATTATATTTTAAAATATACTTTTATTGGTACATTGTAATTATACATCATAATGAGGTTCAGAGTGACAAAATATACATGTACACAGCACTTGGTGTGTTTCCCTCTGGATCCCATCTCACTTCAGTCTCAGATATTAATGATATTTTTAAGGATTTTATTATTCTCTCCCTGCATAGTAACTGTGACCTCTAACTTGCTTTTATTCTGGTAGACTGCTATTTATTGCAATATTGTATGCTCAAGGCTTTCCTAAGATTCCTGGACATTCTTAGGGTCTGCTTATGTTTAAGTTTGTAGAATTAAATATCTAACTGGAAGCTTTAGCAAGTCAGAATCACTCATTCACCTGACTCAATGATTAATTTCTGTATGAGCATAATGTCCCATGCTAGGTTAATCAGCATCCTTCTTGATGACCAAGAAAATGACTTCCCATTCCTGGGATTAGCCTTGACTTTTGGATGGCATCTCAGCCTACATATGAAGAGAGCTTTCAAGAGATGGAGTGACAGGACTGAGGGTATAGCCCAATGGTAGAGTGCTTATCTTACATGCTTGAGGCCCCTAGCTTGATCCCCAGCACTGTAAAAATAAAATATAAAATAATAAAATAAAATGACATAACTCAAAGCCCTGAATCTGATAAACTACATCTCTTAACATCTCCATAACTTCAGCAATTGTACCTCCTGTTTGTTTGTCAAATATTTTTCTGCTTAAATTATCTTTAGTTGTGTTCCTATGACTTTCAGCTAAGTCTTTTGACAGATATAACATATTTTACAATGTTTCTCTTCCTGCCTGAAAATAACATAATTTATGCCACCTACAAATGCAAAAGGTCATCAACTATTCATTATTTCACTTTAGCTCTCCCCTAATGGCTCATATACCCTGTGAGTACCAGTGTGTCATCCAGTATCCAATATAGCAACAGTGAGAATGTATGATATGGGAACAGACACAAAAATATCTGCAAATAACTGTAATGATGAGTTCACATTTTCTCTGAGGGCCATCTCCTGTCCCACAAAGATCTCACTCAGTTCTGGGTTATTTCAATGTGGAGAAATTGTGCCAAAAATGTTCTGCTACTTCTTACTTTTCAATCTTATTGATTCTCCTCTTGATGGAACATGTATTAATGCTCTTAGTTGCCCTTAAATTAAGTGTTTTTCTGCACTTAGCTTGCTCATGATAACAATGTGAACATCCCTTATTCATAATGTCCTTATTTCCCAGATGCAACTATTCTTGATCTTGAGCATTTTTACATAACCACTTTAAAACTCACATTTCTTACATAGTTTCCAGTTACTCTCTTAGCAGGTGGGAAATAACTTCTCAATTTGAGAGGTATTTCTATTATTTAGCAAATTCTGGTCTAGATTTCTTTAAGATAAATAAGAATTTAGAATACCATAATGATGCTCACTTTTTTTTCTTAAGCCACATCAGAATGTAAAATACTCTCTAGCTTTCCAGTGCTTCTAAAGATAGCATAAATTTCACATTCCAGCAAAATCAGGTTGCTTTGGAAAGTCTGTGCTTCGTGCTGCTGTATCCCACGGGGCCTGCTGAATTTTCTATATCCATAAACAGGAGCTGCAGAATAATGACTAATTTTACTTGGAAACAGTTTTGCCTGTCAAAAGTACTTTTAGAGATTTGTGTAATCAATGTTCCTGATTTTGAAAACATTGGGAAAGTGGTGTTTATCATATTTATTAGTCATTTCCATCACACATGAGCCTCTGGGCATACTTACAAAATCCCAGAACTGGAGTAAAAGAGACCATCATTCACAGAGGTTCACGCTCTACAGTGAATGTCATAAAAGCAGGAAATATGCTCTTATCTTAGAGCTAGGAGTTTTTGTAGAAACATAATTTAAAAATAGGGAACTAGGGATCATCAAAAAGAGGCAAAGAATCTGGAGGCCTCAGAGAGAAGGATCAAGCTTTCCTGGAACATCACTTCCTGCTGGGCATGGTGATGCATGTCTATAATCCCAGTACTTGGGAGACTGAGACTGGAGGATCACAGGTTCAAGGCCATCTGCAATATAGTGAGACTCTTAGCAACTTAGCGAGATCCTATTTCAAATAAAAAAAGGCGGGGGGGGGGGGCTCGGGGTGTGGATCAGATGTGGAAAGCTCCTAGGTTGTATTCCCAGTACCAGACAAATAAAAATAAATCACTTCCTGATGATTAAGATTCCTAGAGAAATCAGTCCTTAACTTCCTCCACTCTTATCTTCCCCTTTTTTTGCTTTGGCATCCATGACCTTATCTCGCCTCTTTTTTACCCTTTACCCTGTTCCCCATTTTGTGGATTCCTATTGTTCCTGCTCTTTCCCAAAACATGACTCTGTGACTAAATGTGGTCTGATTATTTTTTTCCTTGAGCCTCGTCTAATTTGAAATAGTTATTAGCTTTCATTGTTATGATCTGGAGGCAAGTACAGAATGCATCATAATTTTAGAGCAACTAATTAATATTGCTACCGGGAAGCAGATAAGAAATGATATGGGCATATACACAGATTCAGTTGTTGAGACTCATCCTCATTTAAATGTTTCTATTACCCCTTCTCTCAAGGATTCTGAGAAGTGTCTCTCTCCATCTTCAAAATATCCACCAGGTGAAATAATATTTGTTTAAAACTGAGACTTTTCTCTTCCTTCAGCTAGTTATTGGAAAGATTATTACAGAGTGTGATCTAAAAAGCAATGTAAAATTTCCAATCTTTAGGAAATGAAATATCCATATTGTTTAGTTGCACAACAGAAGAAGTTTCATGGGCACCAATATCATTGTTTTTATTTTTCCTAATGACCCAAAGGCAGAGGATTGCTAGTTACACGATCATAAAGCTGCATCACTAAGAATATCTTTTCTCTGAAGCGACAGTGTGATAGGTAATTAAAGTGCTAGCCTTGGAATCAAGAGGCTGCACTGACAGATTTCTAAATATGGAATTAGATTAAACCATTCTGAGGACTTTTCCAGATGTAACATTTTTGTGTTGTATATCAATATGATTGGATCCTTTTGGAAGTATTTTCTCTCTTGTTCTTCCCATTTTTGAAGAAAAAGAAAACCCTTGCTTTGTGAAAAGGCATTTGTGAAACCCTCCCTTTATAGTGTATGCTAAATCCATCCCTTCAATCACTTCATTATATCTCTCTCTTTCTAGAGATAGTGGGAAGGTTAAATCACTAAATAAACCCTATAATTCTAAGCTCTCTTGTTTAATATTCTTACCTGGGGTTAAGAACTCTGGCTATGCAGACACTCTCTCATTTTATTTTTCAAAGCAGATTTCATTTTTTTTTTTTTTGCGGTACTGGGGATTGAACTCAGGGGCATTCTACCTCCAAGCTATACCCCCAGCCCTATTTTTTATTCTTTATTTTGAAACAGGGTCTCACTAAGTTGCGGAGGGCCTCACTAGGTAGCTGAGGCTGGCCTCGAACCTGGATCCTCCGGTCTCAGCCTCCCAAATGCTGGGATTACAAGCGTGCGCCACCACGCCCGGCCAGATTTCATTTTTAACCTTCAAGAGTTGAAAGAATTCAATGATAAAATGCGGAGGATTTTGTGGTAACTCTTTCTCTACAGCACAAACAGTTTTGCTCAGCACATAGGTTTCATGACAGGAACTTCCAATGTAATGGTGAGCATCTTCACAGATAGGTTTTTTGGCTCATTCTGGAATGGTTATGGGGAAACACGAGCTAGATTTATGTTTCAATATTATTAGATAAGCTTCTGCCAGACATTTTTTTTTCTTGAGGTTAAAACTATTCCAACACAGGCACTTGAGTTTTATCCATCTCTGAAGTCACTCCCATAACTGGTTTATTGCGAGAAGGCATATAAATATGACTGGATTTATTTTTCCTCCAACCTCTACTTTCAACCATGTACTGTCAGGTCTTCCTCCCCTGGTAAGTATCCATCACTTGATGGATATTCCTGGTGGCTTTGAGTTACTTGAAGACCAGCTCAGGTTACAGTTTCAATCTCAGATTTGATTTATAGTTCATCTCTTAACTGCCATCAAAACAAGTTTACTGCTAGTAAGAAGGAGCTTAATCAGTTCTGAGGCATGGTGCTTTTTTCCCATTCCACTTCCAGATCTAACTACAGAGGAGGGCAAAGAAAAGTAAGTGTCTTTCTACTTAAAGTGGCAATTGTAGTCCTCTTTGGATATCATAGTGTTACTGGCTAACACTGATAGTTAAGACCTCTATGGCAGGTATCCAAAAGAGGCAAATGCAGCAAGGTAGGGTGGCACACTCCTGTAATCCTAGTATTTGGGAGATTGAGACAGGAGGATTTCAGGTTTGGGGTCAGCCTCAGCAACTTAACAAGGTCCTTAGCAACTTAGTGAGATCCTTTTTCAAAAATAAAAAAAAATAGGACTGGGGTACAGGGGTGGGGGTGCTCAGAGGTATAACGTCCTTGAGTTCAATCCCCAATATCATAAAAAGAGCCAAATTCTGGCTTTCTGATTGGATGAGGATTTGAGAGTATGAATTTTTAGGAAGGGAGTACTTCAGAGGTCTCTCTGCTGGCCAAGACCCTGAAGAGGCTGATAGTTTCAGCTTTGGCTCCTTCCAACTGCTCTTCAATTCCTGCAGCTTCTTATTTCTAGGGTGACCTCTACAGGCGGGCAGCCATCTTGGGTGGCATATCAATAGAATGGACCAAATCCACTTGCTGTCTTAGTATGGTTCCTCAAAAGCAGATTTTTGAACAA
Organism: Graphiurus murinus; assembly: GCA_004027655.1. Taxonomy (NCBI): domain Eukaryota; kingdom Metazoa; phylum Chordata; class Mammalia; order Rodentia; family Gliridae; genus Graphiurus; species Graphiurus murinus. The sequence continues at coordinate 177,989 of PVLC010000188.1, read as the reverse complement.
GAAATTGTCGGGGGCCTAGTCTGGCCAGCTGGACCTCGCCTCTAGATGGCACCTGGCAGAGTGCCAGAATCGGCTGCAGGTGGAAAACATTCTAGGGCTGCCCCACGCCAGAGCGCATGCACCAGCACGCCCGACTCGTGGCCGGCCCAGGTGAGAGCTGTATGAGACGCCTCGTGGCTTAGGCCCTGCGTGGTTTTAAGAGCCTCCGCCTCTCGCCCAAGAGAGAGCTGCTGGACAGAGTTGGTGGGGTTGTTGTTGCGGTTGTTGTTGCTGGGGAAAGAGTTGCTGTTGGGGAAAGGCTGGAGTGGGTTGCTGGGGAAGTTCTGGGAGGAAAAGTTGTGGGTTGCTAGTGGAAGACGGATTGCTAGAGAGAGGGGTTATTGGAAGTCTGTTGGAAAGGCACTATTTGGAAAGACGACTTCTGTACTGTGTTTATTATTGCTTGTGCAGTGCCCTTGATCCCAGAAAGAGAGAGATATAATAAAAGAGGTTCGAACCAGCAACATTCAGGCAGCATCTTTATTGGGGCCTCATGGCTGAGGGTTCAGCCTGGGGCACTCGATAAGAAATGCCAGAGAAGCAGTAGGGAAGTGAGACAAGGAAGGGTAGACAAACAGTCAAGACTGCCTTAACAAGCAAGTTATCCCTTAGACAAGCTGGATCTTTTTGTGTGTGTGCATGTGTGGTGCTGGGGATTGAACCCAGGGGCATTATACCTCTGAATTATACCCCTGGCCCTATTTTATTTTGAAACAGAGTCTCGCTTAGTTGCTGAGAGATCTCAGCCTCCCAAGTACTGGGATTATAGGTGTGCACCACCATACCCAGCTAACAATCTGGATCTGAATTCACTAGGGAACTCCAGGAGTCAGTAAAGAATGTGAGTTTTTAGTTGGGCGTGGTGGCACATGCTTGTAATCCCAGCATTTGGGAGGCTGAGACCGGAGGATCCGGGTTCTCGGCCAGCCTCAGCTACCTAGCGAGACACTCCGCAATTTAGTGAGACCCTGTTTCAAAATAAAGAATAAAAAATAGGGCTGGGAATATAGCTTGGAGGTAGAATGCCCCTGAGTTCAATCCCCAGTACTGCAAAAAAAAAAAAATGAATGTGAGTTTTACAATTATTCCACCTAAGGTCTAAGGGATCTGAATATTACATAGCAATCTGTGTCAGTCACTGGTTGAAGGTTATTCTCAAAGATGCAAATTCCCCAGCATTTCTGGCCTGCATTGGCATATTCACAGTACATGCCAGAGAACTGTCTTGCACAAAGAGATACAGATGCTTGAAGTTGGAAGTCCGTTTCATGAAGTTAACTCCATCTTCTACCAACTGGTCTACGGTTTATAAGCCCACTCTGTTTCAGGCTGCAGATCTGCAGGATGACTGGGTCAGATACTGAGTATTGTCCTCATGGTGGGTTTAGAGGCTCCCAGAAGGGTGGAAAGAAGTACTCAAGGCCTCCCAGCGCTTAGACTTGACTTTGAATTTACTCCCTGTCACTTTTGCTCATTCTTCATTGGCCAAGTACATCAACAGGTAGATGAAGAGAACACCTTCCTCCGGTAGAAATAGGGTGGGGGGTAGAGGAGGTGATTACTGGCTGAACAATAACTTAATCTACCTCACATGATCTCCAAATATAAAAAAATCAAGCCAGGCGTGGTGGCGCATGCTTGTAATCCCAGCATTTGGGAGGCTGAGACTGGAGGATCCGGGTTCTCGGCCAGCCTCAGCTGCTTAGTGAGGCCCTCTGCAACTTAGTGAGACCCTGTTTCAAAATTAAGAATAAAAAAATAGGGCTGGAGCTATAGCTCAGAGGTAGAATGCCCCCAAGTTCCATCCCCAGTACTGCAAAAATAAATAAATAAATAAATAAATAAATAATAAAAGTAATAACTGAGATCTGGACATGGTGGTGCATACCTGTAATCCCAATACTTGGGAGACTGAGACAGGATGATCACAAGTTTGAGGCCAGCTTCAGCAACTTAATGACACACTCAGCAATTTTCCATGGCCCTGTTTCCAATTTATTTTTTTAAAAAATGTTTGTGCTCAGTGGTAGAATGCCCTTGGGTTCAATCCTCAGTACCAAAAAAACAAAAATAAAGTAATAACTGAGATAACTGGGTTATGTAACTCTTTCTAAGAGTTAAGCCAAGAGAAAACTAAGAAGATTGGACAAGAAAAAGAACAGAAGAGGAATATCTTGGGAAAGATGTGACCCTTTGATAAAATAAAAAACATGAAGACAAAAAGAGGAGGGTTAACTGCAAAAGTGAATTTCCTAAGGAGGTGTGAGTGCATTCTGGCTAGGAGACTTCAGGGGCCAGAAAGAGAATGCCAAGTGTGGCAAGCAACTAAAGAAGTCTATTCTGAGGGCTTTTGGGCAAGATTCCAGACTAATTACTCATTAAGATAACAATCACTAACTGTTGTTAGTAATTTTGTCATGCAAATGAGTATCTGAAAGTTTGCATTCCCTTTATTTTTAGTGTTACCCTTCTCCTGCAGTATCAATTTGACAAAAATCAAGCTTTGAAATAACAATAAAGAGAATAAATGTGGTAGTCTGAATAACGACTCCCAAAGAGGTCCACATTCTAATCTCCAAAACCTGTGAATGCTTTATCTTTCAGGAAAAAGAGGACTTTGCAGATGTGCAGATGTGATTAGGTTAAGGATCTTGAGATGGGAAGACCACCCTGGATAATCCAGGTGGGCTCAAGGTTGTCACAAGAAGTCTTATAAGAGGGAAGCAGGGGGATCAAAGTAGTAGGAGGAGAGGACAATGTGAGGAGTAAGCTAAGATGGGACTGATGTCATGAAGAACCAAACAAGGCAGGAAGCTTCTAAAAGTTGGAAGAAGCATGGATGAGATTCTTCCCAGAAGCCTCCTGAAAGGTCCAGTCAGTCAAAGCCTTTGTTGAAGCTCCTCAAGTCTCATTTCAGACTTCAGACCTCCAGAACTGTAATATAATGCACTTTTGTTGTTTGAAGCTACTAAGATTATGTGGATTTGTTGCAGCAGCAAAATGAAACTAATACAATGAGTGGCGCTTATTGGGTGCCCTGTATGTGCTAGGCACTGTGCTAAGTGCTATGTGCTGCTCTGTCTCCTTATTCCCATGTTACAAAGAGGGATCCTGCCCCAGCTATACAGCTGTTATGTGTAGGGAGTCAGGACTAAAACCTAGACCTCAGACCCCAGGTTATCCCTGCCATGTCAAGAGTTGGGAATCTACCATTCTCTATTTAAAGGTATGAAGGATTCATGGAGAAATAATTTATTCTTTGACTAGAGCCAGGAAGACAAATGAAATGAAATGAGCTTGGAGCATTTTATAGTGCCAGAAAGCAAAAAAAAAAAAAAAATGCCCGCAAAGCAAAAGGGTACAGGATGTCCAAAAGATACAGGAGCCAACCTGAATACCATTTGGCCTCCCAATGTCCACAACTGAAAAGTTTGAGCAACACAATAAAGTAGTGTTGGATTATAACCCAAAGTATAAAATAAATAGCCATATATCCATATTTATATAATATTTAGGTATCCCCCTCCAGGAGGTGGAGTTTAAATCCAGTTCCTGCCTCAATGTAGTCTAGATTTAGTGACTTGTTCTAATGGAAAGTAGTAACTTTACATTAGAGAAACCTGGCAGACAGCACCTCCTCTTAGTTATCCAGGTTAACCTCATCATCAATAAGTCATGTAGATATCGTGCATCCCCTGATGTGATGTGATGTGATGAGGCAGGCATGTCACCTGTGTGGTTTTCTTCCTCCCAAATCTTTATCTCCAGTACAAATCCTAAGACAACAGCAGACAACCCCAAATTAAAGTGCATTTTATAAAATGCCTAACTAGTAGTCTTCAATACTAGCAAGAGCAAATAAAGTCTGAAAAAATTGTCACAGATCAGAAAGCCTAGGATATACAACGACAAATGCAATGTTAGGTCTAATGGATGGGATTCTGGAATCCAAAAGGGCATTAACGGAAACACTACTGAAATCCAAATAAAACCTGGAGTTTAGTCGTTGGTAAAGTGAAAACAGAGGTGGGAACACTCTGAAGAAAGACAAATTGAGAGTATAGAACACTGTGGGTTTTTTTTTTACTATTTCTTTATTTTAAATGTGCTTTTATTGGTGCCTTATTATCTCATATCATAATGTAAATCATGTTGACATTGACATACATGCACACAGCACTTAGTGCCCCCGAACACTGTGTTATTGTTTCTTATTCTTCGTTATAGCAGCAGCAATAATTTGATAGAATTTTTTCTCTACAAACCCTTCCCCTTTTGTCACTGTGCCTCAAGTGATAAAGTTTACACACACACTAATGTCCTCGTATCTGCTGGGTACAGTCCTAAATAGATGGCATATAATGCCATATAACTCAAATAGTCTTTACAACTCTGGGGTAAGTACTATGTGTATCTCCACTTGCCAGAGGAGAATATCGAGGCACAGAGAGGTTAATTGACTTGTTCAAGTTAACATGAATAGCAAGTGAGGAGCCTTGTCTGGGAGCAGAGGTGATTGGCTCCAAGTCTTGCCCAAAACCACTGAGTTCTAGGGCCTTAAGTCTTTGGGTTCCAAGAGGCCAAGTGATCCGCTCAAAGTCACAAAGCTAATTGGTTTAAAAGTGAGACTGGAACTTAAATATCCTGGTGCCTAGTCCACTGCTTTCCCCTTATTTCCAGGTACTCCATCCACACTTTTTTTTTTCCTTTTTCAAACCACAGTGAAATTTCTGGAAATTTCAAAGCCAGTCAGAACATGTTGCTAATGGTCTAAGTGAGAACAATTTGCACAACAAAATAAAGTAGTGAATTCTAGTGCAAGCCTGGCGTGGTGGTGCATGCTTGTAATCCCAGCATTTGGGAGGCTGAAACTGGAGGATTTGGGTTTGCGGCCAGCCTCAGCTACTTAGTGTGGCCCTCCGCAATTTAGTGAGACCCTGTTTCAAAATAAAGAATAAAAAATAGGGCTGGGATTTAGCTCAGAGGTAGAATGCCCCTAGGTTGGATCCCCAATACCGCATAAGAAAAAAAAAGGAAAGAAAAAAAGAATTCTAGTACAAAGTATAAAATAAATAGGCATGCATCCTTACTGACATTAGCAAATGATTGACTAAATAAATATGTAAATGGGAGAGAAGAGAATTCTTTGAATTTCTCTGTACCCAAACAACTAAAAAGCAGCTAAGAAGTTTCAGTGGTATATTTTTGGGGGGTCCTAGCTTGAAAGTTGAATAGAGAGAAAAACTTCCACTGGTCTATTTTTCCAATAGGATTCTGATTTTAATAGATTGTCTCAGAGGCTAAAGACAATTCAAAATTTCTTCTGCTTTGTAGATATTATCTTGACAATTCTTGACTCTTTTTAATCCTTGAGTACTAGTTGTCATCTTCAAAATTCTTCACTTTAAAAGAGAAGAGTGACTTTGGAAATTTTTAGGTGTTGGGGATGCTATTATGATTCTTTCAAATCTTGACACTCTTACATACCCATGTAGTATTCAGGTTGAATCTGATCATATTTTCTTTAAGAAAATGTCAATATATCCATGTTTCTTTGGTTTTTGTAGAAAGAAACCCTTGGGAGACTCACCACTTGGATTCATGATTCAATTGTAGTATGATTAAAACATAATAAAACTGAGAAAAAGCATTTCCAAAGTTAACAGTAATTCTAGCAACACATTTGTAAAAAGCATTTCCATTTCCAAAGTGCTCCTATCTGTGTTTTCTTCCCAGAATTTCACAAAACCCAGTTAATTTGTGTTATTATCTATCTTTTATAAGTGAGGAAAGAGGCCAGAACAAACTCCACTCAGCTAGTTGTGGAACATCATTGTTTCATGTTTTCTCATACCAATATTCATAGCTTTGCTAAGTACTACATATCAATTGATTTGTCTCAGATATACCACCCCATCAAAGGGACAACAAATGCATCCACTAGTCTAATATGATAATAGAAGATGAAATAAGATCGAGAGTAATAGTGGCCATTTCTTCTGGTTTCTACTTACAATTTAGAAGCTGGAGAAAAGAATCATTGTGATACAAAGGTCTACTATTACATAGTGAGACAATAGATTGAACATCTCAATGACAAGTTATTTTTAAAAACATATCCCAGTGCCCTAAAAATTATATCACATAAAAATCAGTATCCAGTAATCATTTTTTTAAAAAAAATCAGGCAGTAAGTGGTGCAATGTGGCAGAGGCAGTTTTGGACTCAGACTCCAGCCTCTAATACTTATTAGTTGGGGTGCTTAATTGGTATGATAAAATCTTTACAAAGCTGTTGTATTATAAATGAGAAAATTCATGTCCCTTGAATAATACTCTGACATTCAATAATCATTACATTATTGTTTATAGTATTATTAAATGAGTGTCCAGCTCCCTGCTTTAGAGAATTCTTCAGATAAATTCTTTCTCTCCCCTAGAGTAGAAAATGTCAACTTTGAGATTTGTTCTTTCTCCATACTTGCTTGTCATCCAATGCTTTCAAAATTAATGTACCAAAGAATTACTTGTTTAATGCTCATAAAACCACTTCTCAGGCTATTTACTTGGAAATGAATTCCATGGAGAGGAAAACATCAGGCAATAAGGCAGGAGGAGAATTTCCTCTAAATATAATATCAAGGAAGTGTTACAAATATTGAACCAATAGGTACTTCAGATGAAGAAGTACATGCCTTTCAAATAATGACAAGAGCCATTTGAAGCAGAACAGTAAAGACAAGTCCAATTTTTTAAACAATCTTAAGATGTAGAGGTATAAGTTACACTTCAAGCATGTTCAGCCTCTGCCTTCACACATGAAAGGAGTTTTATTCCGGTAACCATGGTTACCTTATGTACTACTCAGATACTCATAAAGTGAAAAAGACGAGTAAAGAGTAAAGTTAAACCCTGTTGAGATATATAACGCAGAGACTGGTAACATAATGAAATTTGCTTTTGCGTTGCAAATTTAGATTTACACGTACATTGAGCTAGTTATTTCTCTGTATGGATTTTACCTGTATTGGAACTATTCCTTGGCCCGATAGTAATGTCTAATAATCTAAAATGACAAAGCTCTTTATAGGAAAAAAAATATACTTACTCGTGGTGGGATAACGAGAAAAATCGGCAAAGTGCGAGAGTAAGAATAAGAGGGGAAAATTAAATAATCATGGCCTATAAATCTTAAGAAGTAATACATATCACAGTGCTTATGAGGACACAAAATTATATAACAAAATTCTATAATTAAAAACAAACCAAAAGCAGGAACTCCTCAGCATAAAGTATTAAGTGAGCCCCAAAAAGCTGAATTGTGTTACTGCATGGTTAATGGATCATTTCACTCAAACCTGGGCAGCCAGGAGACCAGGGGTTCCAGGAGTCTGACTGTGAGATCTACATTCATTCCTGTACTTGCTAGTGTTTAATATAGCCTGGTGATAGTTGTTTGCTCCCATTTAAATATTTATGGAAGTGATTCTGGGCTCCACAAATGATTCTGAGAGTTTTTCTGTTAGTTGTGTCCCCTTCATCAATCCACTAGGTAAGAGCTGATCCTAGAGAACTCTCAGGTTACAAGGGCATATCGTTTGCCTCTGCTTCCCAAGGGGGTGTTCCTTCCCACTTTCCTAGAAGATAAGAATTGTAGTAAGGATCTTAATAATAGCTGCAAATCTCACTAATATTTCTTAGTCAGTTAACTCTCCTAATCTCTGCAATGTCTACTTTTCACTTACAAATTTTTAAACTAAAGCATTTACCGAGTAAAAAGGCGAAGCGTACAGAAGGGCTCATGAAGAAAAAGAATGACCTTTTGCTTCATTGCACACAACCATTCAGTGCTACGCCCTAATGATACTCTTAACTGTTTTTATTTTTAGTTTTTTTGGTGATATTTATAATTATAAACAATATGCTTGACTAAGTCAAGATAATTTTATTGACATCTTCGTTGATAGGAGAACCGGCTCATTATATACTATCTTATGCTTGTTCCCTTTATCCTGCATTCAGTGTTTGATGGCTATGTTATTATTCTAAGTTTTCTCTTGGTTATTTTTGTAACTTCGATTAAGGAATTTATATTTTAATCTTTGTTTCATCAGGAATAAGAGATGCTTTAGTTAGAATGTCAAACTTTCTGAAAAATAATAATATTATGCTTCTGAAGGGGTGAAAACTGCTACAGAAAACAAATATAAAATAGATAGGTGACATATTTAATCCCAGACACAAAAATAATCACATTAAATGCAAGTGATATAAACACCCCAATTAAAAGAAATCATCAGATTTGATTAAAAAATCAATACCCAACTACACACTGTCTACAAGAAATTCACCTTCATTTTTAAAAACTTTCCTCCAGCTTTATTGAGGTATAAATGACAATATGATGGTTACATACATTGTAAAACAATTACCACAAGCAAATTAATGAACACATCCATCTCCTCACATAGTTATCATTGTGGAAGTGGAACTGTGAATATTTAAGATTTATTCTTTTACCAAATTTCATATATAGAATATAGTGCAGATATTATGAACTGTAATCACCATGCTGTACATTAGATCCTCAGAACTCATTCAACTTATAACTGGAAGATTAGACATTTAACCAATAATCCCCCATTTCCCCACAATCTCAGTCAATTTCAGGAATTTTCTGAAAACTCTGCCATACAACTCTTGTTTTCCTATGAACTCAGTGATATGCAAATATGAAGGCTGGAAGTTCTACCACCATTTTGCTACCCTGGGAAAACATGTCTGGGAAGAAAGCTGACTTGTAAAGAAGAGGAGTGCTGAGAAAATGACAAAAATGGAGCTGGAGCCTGCTAAACCCTCTATCTCCACCACCAGCTTGGCAGATACTTTAATTTCAATAAAGAAATAGAAACTATTAGACCAGAATTTAATTCACTGTCCATCACAAAATTTACAAACCAAAATTTTTTTGTGGTTTGGGGAATTGAGCCTAGAGGCATTCTACCTCCAAGCTGTACCCCTAGTCCTATTTTTATTTTTTTTTTTGTTCTGAAACAGAGTCTCACTAGTTTGTTGAGAGTCTGATCAAACTACTGAGGTTATCCTCGAACCTAAGGTCCTCTTATCTCAGCCTCTCAAGTATTGAGATTACAGGTGTGTACCACCATACCCGGCAATATGAACCAAATTTAAATTGGCAGCCAGGCATGGTGGCACATGGCTGTAATTCACGTACATGGGAAGCTGAGACAGCGAGATTTCAGTTTCATGGCCAACCTCAACAACTTAGTGAGACCCTCAGCAACTTAGGGAGATTTGATTGCAAACATTTTAAAAATAGGGCTGGGGGTGTAGCTCAGAGGTAGAATGCCCCTGGATCCAAAATGCCCAGCATCCCCCCCTAAAAAAGAAATCTGGACAATATATTTTCCCCTCTAAGCCCCAGTCCTTCCCCACACTCTGGGTCCCAGATCTCTCTCTCTGTCTTTTTTTTTTCCTTATTATTCAAGCCCTACCCAATTGAAAAATCCCTCACCCTATCCAATTTTCACATTACACAGTTGCCCTATTTTTCTTCTCACCTTTCTCTACCAAATCTCATAAAAGAGTGCTCAATACTTGCCATTTCCACTTCTTCAGTTTTCTCCCATAATTCACATTCTAATCGAACTCCTCCTATGTAATCAGTATAGCTTTTACCAAGATCATTGGTGATTACCATGCTGCTAAATCCAATGGACAGTCTTCAGACTTCTGAAACATCTTACCACCTCCCTTTAACACTATTGTCTTCTCTCTTTCTTGAACTACTCTCTTTGGTTTATGTACACTATGCCTCTGGCCACTCTCAAGCCTGTCTTCTTTTGGTCATCTCTCTCTCTCTCTTTTTTTTTTTTTTCTTGCAGTACTGGGGATTGAACTCAGGGGCATTCCACCTCCAAGCTATACCCCCAGCCCTATTTTTATTCTTTATTTTGAAACAGGGTCTCACTAAGTTGCGGAGTGCCTCACTAGGTATCTGAGGTTGGCCACAAACCCGGATCCTCCTGTCTCAGCCTCCCAAATGCTGGGATTACAAGCGTGAGCCACCAGGCCCGGCTTGGCCATCTCTTAAATGTTAGAAATCTTGAAAGACTGATTCTGAGACCTCTTCTCTTTTCATTCCAAACTATCTTCCCAAATGATCTCACCAGCTGTCATGGCTTCATTATCATCTGTGCATCAACGATTTCAAAGTAGCTTGTTCTCCTGAACTCTAGACACATTTATTGTTTCACAGGTATATTATCAAACTAATTGAATCTAAACTTAAATTCATCCTTTTGCCCTTCTAGATCTGCTATCTCATTCAGTATTTCCTAATTTAATAGATGTCCTCCACAATCTTTCCAAATGCTAAAGGCAGAAACCCAAGAGTTAAAATGTGATGACTCCCCCACTCCTATCCTCACCACAGAGGAAATTAAAGAATCATACCATAGGAGGTTGTGAACTGTGAGAGGATCCTCAGAATCTACAATACAGAGGCATAAAAGTTTGGGGAGTTGTTAGATGGAGGCGAAAGTGAAGGTCATTGGATTGATAAGGTTAAAGCCACTATGAAGTTAAAGTGTTGTAAGTTTCTACATCTTTCTAGGGAACACCCTTATCTTTGTGCATATAGTTAACCATAGAACAATCATTAGTTCATCTTAATTTAACATACCCTTGGTGCAAAATATCTTGTCAGGAACGAGTGGACATATATTTCTAAATGATTTCCAGTAACATACAAACAAATCCTGAGACAAACAGTGACATTCTGTCCTGCTTAGCACGAAACAGCATACCTCTCGTTTCCAATTAGGAGAAAGTGATTATTCCCGTCTAACCTTGCCCTTTGACAGTAGAACTAATTTAAAGCTCTGGTCTCTTAGCAACCATAGCTGATTCACATACTTAGTGTGGATAGTACATGCACTTTTCTGAAAAGATTTGAAGTTACTATCTAAGCTTCCCAGAGCATGTTTCTAAAATGTACTTAGACAGCATATAGCAAGGTATTTCAACAGATATAAGAGCACGTTCATTGCAGTCATCATAACCTACTCATAGTCTTCATGACAATAAAAATCTGTTCCAAGTTTCTTTTGTGTGTGTGTTTATTGGTAGACAATGGTTATACATAATAGTGGAATTCGTTGTTACATATTCGTACATGTCTATACATAATCCCATCAATTTCATTCCCCAGTGCCTCCTCTTTCCCTCCAATCTCTCCTGCCTCAGCTCTATTCCAAGTTTTTGAGTACTCACTCTTACTTGCTTTAATTCAGAGACTTGCGTTCTTTTTTTGTACTAGGGATTGAACCCCAAAGGCACTCTACCTCTGAGCTACATCCCAGTCCTTTTTACCTTTTATTTTGAGACTTGGTCTCATTAGGTTGCTGAGGGTTTTGCTAAGTTGGCTGAGTCTGGCCTCAAACCTGAGATCCTCGGTCTTATCCTCCTAAGTACTGAGATTATAGGTATGTGCCACCACACCAGGCTCAGGGGTTTGCATTGTAATTTAATCTTCTATGAAAATCAAAGTAAAATTTTAGTAAATTTCAATTCACTGCAGCACTATGTTCTTCTAGTGACTATGTTGGTCAACCTACAAGTGGATTCTGGTGAAAAATCTACTCCCTCATTTTAGAATTCAAGTTCTAAACTTCTTGACTCAAGAGTCACAACCTTTGCCGGAAAATCTCTTGTCACACCCAAGGTTATAAATTACAGTAGTGGGGAGGTGTCAAAAATGGCACAGTAAGCTATTTACAGGACATTTAGTTTCAGTCAAGTGTTTTAGTTTGGTTTTCTTTTTCCCTTTTTTCCAGACCAAAAATACAAATTCATGTAATTGCTTTCAACATACATCAGTGAGAAGAAGGTCAAAAGTTCTCAAGTTTGATTTTTGTGTTTACCCCGTAGGCTCCAACACTTAGTCAGGGGCTTTCAAAATGATTGAATTTGATTTCTTTTATATTCTTCCAAATAACAAATGTTATAAGTGCTTGGTCAGTAGTTTAAGAAAATTAATAGAAACATCTTGCCGGCAGTGTGGGAAAAGCATAAGGAACTAGAGAAGAAAGTCAAGCAATTTTCCACCAAGCTTGAGGATAGAACTCAAAACTGAGAAGAAAATTCATTAGCAAATAAATTTCCTCCCAGATATTAGTGTCTTTTAGGAGCATTTATAGATTTTGGCTTTCTTCTGTCACTTAGCTTTCTGTTTCTTTTATCTTTAGAGCATTTCCAATCATACTCCTGGTTGATAACTCTGACTAAATAAAAGAAGGGAAACTCCCTTACTCTTCCGTTGTTAACCTGGTTTAAATTGTGAGCTACCTCTAACACAGGCTCAGGCACACATTAAATGCATATGGAATAAATGAGCTCATCTTTGAAATACCAGGAAGATACGTTTCTTTAACGCATGTATCATCTTGTGATGCAACACACATAATGGTTGTAAAGCATAAATATGTAGTCTAACACATTATTGAAAAACATCAGTGTGCTTTCTGTCCACATCAAAACCTAGAATAATGTCTGCCCCCCTAGAAGTCCTCTACCTGTCCTGATCAGAATCCCAACCCATCTCCTATATATCACTAATGTACTGACTTTCACACTGAAAAGTAATTGTTTCACATGGCCTATTTTTCTACTATATGGGCTCATATAGTATATAGCCTAGCTTCTTTAGCTCAGTCTACAGTGTTTAACATTTACACATGCTATTCTATGTAGATGTATGGTATACCATGGTATGGATCTACATCCATTTGTTTATCAATCCTACTATTAAGTTGTTCATGTTAGGACCTTCTATTGTCAATGCTACTGGAAATATTGTGAGGCATGTTTCCTGGTGCAGATGAGCATACATTTCTGTGGGATATACACACCCAGAGATGGAATGTTTCCAGATTTACTCTCAGATATTATTAAAAAATGATTTTACAATGTATTCTCCCACTAACAGTACATGAGAATACTCATTGATCCACTTGCTTGTAAATACTTGGCAATGCCATAAATATTTTTAAAGTTTGCCATTATGACATATGTATATTATCAAACATTTTGTATGAGCCGGGTGTGGTGTTGCACGCTTGTAATCCCAGTATTTGGGGGGCTGAGACCAGAGGATCCGGGTTCGCAGTCAGCCTCAGCTACCTAGTGAGACTCTCCACAACTTAGTGAGACCCTGTTTCAAAATAAAGAATAAGAAATAGGGCTGGGGGTATAGCTCGGAGGTAGAATGCCCCTGAGTTCAATCCCCAGTACCACACACACAAAAAAACCTGTATGGTATGGTATGGTATGGTATGGTATGGTATGGTATGGTATGGTATGGTATGGTCGTTCTGGGGGTCAAACCCAGGTCCTCACACATGCTAGGCAAGCACTCTATGACTGAGCTACATCCCCAGACCAGAACCAGATGTTTTATTTTTACCACACTGAGGGGTATGTCCTGGAATCCCTTTGTGATTTTAATTTTCATTTACCTAATTACCAATAAGATTGAGCTCCTTTCTGTATAATACCATTTAAATCTCCTCTATCGGGATGCGCCTCTTCAGGTGGCTTTCCCATTTTCCTCTTGCATTGTATATATTTTTCTTTCTCTGTGTGTGTGTGTGTGTGTGTGTGTGTGCAGATTGAACCCAGTGGCATTCTATCTCTGAATTATACCCCCAGCCCTATTTTATTTTTATTTTGAAACAGGGTCTCACTAATCTGCTGAGGTCCTGGCTAAGTTACTGAGGCTGGCCTTGAACTGTGATCCTCCTGTCTCAGTCTCCCAAGTACTGGGATTACAGACATGTGCAACCACACCTGGCTTATATTTAACTTATTAATTTGCAAAAGGTCTTTATGTATTCAATAGGAATGTTGATCTTACTTAGTTTACTCTAAATGAAGCACTAATGTGTACATTTTATCCGTAAGTACTTTATGGTCTCAATTTCCTTGGTGGTTCATAGTGACTGGCTACCTATAAAATTGAAAATGATTCTTTCATTTTCAATAATTCACTAGAATCTATTTAATTTTAACATACCTGTTATTCTAATTTCTATGCAGTTCTATTGTCAACATTTTCTTCTCTTTTTCATTACTTGTAATAAATTTACTTAGCAACCATTTTATTACTTGGAAATCTCTACCAATCAGTCCATCTTATCTTTCCCAGGTACATGGACAAATTAAATTATATTTTCTATGGAACCGGGTTTACAATATGTGTAGTATTAAATTAGAAGAGTTAGTGTTCCAAATTGATTAACACATAAGAACTCAATAATGGTTAAGGATTTATTTAAAAACTGCATTAATATTACCTTCCTGAATTCCAATTCCTAGAAAATCAAAATAATAGAAGTATATAATCTACATCTTGTTAATGTTCTAGGAATCAGAACTTTGATTAACTTGAATATTTTATTTCATCTAAAATATTGTATAACTGTACTCATTAAAATATAGAAATACTTAAGTAGTCTTATTTCTGACTTACAAAAAATCCATTTTAATACATCTTCAACTAACCTTTATCTTTGCAAACATTCTTCATATATTTCCTCCTTTGGAGATCTATCAAAAGAGGAAGCATTTATCTGAGAAGAGGACCAGTCCTCTAGAGGGCTTGGTTTAATGTGGTACCCTGCCTCCTGTAACCATATAAAAAATTGCAAAAGGGTAATCATATAAATGAAAACATAGCTCAAATCTCAATAAATTACACATTTCTGATCATTTTGCATCTCACGGGGTTAAAAACTTATAGGGCTAAATAAAAAATTTTAGTACTTAGCTGTAGAAGGTAATTTTGGCAACTCTCCCTAAAGAATGAATTTTATTAAAGAAGAGTATTTCTTCTGATCTTCTCGGGAGGGTTTTTGTTCATGTAAAAAAAAAAACAAAAAACAAAAAACACTTGGAATAGGGCACCAAGGGCTTCAATTATTGATGCTTCGATGGCATCATTTGAAACTGTGTTGGAGGAAGCTTATGGATGTCAGAACCTCCTTCTTTAGCAGCTATGCCCTAAGTTGTCCTCTTAGGTATTTTACAAAATGTAAATGTTCAATGCTTTGATAGACACCATTAGTCTTACAGCAGTACAGGATCCTTTCATCACAAATGGTCTTTGAAATCCAAAAGTTCACCAGCCTCAATGTGAAGACCCATAACGGTAACATCTAAAGGACTTCAGTAACCTTTTGTAACTTACTACTGGAGCTCTAAGGCATCAGAATTTTGACTTCTCATTTTTTTCAGAGAAAAAATTATATAATAGATTTAAATATTATATCCTCATACAAATTCAGCATGACAAAAAGTGTAGAGAGAAGCTTTGAAGAGTCTAAAGTTTTATTTCATCAACATTATGGAACTGGATGCTAGTAGGATAATCTATTATTTCCTTGGAGCTGGAATATGTGTGTGTGTATGAGCTGGAATGTGTATGTGTTAAAATGTCCATACCGGAACAAACTCTGAAGGAAATCTATTAATAAGTGACTATATTGAGTGAGATATATCTATGCTAAATTTATATTATAGTACTGTTCTGAGGTTATATTTGGTAGGGTTTTTATATCATGAAAAGAAAGTGTGATGACCCAGATACATTCTGCCAATAGTATTCATAAAATACCAAATGAACAGCATAATGGAGCATCCAGATTATTAATTAAGGGCTGGGGATGTAGCTCAGTGATATAGTGCTTGTTTGGCATATGTGAGGCCCTGGGTTCAATCCCCAACACTGAAATAAAATAGGTTATCAATTTAAGTGAGAGGGTTTCTTGTGTGTGTGTGTGTGTGTGTGTGTGTGTGTGTGTGTGTGTGTGTGTTACTGGGGATTGAATTCAGGTGCATTCTCTGAGCTACACCCCCAGCCCTATTTTATTTTTTTATTTTGAAACAGGGTCTCACTAGGTTACAGAGAGTCTCACTACATTGCTGAGACTGTCTTCCAATCTGTGGTTCTCCTGTCTCAGCCTCCCAACTACTGGGATTACAGGAGTGCACCACCACATCTGGCAGTGAGAGCATTTTTAAACAACAAAACTAAACAAAAAACAAATCATTTGTAGTAAATTTACTCACCTACACATCTGACCAGTAAAGGCAAATATCAAGGTATCCGTTACCAAACAGCAGAAAAGGACTACCTATAAAAACTTTCTAGACATGTATTTTTAAAAAAGGGAGAAACTTCCCATGAGACACAAGTATAAAGGTTAAAAGCTATTGAAAGAAGCCAGGTGTGGTGGCAAAGACTGTAATCTCAGTACCTGGGAGGTTGAGACAGTAGGATTGCAGGTTTAAGGATAGCTTCAGCAATGCAGCTAGATTTTCAGCAATCTAGTGAGACCCTATTTCAAAACAAAAAAATATAAAAGGGCTGGTGGTGTTGCTTGGAAGTAGAATACCCCTGGGTTCAATCCTTGGTACCACAAAAAAAGCTATTAAAAGGTAAAATGAGGCACAAGAAAAATCTAAAGAGTTTATTTGAGCAAACAGTGATTTAGCTGCAAACAGAAAGTGAGGCAGCTCCAAACAGGAAGTGGTCCAGAGTTTCTACCAAGGGGACACAAGAGGAGGGCTTTAGAAGAGGAAAACAGGAATAAAGCAAAGAAAATATTTGATTGGTTACAGTTATAGAGTTGCTTTGTTTATCTATCCTGCTGAAAAGGCCCTACTTACATAATTGTAAGTTAGTTGGTAAATTCTGATTATTAAGCCTTAGGTTTCATTTTTCTTAATGTAGGCATTTATAAGAAATAGTCCAAGTTAAGTTCCACCTATGTTTACAAATCCAGCAAGGTTAAGGTCACTTATGAGATCTGAATGGCTTTCACCCTCAATGTATGTGATGACCCTCAAATTCTGTTTTAGAGGCTGCATGGGGTCTGAAGAACAGAAAATGAAGCCTGAGAAACAGTAAGGTGAAGACTTTAATAGAAAAACTCACTGCAAAGCTAGGGCCCAGAGGAATTTCACCCTGCGTGTTAGGATGAACAGGAAATAAACCTATAATGCAGAGGAGATGGTTTGGAAATTTGCCTGCAGAAGGAGAGGTAGAAGTAGGCATATTGATAACACGGAATACTATGCACTATAGAATGTAAATATACTAAAGCTACATATACCTATCTGGGTAAATCTCAAGTACAAACAACTGATTTTTTTTAAAAAAGCAAGTTATAAAACACATGTAGTCTGATTTTATTCATATAGAGTAATACAGCACCAGTCATATCGCAGTAAAGGCCCACCCTACTCCATTTTGACTGCATCTTAGCCAATCATGTCTACAATGACTCTATTTTCAAATGAGGTTACACTATGAGATACTTGGAGTTATTCACTGAACATGTCTTTTGGAGGGACACAATTTAACAAGAGCACAGGACAATTCTCCACAACAAAGGATTATCCCAGTCACATATCAAGAGTGCAAGCCAGCCCAATATACATAACATGGAAGGATATAATAGAGGCAAAAGGAACTTTCTTTTCACCCTGTGAAAGTTTGATCATTTCAGACTATACAACAAACTGACAATAGACAGACTAATAAGAGAAGATGCATATACATTTATTATTGTGCAAAAACACACTAGAGTCACATGAAATATATTACTCAAAGAAGGGTCAGATGGTTGAAGCTTAACTTCTTTCTTCATAGGAGAGAGGTAAGTGGAGGCACAGTAACTGATTTTTAGGGGAGATGAATAGGCCCAAAGAACAGATAATAGCCTAGGACGAAATTTGCTTGGGCTCTGGGAATGGTATCAAATCCAGCCTTTGGATCTGGTCTTCAGGTACATAGGGGAGCTTCAGAGAAAGACCATTCTTGTGCTTTAGGAGAGACAGGGGATGAGAGGTAGGGAGGGCAATAAAAGGTCGGAAAGACCTTGATGCTGAGGCTGCTTCTTTGGTTCAGAGTACTCAGCCCGTCAAAGCACCATATCATGAAGCATAGTTTTCTAAGCCCCAGTAATATCCTGTCCCCTGAAAACTGGTTGTACTGCATGGTGACAAACATAGGATTGCTGGGGTTTTATGAAATTCAACAGCCTATCCAAAGGGCTACAGAATGCTATTTTAGGAAACCCTGGAGTGTTTTATGTAGTGATGCTACATAAGAGAAATTAGAATTTCAGCTAGGTTTCTGGAGCATCTTTAACTCCTCATAAAGCTTCTTTAACTCCTCATCGGAGACAGGATATTAGCACTCTCAACGAGGATTGAATAACACATTCTCCTGACATTATCTGGTGCTTGTTAAGACCATAGGCAAGCAGAAATGAGCAGGTCCTGGCAGCAGAAGGTCTTTGCATTCAATGCAGCACAACTTTGCCAGTCATTTTAGCTGCTCTTCTTGAACTTGAGGTACCTTGTAGCATCAGCACCATCTGGGACCTTGTTAACCATGCAGAATCTCAGGCCTCCCCCAGACTGCCTGAACCAGATTCTGCGTTTTAACATAATCCCCAAGCAATTTCTATACAATTTAAAATTTCAAAAGTACTAACATAGAACACTGATTAAAAAAAAAAAAAAAAAAAAAAAAAAAACTCAGCCACACATTGGAATCATCCAGGAAGCTTCAAAAATACCATTGTTGGGGTACACCTGAAACAATTCCGTTATCATTCATCTAGGCTGTTGTGTGAGCATTATAATTTATAAAAACTCCCCAGATCATGTTGTTTTGCAGTTAACTTTAAGAACTATTGTTTTAAATGTCCTACTATGGTTTTATTAAATCTCCTCCAAAGACCTTAGTGTTTAAGGATGGTCCTTAGCCCATGGTACAATTGGGAGGCAGTGGAACCTTTAAAAGGTGGTGCCTTGTGGGCGGAAGTGAACTCACTGAGGGCATGCCCTTGAAGGGGATGTTGGGATCCTAGCCCCTTTCTCTCTCTTTCAATTCCCAGCCACATTAAGGGTAGCCGTTTCCTCCACCATACACTCTTGTTATGATGCACTGGTTTGCCACAAAAGCAATAGGCCAACTAACTATGAACTGAAATCTCCAAAACCATGAGCCAAAAAAAACCTTTCCTCCTTTTAGGTTGATTATTTTAGGTATTTTGTTACAGTAATGGAAGGCTGACTAACACACCCAGTCTCACCAAAGTTCCCTCCTTGATCATCAGGGGCACTTGTATAAAGGACTCTTGAAGCATTTGTTTGATTTCTAATCCAACAGTCCAGATCTCTTTCACTTCGAACTGAGAAAGATTAGGGGTATTTTGTGGAACTTGTTTAACAGAACAGCTGCTGACCATGATGTCACAGCTAGGCACTATGTTTTTGCAAAAAACTTGGGGAAACATAATAGACATTGTTTACCAGCCCCAGTCTTTTGCCTACAGGGACACCACAACTATCTTTGCCCCAGTAGGCACAAGGTTAGATAGAAAAAAAAGAGTTTCAAATGATTTTTCTCACTGCCCTGCATCAATTTCTCAGAACACATAATTGATATGATGCTCTGATTTAGAAACAACCTCATATTTCAGTTTTTAATTTGTATAGAAATAGATGGCTTTGGGCATTTTTTCTATCTCACAAAATATCTGAATAATGCTAGAGGATATCCCTTTAATTTCACACTCTACCTCAATCCTATCATATGATTAATAAACAATGAAGGAGTAAAACCTGCATTCCTCGCAGGTGCTTAGTAAAAATGAAAAATGTATAAGAAGATTACCCTTGGCATTAAAAACTTGACCAGCATTTATTCTTATGTTTGTTGCTGTGTGTTGATTTTATTGACCACAAGATAGGAGAGCCTAGAGCATTGGTTTATTTGTGAACCCTGAGCCAGCATCATCATTAGCCCTTGAGAACTTATTAGAAATTCAAATTCCATGTCCCATCAGAAGTGTTTTATAAATCCCTCTAGGTGATTCTCATGTACATTCAAACTCAAGAAATACCAGCCTGGAGGTTAAGAGATTAACTCAGAGGAAAAATAAAAACAAACTAATTTCTGCCACCTTCTCACTCTGTGATTTGGGGCAAGTTTTTCTATCTTTGTGAGCCTCAGTTTCCTCATTTGTAAAGTAGCAATGATAGCAATGGTATCTCATCTGTGGTGTTGCTGTGAGTTTTACACATGATAGTGAAGGAATCTGCGAGCATGTAGTCAATGTCTGATGAATGTTAACCATTATTACTTCCTATTATTCATTTATATATTCCTTCTGAAGGAGTCCATGGAATGTCACAAAAATATGACACCCTGATATGGCAACTATTTTAAATTAAAAGTCCTTGGACATCTGCAGATTCTGGAAGAGGCTTCACTCTGATATTCCCTTTTTTGTCTGAAAACCTTCTTCTCCTCTTTCTCCTCCTCCTCCTCCTCCTCCTCCTCCTCCTCCTCCTCCTCCTCCTCTTCCTCTTCCTTCTCCTTTCTTCATACTGGGGGTTAATCTTGGGGACATTCTACCTCTGAGCTACAGCCCCAGTTTCTTTTTCACTTTTTATTTTGCAACAGGGTCTCAATAAATTGCTGAGGGCCTCATTAAATTGCTGAGAGTGGCCTCAAACCTACAATCCTCCAATCTCAGCCTCCTAAGTACAGGGATTACAGGCATGTTCCATGGCTGGTTGCCTTAAGACCTTCTAAAAATAATTCAATTGCTTCCCACCCCCTCCATGAAATTTCAGTATCTATCCCAGTAAAAAAGAATAAGCAATGTAACCAAACCTAGACGGGCATTGTTATAAGATAATGTCTGTCTCTCTGGCTCATTCAAATTCCAAAGGAATCTCACTTAACATAATGTTTTCCAGGTCCCTCTATTTTCCTGCAAATGACATGATTTTGTTGTTCTTTATGACTGAGTAAAATTCCATTGTGTACATATCCCATAGTTTTGTAATACATTCATCTGTTGATGGACATCTTGGTTGGTTCCATAGTTTGGAAGTTGTGAATTATGCAGCTATAAACATAGATAAAGATACATTAGTCTGATAGTTTGGTTTCCATTCTTTTGGGTAGATACCCAGAAGTGGTACTGCTGGATCATATGGTAGGTTCATTTCCATTTGTCTGAGGATCCTCCATACAGTTTTCCAGAGTGATTGCACTAATCTACAATCCCACCAACAATGCATTAGAGTTCCCACTTCTCTACACCCTCACCAGCATTTGTTGTTGTTTGTAATGATTGCTGTTCTAATAGGGGTTAGGTGAAATCTCAGGTAGTTTTGATTTACATCTCTCTGATTGCTAATAATGTTGAACATTTCCTCTTTTTTTATCGGCCATTTGTATTTCTTCCTTCATAAAGTGTCTATTTAGTTCACTTGCCCACTTTTTGATTGAGTTATTTGTTTTCTTAGCAGTGAGCTTCTTGAGTTCTCTGTATATTTTGGGTATTAGTCATCTATCAGAGTAGTAGTTGGCAAAAATTTTCTCCCATTCTGTTTGCTCTCTGTTGGGGTTCTTGATAGTTTCTCTTGCTGCACAGAAGCTCTTCAGTTTAATGCAACCCCACATATTGATCTTCCTTTGAATTTCTTGTGCCTTTGGGGGTCTTGTTGAGAAAGTTTTTATCTGTGCCTATGTGTTGAAGTGTTGTACCTATGCCCTCTTCAAGTAGCTGCAAGGTATCTGGTCTGACTTCCAGGTCTTTGATTCATTTTGAATTGACTCTTGTGAAGGTAAGAAAGTGGGGCTTATTTCCATTTTTTTCTGCATGTGGTTAACCAGTTTTGCCAACTCCATTTGTTGAAGAGGCTATCTTTTTTCCAGTGTATGTTTTTGGCCCCTTTGTCAAAAATCAATTGACTGTAAGTGTGTGTATTTGCTTCTGAGTCTTCTATTTTGCTCCATTGGTCAATGTGTCTGCTTTTGTACCAATATCATCCTGTTTTTATTACTATGACTTTGTAGTATAGTTAGTTTGAAGTCAGGTATTGTGATGCCTACTGCGTGGTTCTTGTTGCTGAGAACTACTTTGGCTATTCTGGGCTTTTTGTTTTTCCAAATTAATTTAAGGACTGATTTTTCTATATGTCTAAGGAATAACCTTGGTATAGTCACAAACATATTCAAGTCAATCACTAAACAGAACATGAGAAGGAGAGAGAGGAGAGGGAATGGGGTGGGAACTGGGGAAGAGTTAACTGAGACTGGCTTGCATGTATGCCTGCCTCTACTAGCTTGTATCTCACAAAGATGTATGATTACAATGTGTCAATAAAATAAAATTAAAAAAAGAATGGAAGTAACCCACTATCTTCAGAAAACATTCTTACCTGTGGCATTTTTTTCAGAGCTGATGAGTTTGGTCCTTCCTACTGCTCCAAAAAGAGTAGATAAAAGGGGAAAGAGTAATGTGCTGCCCATTTTCCATTTTCATTTGGATAAGGTAAGAGGTGGGGAATGCAGGTCATCATCCTAACTTAATGAGGGAGGGAAAGACTGACTTGGGAGCAGATGACATTCATTCCTCCCTAAGGGAATTCAAGAAGACGCTTTCTCTATGACTGAGCTTAGAGCCTAACCAGCCCCATCTTCCAATTCCAAACCTTCCTGGAGTCAGCAAGGGGAATTCCTGGCTCTATTATAGCAAAACAACTCAGTCCACCCTACAGTCATATGTAATTTAAGATACTGAAGGAACAGGTGAAAGGATGGTTTGAGCCTTATTCTGGGCTTAAAAGTATTTTTTCTCACTTTGAAAATACCTGAAGGGTGTTAGAGTAAACTTTTTGTACTTCGTACAAATCATCTGAAAGGGTCAAATCAAGGACACCAGGATAAGACTGATCCAGCCATAGTCAGTCTCCCTACAAGAGACTGGTCATCTCTTATGAACCAAAAGAGGCAAGCAGTGAAAGCTAAACTAACTCCTTCCCTTCACCAGTTAGGAAAACTGAAAACCCACATCCCAGGGCAGGACACGAAGAACACCACTCCCTATTAGAAGTATTTATCAGGGAGGATCAATATTCTTGGTTACACTGTCCCTATCATTCTGTACTACATTATGATGTAAGACTACAATGCACCAATAAAAGTATATTTAAAAAAGAAAAAAATTCCAAAGGGAATCATTTACAACTTAATTTCTGTCTCCTAGGTCCATTCCTTTCCCTTAAAATCACTTACTATCCAACAAAATTACCAAAGTCCCCCCCCACCTCCTTCTCCCCTATGAAGAAAAATAGATAAGCATCTGAACCTTACTGGGTTATTGGGTAATCACTCTCTCATTTATTTTTTTTATTTTTTTTATTTTTTTGTGGTACTGGGGATTGAACTCAGAGGCATTCTACCTCCGAGCTATACCCCCAGCCCTATTTTTTATTCTTTATTTTGAAACCGAGTCTCACTAAGTTGTGGAGTGCCTCACTAGGTAGCTGAGGCTGGCCACGAACCCGGATCCTCCGGTCTCAGCCTCCCGAATGCTGGGATTACAAGCGTGCGCCACCACGCCCGGCTCACTCTCTCATTTATGTTAAATAAATTTGTATGCCTTTTCTCCTGTTAATCTATTGTCAGTTTGTTTCAGCAGACTCAATTATCAAACCTTCAGAGGGAAAGCTTAAACATCCCTACAGTTTATTTCATAGAGTGCTCTACTGAACACATTCCATATGCCAATTGTTAGAAATAAATTTCCATGGTGTTGTAAGAAAAGACAAATGTTCGAAAGTGGCTCTGCTAGGCGATTACTTTTTGCAACAAGTGATCCTGCCACCAGTAAAGTCAGGTATGCAGGAACACTCAACAGGAAGTCTGCTGAGTCTTTTATTCCTAATGTGAAGATTCTACATTATACTTCTATTGGTGGTAGCATAGCTTCACAATATTCACACGATTAGCTAGAGGGGAGGGGTTGGCACTTGCAATTTCCAAGAAATGCTAATTCTACAAAAGAATGGGAACACATACAAGATTACAAAATGAGTTTTACAAAATGGACCTTAAGTCAAGCTATTCCTTGATAGAACGATGTAATTATATTCTTACATAGTCTAATAGTCTTCAGATACTACAGATGAAAAGTGAGACAAAGTCCCACACTTACCCCAAGAACTTCATGATCTAATGGAAAAATCAAGAAAAGCAGAGGATTCTTAACTAGAGTAAATAAGTGCTTAGATGATATTCTCTTCAGGGAAACAAGTATGTGTAGAGAAGACCAGGGAGAGGAATAGTTTTGGCCACGTATTATGCATGGTGATTGAGATCATAAACTAGGTGTGGTGCTGCACACTTGTAATTTCAGCTACTTGAGAGGCTGGAATTGGCAGATCACAGCTTCCAGGGCAGCCTCAGCTTCTTAGTAAGAATCCATTTCAAAATAATATAAAGAGGGCTGGAGATGTAACTCAGTGGTAGAGCACTTGCCTAGCATGCACGAGGCCCTGGGAGCAACCCTTAATAAAACACACACACACACACACACACACACACACACACACACACACACATTGAACCAAGGACTTGGACTCTTCACTTGGGTCTGCAAGTGTCCAATGGGTATCTAAAAACAGAATAAAAAATTTGGCATCTTTAGCTCCATTTTGCATCTGTCTCCTTTGCTCTGAGTCACCTCAGATTCCAGGAATAGCAGGCCTTATTGATAAACATCTTGTGATGAGTCAAAACTGCCCCCCAGGCAACAGCAACTTCTTGTCACCTGCCTGACAGGTCCTGAGATAATGATGACAAAATCATTAACAAAAATCATAACAAAATCATCTGACAACACCTGGTTTTCCAGGTGTCCAAACCCTCCAGTTATGCTACCCCCTAACTTTGCCTTCATTTCCCTTTCTGTAAAACCTCAAAGTTGTTGTCAGCCCCTGGAAGTCAGGGCTGAGATGCTTGATCTCACCTGGCCTTCTGGTATGGCCACATTGATTAGTTTCTTTCTTGCTCTTTACCATTACTTTTTCCATCTTTTATTTGAAGTAAGTTGCTGGACCTGACTTGTTGGATCTCCCTCCCCAGAGTCAGGCCTCTGACCTAAGAGTTCCATAACAAGAACATGGCATACAGTCTGAGTCTAGAAAAATAAATTCCAATCCTAGGTCACTCCTACCTGGCTGAGATGCCCAAGGACACTTCAGTTATCATCTCTGGGCACTGGATTCTTATAAAATGGGGAGATGGTCCAAGATAATTTCTGATATTTCTCCTGCTACTGATACCTACAGGGGAAGGAAAAAAGACTTCCTTCTACCCTTGGGATTGTTGGCAAGGCTAGGAATTAAATTGGCATAAGATAGATTAACAAGAGAAAAATATTTAATCACACAGACACACACACACACACACACACACACACACACACACACACACACACGAGTCCAGCAAAAATATGAGACTCAAAAAAGCCAGGACTGATGGGGGTGTGTAGCTCAGTGCTAAAGCACATACTTAGCAGGCATAAGGCCCTTTGTTCAATCCCCAGTACCCTCTCCCGCCAGACACACACATACGTATGTGCACATAAGACCAGATTATTGAGTCTTATAAGCATCCTGAACTACAGAAAGGAATGGGCGATTAGGGCTTCTGGGGGTTGGAAGAGACACATTCTGGTAGGGTGAGGGGAAGTTTATGGCGAATAAAAATTACCTTGTTATGCAGATAAGAGTCTCTCAGGTGATAAAGGTCTCCTAGCAGCTCTCTTCTTGAAGTGGATTCCTTTACTAGTAAAAATTTATAGATGGAAATTTATTTTTGATTAACATATTCACTGAACATATCAATGGAGTAGAGATTTCTTTGACAAAAGGACAGCTTTTCAGAGCTACTCCTGTGTCTGGAATTTTTCAAAATTAATATGCCAAAGAGGAATATTTTGGGGTGATATGTTCTGAGCTCCAACAAACCTAACTGTTAAGACTCAAAGGAATTAAGCAGATATAATAACCAGTTAAAAGAAAAAATCCTCAGAACAGATACATTAATTGATCAAGAATATAAAAATAAGTGTGCAATGGAGACCATTGTCTAATAAAGACTTTGACCTTTGTCCCCAACGATTCTTAGGAGGGAACATCTAAACCCTTGGAATTTCCCATTTGATTAAATTATGTTTACTATTTATGGCTGGCCCCTTGAACCATGCATTGATTTATGCTAAGGAGCTATCTTATAATGTGTAATAGAAACTTAAATCCTGCTTTTGCTTAAAGCACTGACCCTTCACTTGGGCCTGCAAATGTCCAATGAATAACTAAAAAGAGAATAAAAGCTTGACATCTCTGTCTTCATAATACAACTATCTCATTTTGCTACCTTAAACTTTGGGTCACTTTCCTCTGCAACACTGCATACAAACATGTTAATCATTTAAGAAGTGTTTCCCTCCCTCTGCAAGGCTAAAGACACAAAGACAAGGGCACCTAAGACATTTTCAAAACTTACAGGGCATCATAATCAACTGTACTGTTCCAGACTACTAGAGTAGGATCCAGAAGATTCTAGTCATTGCCCTAAACCTGAAAGAAGACCCAGTCATTGCCCCCAGATAACTCCATTTTGCTCCTCTGGCCTGTTCTCTCTCTGAATCATTTTCTCATCCCCAGCTAACTTCAAGTTCAGGAGCAGGAAATCCTTCAACCAGAGAGTCGTTCCCCTTGGCACTAGAAATACCTCTGCATATCAGGCCTTAGATAATGATCATCTAGACCACAGCTTGACCAAGACTCCTTGACTATGCATACTTCTTGTCTCTTTCTTTTGTCTTTCCCCTGTTTAATTCTAAAGCTATTGTCAGTACCACAAAGACAGGGCTTAGGACATTGGTCCTCCTATTTTCCCCATTATGGCCATAATTAATCAATTTCTTTCTTGCTTTACCACTATTCTTGTCTTATTGGGTTCTCACGGCAATGGGTGGCCCAATTTGTCTGTTGATAATCTCAGAGTCAGTCCTCTGGCCTAGGATCCTGGCAACTGATGGGGCTTAAATACTCTAGAAAGACCAATCTTGTGATTAGAAAATTTGTGACAAGAATTGTTTTGTACAGGGTATGATGATGCATGTCTATAATCCCAGTACTTGAGAGACTAGGAAAGGAGGGTCACATGCTTGAGGCTAGCATATGTTAACTTAGCAGGACGCTGTTTCAAAATAAAAATAAAGCAGGACATGGTGACACACACCTATAATCTCAGTACTTGGGAGGCTGAGACAGAAAAAGTGCAGGTTTGAAGCCTACCTTCACCTTACAGAGTTGTAAAGTAGCTTTCATAGAATCAGAACAAGATATAGAGAAGGGTGAACTGTGGACAATGTATAGATTCCCACTGAAGCACACAGTTTTCTTTACATACTTGCTGTCCGTGAAGAAGAAATGGAACCTGAGAGGTAATTTAATCTATCCTTCTGCATCTAGTAGAAATTACATAAAAACCAGTAAATAATGGTCATGTCCTCATTTTCTTTCTTTTTTTTTTTTTTTGGTACTGGGGATTGAACTCAGGGGCATTCTACCTCCAAGCTATACCCCCAGCCCTATTTTTTATTCTTTATTTTGAAACCGAGTCTCACTAAGTTTCGGAGTGCCTCATTAGGTAGCTGAGGCTGGCCGCGAACCCGGATCCTTCGGTCTCAGCCTCCCGAATGCTGGGATTACAAGTCACCACGCCCGGCTCATGTCCTCATTTTCAATCTTCAGAAAAGATGAACTCTACCTCCACTGGCACCATATCATACACTCATCACAAACCTCCCAACTAGGAAATTCTTTCAGATGTGGAACTCAGCACAACCCCATGCACACTGTGGACATTAATAATCATGAATTGAGTAAATAAATAACCCAAACCTCCCTGTTTCTTCCCTTAAGGCTGGTCTGTCTGTCTTCCATATAAAAGATGAGCATCTCATCCACAAAATAATTTGTCTATCTTCCCAGGCTTCCTACCCACCCATTCTACTTTCTGCATTTGAGGTTTAAGTGCTAACTGGGGTTTGGTATTTCCCTTTATGCCCTGAATGGTTTTTCTGCATTGTTTTGCTTGTTTTTTTTTTTTCAGTCAGCTTCTGCTTTGTATGTGAAACTAGAATTTCCTGTCACACAAAGTCAGTATATTCCATGTGACTCAAAATCTTGACTTACCAGAGATCCAAATGCATACCAAAAAGCACAAAATAAAAAGATGAAGAAAGGAAAAAGAAAAAAAGGATATCTGGATATGTCCTGAAAGTTGTGTGTAAATCACCCTTTAAACTAAAAAGGAAATACTTGAGAGGCTTAGAAAGGAGGATCACAGGTTCCAGGTTAGCTTCAGCAACTTAGTGAGACTTTGTTTCAAAATAAAAAATAAAATATGGTTGGGGATGTACCTCAGAGGTACAATGCCCCAGTACCCCTGGATTCAATCCCCAGTACCACACAAAAAAAGTTCCTATCAGTTATCCTTAGAGCAGTTGTCAGAGAGCAGTCCCTGGACCATCAGCTTCAGTATCTCTTGAGAACTTGTTGGAGATACAAAATTTCAGGCCTTATCTAGACTCCCAGAACCAGAAACCCTGGAGGTGTGTTTTAACAAACCACCCAGGTCAATCTCATATACTCTGAAGTGTGAGAATTACTTGTATAGATCTGTAATTCTCCTGGAATTTGAAACACAGACTGTTAAGAGAAGCCAGGATGCATGTTCTGTCTCTGCCTATGAGCTGGATACACTGCTTTGCAAGCAGAAGCTCCTGAGCTTTTAGGATGAACCAAACAGAGGCGTTTCACTCCCCAATTTAGGAATTTCTGTCCCCCAGGACATACTGCACCTTCTGCAGGAAAAGAGCCATACAGAAACACTGGGAAGTTGGCAAATACTAGTGTCCATTGTAACCCACATTTATATTCTGACTCCACATCTTCATCCGCATGTGGAAAGAGCTTCCAGTGGGCTCAGCTGGGCATGACCACCATAGTGCCTCCAGATGTTTAAATGTTTGCTTCCAGAATGCTCAGCCCAAGAAAATCTGGGGCACCAGGCTTTCAGCCCATTCATTTGCCTGTCTTTAGCCACAGTTCAGAAAGCCACTGCTACATACCATCCCTTGCTCTTAACATCCCACTCCCCTTGGAGAGTCTGATGGTGGGACTCATCTTCTGGCACTGGTCCCTTTTGGCAAGAGATTGGGCTTTTATCATACTGTAAAGCATACTAATTCTGTCTGAAGACATTTATTTTAAATTTCTAGTCTCTTCCAAATCTCCTTAAAGATTGACGCCAGGGCTGGAAACACCTCTCAGATGGTCATCTAGAAAGTGTCCTCCAAATGAGGGTGGAGAGGATATTTTAACTCGGGAAAATATCTTCCACTATTATGGAACCTGGAAATGAATGTGGGCAAATATCTTCAAACCGAGGCTGTGTAATTATGCACATCTGATGAAAACGACAGTCCGCAGGTGGCACACTGCTTCGGAGGTGTGATCATAAACACCAGCCTCTTCGGGAGATGAGGTAGAGGTAGTTAGTGCTTAAATTAGTTTATCTTTAATTTGCATTTGATGTTTGCCCACCAGGCGGTAGAGAGTTGATGAGTTGAGAGCCACTGTTTTGCAGCACTACTTTCCCTTCCACACATCTGTAGACTTGGCATGTCCGTGAACTCTGCATAGTTCCCATTGAGGACTGACGCACTCTAGGAGTCTCAGCTGTGGGAGGGGGTGGTTTGGATTTGGAATATGGTGTTCCTGGTAATGATGCATCTACCTTCTCTGTTGTAGTTGCAAATGCTTCACCATGTTACAGCAAGTCCTCAATTTGAACCTAAGAAATAGTCCTGCAAGTCTATTTCTTACCTTTCTCAACTATTTCTTTTTTTTTTTTTTTTCGGTACTGGAAGACCAGAGAGGGTGGATGTGGTGGTTTTCAATACTGGCTGCTGTTAAAGTTTGGATCTTAAATATCTTCCAAAGACCCCATATGCTAAAGGCCTGACTGCCAGCCTCTGGCACTCTTGGGAGGTGGCGGAAGCTTCAGGAGGCGGAGCCTAGTGGAAGGAAGTTAGATTATTGGGGGCATGTCCTCGAAGGGGATATTGGGACTCTAGCCCTTTCTTCTCTCTCTCTCCCTTTTTGTTTCTCAGCTTCCATAAGGTGAGCAGCTTTGCTCCACCACTTGTACCACCATAATGTTCTGACCCACCACAGGGCCAGAAGCTATGCAGCCAGCCCACCATGGACTAAAACCTCTAAACCAAAATAAGCCTTTCCTCAGGAGAAGTTGATTATCTTAGGTGTTTGCCATAGCAACAGAAAGCTGACTAACACAACTGCAAATAAGTACTTAGGGGTTTCCAAAAAAATCCCAATGACCTGGCCTCATCCCAGAACAATGAGATCACAATAGTGGGATGTCAGAATCGAGATACTGAAAAAAAAATAACCACCAACCACCAGGTAATATCAACTTGCAGGAAGGGTTGAAAGCCAGGGGCCTGAAAGAGTGGGCCTCACCTTTGGCTGCATAGTAGAACCTCCTGGGAAGATTGAAAAAAACTTTAAAACCACACTCCAAATCAGTGAAATAAAAATCTCCAAGGTGGGACTCAGGCATCAACATTTTATAAGTTCTCCATAGGAATCCAATGGGCAGACAAATTTGAAAACTAGTTATCTGACAGGTGGAAAGGGAAGTTAATAGAGAAAGGAAAGAGGATGCAGGAGGGTGTTAATAATTTCATCTACCTGGTCAACTTGCCCAAATCCTGTTTTTGTTTTTTTTTGTTTTTTTTGTTTTTTTTCTGTTGTTGTTTTCCGGTGAATAGAAATAGCTAGATCTTTGGCTAGATATTATGCTGTAGGATAAACCATCCTGAGAACAAGCTGCATTCATTCTCTTATTTGGGGATTGAGTGTGAAGATAACCCTCAATCAGAAAGCCTCAAGTCAGCATCTTCCCTCACCTGCCCTCAGGCTCTATTTTATAAATTCCTATTAAGCTGGATTCTTTATCCCAGAAGAATTGTTCTTAACCTTGACTGTGTACATTAAAATCACAAGGAGAAATTTCTAGCTTTCACTGCCCAGGCTACACTCGAGACCATTTACATCTGAGTCTGGGGGCACAAGGAGTGGGAGGGGTGGTGTTAATGCTTTGGAATTTTAATTGTTTAAATCCACCAATAACAGTTTTTTATTTACGTAGATATCTGGAATCCAACCTAGGCTTCCTTGCATGCTAAGCACATGCTTTACCACTGAGCTATCCTCCCAGCCGCAGCCCTTTTTGTAAATTGAAAATTGCCTGGTGATAATTGCCCATTCACAGGTGGTGGTTTTCATTTGCATTTTACCGATGGTTAATGATGCTGAACATCGTTCCATGTGCTTGTTTGCCACTCACATACCCTTTTCGGTGAGATATTTGTGCATGCATTTTGCCCATACTCTAATTAAGGTATTTGTATTTTTACTGTTGGGTTTGAGAGTTTTATAGTTGGATACTTTG
Organism: Graphiurus murinus; assembly: GCA_004027655.1. NCBI lineage: Eukaryota > Metazoa > Chordata > Mammalia > Rodentia > Gliridae > Graphiurus > Graphiurus murinus. The sequence goes on along the minus strand of PVLC010000188.1, from coordinate 146,438 downwards.
TCAGATACGGGGTTTGCAAATATGCTCTCCCAGGTTGTGGCTTATCTTCTCATCCTTTTCACCTGGGCTTTTGAATTTCCATAAAGTCCAATGTACCAAGTTTTCATTTTGTGGATTATACTTTTGGTAGAAAGTCGGAGCACTTGCTGCCTAGCGCTAGATGTTGAAGCTCTTCCCCCATGTCTTCCTCTAAAAGTTTTACATTTCACATGTTTTTATGATACAAACAATGTGTATTTTGACGTAGCCAGCTGGACTCAGTTTAGATTATTCCAATATTGCTGGCAACATCCAAAACCTCATAGTCAGGGGCCAGTTGAACATAGGGTTTTTCTCTCCATCAGGCCTGACCATGGTATTGACCTTGGCCACAACAATGCCATAGAGTTTCTTCACAGCTTGTCTGATGTAGTGTTTTCTGGCCTTCACATCCACAATGAACACAGTGTGTTGCTGTCTTTTTTTTTCCAAGGCTGATTCCATGGTTGAGGGAACTTAATAGCAGAACGGTCAAGCTGACTTCTCCTGGGGTTCCTTTTCCAAGTATCTCTGTACAGCCATGGTTGATTAGTTAAAATCTAAAAAGATATCATTTAAATTAATTTTAATAATGAATTTTATTTAACCCAGTATATTATCATTGCCATAATATATATTACAACATAATACATTATCATAATATGTCAAAATATGTACTATCATTTCAACTTGTAATCAGTATATATATATATATATATATATATATATATATATATATATTTTTTTTTTTTTTTTTTTTTTTTTTTTTTTTTTTTTTTTTTTTTTTTTTTTTTTTTTGGTGTGGTACTGAGGATTGGACCCAGATGCATTTTACCTCTGAGTTATACCATCAACTCTTTTTTATGTTTTGTTTTGAAACAGAATCTTGCTAGGTTGCTGAGAGTCTTGCTAAATTGCCAATGCTGGTCTTAAACCTGTAATTCTTCTGTCTCAGCCTCCCAAGTACTGGGATTATAGGTGTGCATCATAGTTAGCTCAATCATGATTTTTCTTTATGTTAGAGATTGAACCTTGTGCATGCTAGGCAAGCACTCTACTTAGCTATGCCCTCAGCGGTATACATGTTGTTGACACATTTTGTATCCTTTTCTTTGAAGTCTTCCAAATCCAGTGTATATTTTATATTTACAGCACACTTCAATTTGGACATACTGCATTTTAAGTGCTCAATAATCACATGCAGTTACTGCCTACGAAACTGGAAAGTGGAGTTTCAGACAAAGTCTTGTTCCCCACCCCCATTCTGTGTATGTTTGTTGACTGAATTAAATCCCTGCAATCTTTCTACTTGGTGCAAATGTAGGACTGCTCACTTCAAATAATATGGGCTGTATTTAGAAAACCTTTCTTCTGCTTACAGCAGGCTAAAACAATTCCGCTCTAGACAAATGCATTCATGGTGGAATATGCTACCATAAATATTTATGTCAGGCTGACAGTGATGGGCCCACAGCCTTGGAGCCATGATGTCCTCCCCCCATGCTTTGATTTTTTATCTTATTTTCTCTCAACTAAAGTTATTAAATTCACATGAGTTTGCACAGTGTTCTAAATTCATGAGGGCCTTATTTATAAATGGAGCTGTGCAGCCGGGAAGGTGGGACAAGGTAAATCTTACATGTCATCATTTAAACTGTCTAAGGAACAAAGAGCTAAGCAGAACCGATTTCCACTCCACAACTGAAAGCACACCAGTCTAAATAAATGTACCCTCAGCTTTACAGCATGGACTAGAACAGTTGCTCAACATTGGCACTATTGGCATTTGGGATTTTTAATTTTCATTTTATTTTTATTCTTGGTTGTAAGGGGTTGTCCTGTGAATGGCAGGACATTTATCATTGTCTCTGGTCGACAAAGTCTATGCTCCTGCAGCAGGTTTGGCAACCCAAAATATCTCCAGACATTGTCAAATGTCCCTTGGGGATCAAAGTCATCCCCGGCTGAGAATCACTGAACCGTAATTAAATGGATTTCTGGTGTATACAAAGTTTCTTCTGTTCTCCTTTCTGTTTCTTTCTCTCTTTCCTTTTTAATGCTGTATTTGAAATTTTACATGACTAACAATATTCTTTTTGCTATTATGGAATGTTATACTCTATGACTTAATTTCATCTTTGGGGGAAAATTATGTTTTCTTTTTTGATACTGGGGATGGAACCCAGGAGCATTCTATCTCCAAGCTACACCTCCAGCCTTATTTATTTTGAAACAGGGTCTCATTAAGTTGCTGGGGCTGATTCTGAATCTGCAATCCTCCTGTCTCAGCCTCCCAGGTACTGGAATTACAGGTGTACACCACCACACCCAGTGGAAATTATGCTTCTTAAAGTGTCCGTGACCTTGTTCAGTAAATGAGTAATTGAGGCATGTTTCATGTACACAGAGACAATGGACAGAGCAAAAGTAACCAATAAGGGGAAGTATGTTTGGAACATGGCCAAGAAGCCTTCCAAAAAGTTTAAAAATGAATAAAGAGGCTCAACAATATCAACACTTGCAGTATGCCTCCCCTCCTCTTCTGAAAGAGGAGCCTGAGACTTCTCATTGTAGCACTGAATGGCAAGACAGCTCCAGATTTTGTAATTTAATGTACCTTGAACTTCAACTCCCCAAGGAGATGGACAGGTGGCTAGAGATAGTGAAAAAAGAACCCTGTACAGATGTGACTGTGGCTCATGAGATGTCATCAGCAGCTGCTGTCAAAGGACAGAATTATAACAATTTAGTTTAATGATCTTCGTGTATGGGAGGGGGTATGGGGAGTTGTGCCCAGGAATGTTCTACCACTTAGCTACATCCCTAGCCCTTTTTAGTTTTTGTTTGAGACAGGATCTCACTAAATTACACAAGTTGTCCTTGAACTTAAGATCCTGATTCTCCTGTCTCAGAATAACCTAGCACATCTTAATTGCACTTCATCCCATTAAATAGAATAAGTGTTTTGGTGGACTGAGGAGAAGAAGCAAGCTTTTTGCTTATTTGTTTTGGGTTTTTTTTTTTTTTTTTGGTACTTAGGATTGAACCCAGGAACATTCCACTTCCAGATTATACCCCCAAGCCCTTTATTAATTTTTATTTTGAAACAGAGTCTCTCTCTGTTGCTGAAGTTCTTGCTATGTTGCTGAGGGTCTGCCTAAATTGCCAAGGCTGGCCTCAAATCTGTGATCCTCTTATCCCAGCTTTCCAAGTACTGGGATTATAGGCATGCACCACCATGCCCTGGTAAGAGGTTAGTTTTATATGCAGAAAAAGGCTTAAGAAAGCAGAAACAAAAGAACAAAAAATAGATTGGTCATTTCAAAGTTACTTTTGCTTATAAGGTGGGGACAGGGAGACAAAACAGTAGAAAAATAACTGATGGTACTGGGGGTACAGCTCAGTGGGAGAGAGCTTGCCTAGAATGTATGAGGCCTGAGTATGCTCCTTTTGCTCTTAATAAACTGGAATCAATGGGGCGAAGTCATCTGTTTTGTGATCAATGACTTTCTTTTCTCTCCTTTGGAGGGAGCGGTGGTGCTGGACCTTGCATATGCTAACCACCTGCTCTACCACTGAGCTATACCTTCAACCCCAACTTTGTATTTTTGTTCAGCAAAACTTGTTAGCGCCTGTTTACATGTGTTTCAAATGTTCTTTCCCAGGAATCTTGAAAGGCAACTTCAAGCCTAATAAGAGCTTTAAACTAGTTCTGTTAGAGATGGCTGCCAGAAGAGTCAGAAAAGAAGCTTTTGTAATGGGAATACCTCAGAATTGCTTCAAAATTAGGAGCAACATACCTTCTAAATTCAAGCCTAAGAAAGTAAAAACACTGCTTCAGATGATATGACCCTTTGGGGGAGATTTAGAGCAGTGCTTCTTCTATAAGCAGAGAAAATAATCCATTTTTTAAAAAATTAGAATCCATCGTGAACCTATACATCTTTAAAAGTGTATTATTACTTTAAAGAGACAATAAAAAATTACCCTGTAAAGTTGACCAAGAAGTTCCAAACACTCTCAATTTCTTTATTCATTTCATGTGGTAATGAACAATGGAGTGGCCCAGTCCTCAGTAGCACTAATTTGGAGGAAATTGGACTGGAAGAGAGAAAAATGAATTAAATTAAGTAATACTTGCAGCATTGTAAGATAGTATAGTTAATTCTTGTATTTTTTACATCTTGTTCAACTTTTTTTGTCACCTTGAAAGTATATAATTTAATTTAGCTTTAGTGGTTTTGTTGGCAATCTCTGCAACATTTTCTAAAAGAAGTAAATGACCTTACAAAAACATGATAATTTATTGCTGTTATTCTCAGAAAAGCTGGCTATGAAGACTCCAGCTAAGATGTCTCATTTTGCTTCTAATTAATACATTATTTCTTTGATTTATTGATTAATTACATCAACATCTATTGGTTCATTGACCTGTTTTATATCAGATATTGGGCTGGACCCTGAGAAGCCAAAGATTAGTGAGAGAGAAATTCCACCTGCAAGGGGGGGGTAATGCCATCCAGGAAACCTTCCTGGAGGAAGTGATACCTTAGCTGAGGCCAAAGGAATGAGTAAGAATCCAGGAAGCAAAGCACGGGAGAGTGAGAGAGAATTTCAGGCAGAGGGTGCTGCACAGGAGATGGTCAGAAAATTAATCATCATCCTTCCAGGGAGCTGAAAGCCAAATGTGACTAAAGCTGAGAGTGGAAGGAGAAGGGGTATAAGGCAAAGTTGTAGAAGTAATGTAGAGGCAGAATCATGTTTCATCAGCCCTTGCTATGTCAGATGCCAAGGCTTGAATATGGTTTGTCCCCTTCAAACACCTGTTGAAATTTGCCACTCTGGCCATGTTGAGAGGTGAGGCTTTTCAGAGGTGGTTAGAGCATGAAGAGGGGTTAATGCCTTTCTCCTTTTTGTGTATGTTAGTCTGGGCACAAGAAATGACAGTACCTTTGTTTTGTTAGTCTTTCTGGAGGGACTTAATTAGTTACTGAGAGAGTGGGTTGTTGTAACTGCTCATGTTTTGCCTCTCTTGCGTGTGCCCACTTTTCACCACCTTATGCCATAGCACAGGGCCCTCATTAGTTGATGCTGCCCAATCTTAGATTTCCAGCCTCCAGAACTATGAACTAAATATACTTCTTTCCTTTGTAAATGACTCAGTCTTAGGCATTCTGTTATAGCAACAGAAAACAGCCTGACACCAGTTATGGTGCCAAGGCCCAGCAGCAGCATCATGGGATGGAAGCTTTTTGGAAATACAGAACCTCAGGCTTTGCCTCTGCATCTGCATTTGAACAAGAGCCCCAGGCAATCCATAGGCTAGTAGAGGTGGAAAGCTGACTTATTGATTAGATCATTTATCTTAAGGGATATGGGTCACTATTATAAGATGTTTAGGCACTGAAGTTGGCTAAACCAACAATATCCCCAGGCACGCTCACCTTCTTATGCCATAGATACCAGGTAGATGAGTATGGAGCTCAATATGTGTCGGGGGCCCAGACTGGCCAGCTGGACCTCGCCTCTAGATGGCGCCTGGCAGAGTACCAGAAGCAGCTGCAGGTGAATATCATCTTAGGGCTGTGCCATATCAGAGCGCATGCACCAGTACGCAGGAGGTGTGGCCAGGCCAGGTGAGAGCTGTATGAGACACCTTGCGGCTTGAGGCCTGGCGCAGCTTAAAAG
>PVLC010000188.1:89380-140632 GCA_004027655.1 Graphiurus murinus | reverse complement strand
TTGCGGAGAGAGGGGGTTAGTTGGAAGGCTGTAGGAAAAGCACTATTTGGAAAGACAACCTCTGTATTGTGTTTGTTATCGTTTGTGCAACACTTTGATCCCAGAAGGAAAAGAGAGAGTTATAATAAAAGAGGTTCGAACCAGTAGCATTTAGCCGGCGTCTTTTATTGGGGCCTCATGGCTGAGGGTTCAGCCTGGGGCGCCCGATAAATATGGACTTCCCAGACTCCCTTCCGGCTAGAAAAAGGGCAGAGTACCTCAGTGGAAATATGCTAGGACGATTTTTAAGAAAGCTGTTGCTTTCCCAACTATAACAACAGGTGTAGACAGCATATCCCTTTGCCATTTATTTCTGGCTTTAATGGGGATGTTATTTCTGGATTGTGGAAGCCATCTTGGTTTGGGGAGAAAAGCCAATGCTGACCATGACTTGTTGGACTCCAGGACGTAAGCCAGGAGACACCTTCCTCCAGACTCTCTTTTTTTGCTGTTAGTTGCAACTAAAAGCACTTCTGTGATCATCCCAGAATGACAAATTACTAACTTATCAGTTAGAATGATGTTTGCACATACACAAAATCCAGAACAGTATTGTTTTAAAAAATACTTATTTATCGCACCTTCACATAGACAAAAATTCAGTGACATATAGTTTAGGCTAGAATGACAGCTACTCTAAGACACCAGGGAAAAATTATATTACTAACATATCATCATTTAATTTTTTCCTTTTAAATCATTAAAATTTTAATTATAAATATTAAGGGTATCATAAGTTCACTAAGAAGTGAGAAAAGTAGAAAAAAATCTGTGTTCTACCAGTGGAAACAATTGCTGTCCATTCAGACTATCTTCATTTTCATGAAATGAATCTTCCTGCTGTAAAGATTAAACATCTTCTTTTAACTTTTAATTGCCAAATAATTGTATATACTGCTTACTTCACTTAAGTGTTAGCACACTATTTTTTGCCATGATATGATCTTTGTTTGAATTATTTTGGATGCCAAACCACTCGGAGGATTTATAAAGGGTGCTTGGGTTTGCAGACATGTTTGAAATTCTCAGGTTTTGTATTTTCTACTTGTAGAGGTGAATCCCTAACATAATATCCTGAGGACTCCCCCTCTGTCAGGTCAGAGGGTACATGGGGTGTAGTGGGTGGCACAAGTAACCTCAGGCAGTAAAAAAAATGAAAGATGTAGCTGCACCATAACAAGTCACAATGGGGCAGTCTGACCCAACCTAGGAAGCAGTTGCAGGAGCAGAAACACTCCAACCCTGACCCCGAAGGTCAGCCCCCACCACCTGTGAGCTACCGAGTCCAGCTGTTACCAAAATTAAGCACTCCCCCCTCCCCTGCTCTCCTTGACCCCCTCCCCTATAAAATTTTTCCTGCAGACCCCTAGCGCTGTTTTCCTGTGTGAGATAGCCTAGCAGCTTCCCTTTAATAAATCTTCGCTGGTTGGCCTGGCTTCTGGGGTCTTTTGTCTCTTGGGTCACACTGATCACCTTACACCCTCCCCAACTCTCTCTCTCTCTCTCTCTCTCTCTCTCTCTCTCTCTCTCTCTCTCTCTCTCTCTCCCCCTCTCTCTCTCAAAGGACTTTTTAAGTCAACAGCCCTCTCCCAGTGCAACCCAGCACTTACCTCATTTGGGAAATCAGGAGTCTAATCTTTGCATCGGCAGCGAGCCTGGGGGAGTTCCTGATTTCATTTAGTGGCTATTTGTAGATGCAAACTTGCCCTTTTATTCTCACCTTAAGAGTGGCAGGCCGAGTGGCTGTGCCACGCAAAACAGCTCCTTCCCCCCCCCCATCTGCCTTCCACTGACATTGCTTTTGAACCAGTTGTCATCTACAAGACCTGCCCTTCTCACCCATCTTGTCCCTATTTGGTAGCTCTAGATTAGGGAATCATTGTTTTTCAGAGATAGAAAATGAAAGGAGACAAGTTAGTAGATTTATGTTTTATCTAAACGAGGTAAATAAGAAATGAATTGATTTCACAGATCCAGCAGAGCAAAATCCATTTAATTAGCACCCAAATTAAACACTCAATCAGGGTGATTTCCAGGAGAGAGTTTGAGTAGCATTTTTTTTTTTTGATTTCCAAGGACCATCTTGTATAGTAGGATGTAAACCATATCTGCTCAGGTGTAAAAATATTTGTAAATGGTACCTGTTCAGGCCTCTCTCTCTCTCTCTCTCTCTCTCACTCTCTCTGTCTCTCTCTCTCTCTCTCCCTCGCTCCCTATGCTCTGGGGAGCTTCCAGATGTGAAATAAAACTGGTCTCTAAAATAAGCTGTTTCGCTTACGGGTTTTAAACATTAAACAAATCCATAAATTCTCGATGGAGCATTAAACATCTGAATTCATTTTCCAAAGCTGAATATCAAAGTGGGTTTTCAAATGAGAATAAACATAGAGATCATTATTACTAATGATCACACTAGCAGCCTTAACAACTGGAGCTTCAAATAGATAGCAGAGTATACCCTTCATTTTTTATTGTGTTAGGTTAACCCTGACCAGTGGTATGCTCACACTAGTGTGGAAGTGGGTCAATCATTGTCTTCAAGACAGTGAAGGAATATGTCACAACTCAACTAATGTTCCAAATTATTTGCCCTAAGACAGAATTTGCATTTCCATTTATTCATCATTTGCTGAGTCCCTACCCTGCTCAGGATGCTGCATTTCCAAGACACACTTATTCGACTAGGGAGAGTTATTTTCCACACAAGTATCTCTTTTCCTGTTATTCTTCCTTTGAAAAGTCCACCCTCAAAACAGTGCACATCACCAGATAGTCCCCAGCATAACACACCGATGCAAGTTGGAAGGAAAGGGTTGGCAGGTGATCTGCACTCCAGCCTTCTCTACCCTGCATACTTGGGAATCTTGCAAACATACAGATTCTGATTCAGCAGAACTGGGGTGAACCCTGAAATTGGTCTTTTATTACAGGTCGAAAACCTTCTTCCTCAAAGCATTTGTCCAGGCACTGTGGCATCAGCATGGCCTAAGTGTTAGAAATGCAGAATCTTCTGTCCAATCCCAGCCCTTCTTACTTAGACCCTGGCTCCTCTTCCAATGGTCCCTTCTAACACACTCTTTGAAAAAGTCCAATGACTCCTTATTGTTCTCTCTCTAAGGTTACTTGGCCCTGCTTAAGAAGTGATATTTTTTTTCATGCCACTATATCTCCATTATAATTGATTGGCTTTTCTAAGCTTATTGCTAAGAACAAAGCAGATTCCTATCCTTCATACTTTTCTGAAACTATAGTTCAGAAAAACCTTGAACTTTTAGTCCATTTGATTCAAGCCATGTTTGTTTAGGGACTGCATGCTGGTTACTGGAGGGCAGGAAATACGATATTGAATAATGAGTCCCATGGGCAAGAGAAGGAATGTGAAAATTTCACCTATAATTGAGTTAAAGAACATTAGATTCAATAGGTAGCAGAAAGATGTGCCTGGGGTAAGTAAAATACATTTATATGTAGGAAGCTCACAGAGTCATTTTCCCCCTGAACCTTTAATAAAAATATATATTGATTTCCAGCCATAAACTGGAAGGGTTAATAGGAACAATTAGCCAAAGATCAGTGTCAAAACCATTGAAATTCAAAGTGCTGAGTGAAGAGGAAAATACTACTGGAATGAGGTGAAGGACTCAGCAGAATTACTGTCTTCAGAGAAACATCAGAACAGAAACAAGACTCAAAATAGAAATGCCATTAACACACAGAGAGGCAGGATGACATAAAAGGATTATATGCAGTAAATCTATGCACTTGTAATCACAGTACTGGGGAGACTGAGACTAGAGGATCACATACTTGAGGTCAGCCTTAGCAGCTTAGCAAGACCCTGTTTCAAAATAAAAAATAAAATAGGGGTGGAGGTGTAGCTCAGAGATAGAATGCCCCTGGGTTCAACCCCCAGTACAAAAAAAATACTTAGAAAAAAAGCATTAACTTTAAATAAGTATTATCTGCATGCTTAACATTTAATATCTACAATGAAGTCTCCTACATTAGTATTCTCATGATATCCCTGAGTTCTATTTGGATTTGCCCTGAGTGGATGAAAGCCATAAAAGGTGGAAATCTTTCCTGCAGGTGATAATTGCCTAATTGCCAGGAGCTTGGGCCCCAAGTTCTACATGGGTTGGCTAAAGTCTTGAAAAGCAGAGAGCAATAATTGGCTTTTATGATGAGCTTCCATCTCAGTAAGTCTCAAACACGTTTCACACATTTAACCAATCCATTCAAACGTAACAAACACAAATGTTCCAGATAGGGATAAGAAGGAAGGAGAGGGAGACATGTATAATCTGGCCATGACTATACTATAAACTGCTGTAGGAGGTAAAATGGAACACCGAAATGTGAATTCACAGAAAGACCTTTGAGATTCCATGTGGCAGCTTGTTAAAATACACACTTGATCACATCCAATTAATTTTACAAACGAAACTTAAAGAATGAGAATATAAAGATCTGTCATGCACTTTACCTATAAATCTCTCCTCATTTATCTACAACTGTCACAAAACTTTAACTTTGACCATCACTTTCAGTTCTGATTTACCTTCCAGTTTCAGGCTGGGCTTCTTACTGGCACACAGGGACCCTTCAAACCTGTTAAAACTCTTAAAGCAATGTTCTCCAAAGTGTATTCTCAGGATACTTAGTTCCAAAATACACTAATTGAAGTGGATTCTGTGTCAAAAGATAAACTTATAACAATTGAGTTTAAAAATATTTTTTTCTGCGTGTGGCACTGAGGATTAAACCCACAGGCATTCTACCTCCAAGCTACACCCCAAGCCCTATTTTATTTTATTTTGAAACTGGGTCTTGCTAAGTTGCTGAGACTGGCCTGGAGACTGTGATCCTCCTGTCTCAGCCTCCCAAATACTGGGATTGCAGGCCTGAGTTTAACAATCTTAACTGACTTTAATCCTACAAGAGGACAACACTGTATTACATACAATAGAATAAGAAAGAGTTCTGATGGTCCGAGCAAAAATGATTTGTTTTTTAAGACAGAGAATGGCTTGAAAAAAAAAAAACAGAAACAAAAATAGAAAGCAGAATGGTATTACTTGTTGGTTTGTTTTTGAGACAAAGTCTTGCTACATTTCCCAGGCTGGCTTTGGCCTTCCAATAGCTAGAACTAGAGGTGTCTGGTGAACCCAGCTGGAATGGTCTTTTTAGTGTGTTGGTGGTAACTAGAGATTGAACCCAGGGGCACTTTATCACTGAGCTACACTCCTAGCCTTTTTTATTTATTTTTTTTTATTTTGAGACAGGGTCTTGCTAAATTACACAAGTTGGCCTTGAATTTATGATCCTACTAGCTCAGTCTCCCGAGTTGCTGGGATTATAGGCGTGCGCCAACATGCCGGCTGGAGAATGGTCATCTTGAAGTTACTTTCCTGGTCAGGTGGCTATAGGAAGACAGAAAGATAAGAAAATAACCTGCTAGTTAACATCAGGTTATTTCAGGTAACTTCTTCTTTTTTTTGCTTGCTTTTAACTTGCCTTTTTTTCTTTTTAAAGCAGAGGAAACTTCACTGTCATGCCAAGTGCAATTGCTCTGTGCAGGGAATTTAGCTTCTATCTCTTGAATCCTGATTTCTGAGGCCAGAATAAAAGCTTATTTTCAGTTTGGTTAAGTGGAATTTTAGTGTGCGTGACTCCCTTTAGATTTTTAGCTTGGTTTGTTGAGGCCTAGTATAGGAGTTTATTCTAAAACAATGGTCACCTATACTTTTTATTTAACATGTAGTTTCATAGACTTGGGGAATGCATAATATTCTCATAGATCTGGTTGCCCGTTAATACAATAAAGATTCTGAGAAATTTCATGGGAGGAAACAGTTTTAATATGATGCTTTTTAAAATTACATGACAAGCTGGGCATGGTGGTGCATGCCTGTAATTCCAGTATTTGGTAGGCTGAGACATGAGGAAGTTTGTCTAGGAGAAAGATCAGATTTCATTTCTGACTTTGACCTGAAGTATGTGAGCACACTCACTTATAATCTGGCCCTCAGCTCTTAGAATGAAGACTGTCTACTTCACTTAATGCATACAGAATGGCAAATGTGAATTTTTTACTTTTATTCATTCTCACTTTATTGTGCCTCTTAAAGCAAGAAAAGCTTGCTGATACCTAGTTTTAAAGATGTACTTCAAGGCTGAGGATATAGCTCAATAGTAGAGCATGGGCTTAGTATGCATGAGATCCTGCATTGAATCCCCAGCACGAAAACAACAATAATAAAGCCCAAAGAGATACTATATACTTTTTTTTTGGTACCACATCATCCTCTCCTCCAACCAAAATAATAAAAAAGTAAGCCTGATTCTTTATCTGGTGTTAAAATGCAGCTTTGGAATCATCAAGATACAGGCTCATCTCTGTGGAGACACCTTCTTTACAAAATTTCAAGGAAAATTCTGACTACACTCAATTCTGCCCTAAGCACTGACTTTAAAATATAACTCCACTGTAAGATGCGCCTCTACCTTTAATGACTAAAATCTTAAGCGTTTTAAGAAATCCCAGAGCAGTAAGAACTGGATTTTCAAGGAAGCTTTGCATTTTACATCAATTTTCTTTCTCCTTTCCTTTTTAGTAACCTATCAGTTCAGCTACATTAAAAAAATAAATTGGGCTAGACTGTGTCATACTATTGTTATTGCTCCTAATAATAACCTCCTTATTCTCCACCCCCACTGAGGAAGTAGCTGGAGTCATAGAGTTAGAATCCTGAAGTACTCAAACCACATTTTTTTTGACATTTAGTTTATGACTGAGAACAGTTATTTAGTATTTGACTCCAGTCTCAATCACATTTACATATTATTGAGCAAAAACAGTTCAGGGCAAATTTAAGTGTAAGTAGTAAGTTCTACACAATGAGTCTGTGATAGCTTTAGCGGGCTTGGTGCAGGAAAAAAAGGTGACTATTGGATTGAGAAAGATGCATGCTTCACTTCTTTGTTATAGTCTCAGATCCAGCAAGGAAAGGACACAAGAACAATATTGAGTTTTAGAAGTTTACTGCAGCCAAAAATTGATGAAGAATCATATGTAACTTCCAATATTAGGAGTTTGGGAAGATTTTTGCAGTCGAAAACTTATTAAGAATTCATACATGATTTCCAATAATGAATCAGGATGTTTATATATATATATATATGTACACACACACACACACACACACACACATATAATCTTAAAAGGTACAGTGGTGATTTTGAAATGATAGAATTTAAGGCACTGGAAATTTGATCCAAAGCAAGGTATATATGTTGGAAATATGATGTCTCTGTATGAAAAGACTATTTTCCTTTCTTTATACTTTTAACCTTTCATTTTGTTATTTTCACATAGCATACTATGTCTAAGAGACGGAACATCAATAAGCTAACTGAAGTGAATGGATTATTCTGAAAGAAAAGGGAAAGTTAAGAAAGCTAAAAACGTTAAAAAATGTTTTCACTAGAGTTTCATTTACAGCAGCACACAATTACTGGAAGTCCCTACCCTTTGTCCTAGTAAATTAAGTCACTGTGAGAATCTTTCTTGATGGCTTTTTATGACTGAATAAATGTTTAAAATAGTGGTCACATACTTTCCGTTAACAATTTACTCATAAAAGTTTGAACAGTTGTGTGAACTGAAACAGTAAGACTAGGATAGACGTATATTATCCCCAAGCTTGTCACTTGGTATCTATCACAGAAGTTCTAGTCTATTCCCTTTCAGATTTGAAGTATGTGAATTCGATGCCATCAATCCAACTAGAGAAGACTGAGTTCTGATCCTTTATTTCCTGGGGGTCTAAATTGGATGAACTCAAGGTTCTATTCAATATGTCCTCTGTATGATATCTCTCCTTGAGTGTGGGGGTGGGCTTATGACTGATAGGGTATCTCCCAAAGATTAGATTATGTCATACAGAGAAAGGTTTTTGCAGATGTATTTAAGGTTCCAAAGGGGTTACCTTGGTGTTAATCCCAAAGAAGGTTGTCCTGGGGAGGCCTGACCTAATAAAGTGGACCTAAATGGGAACTAGGCCCTTTTTAAAAGAAGAGAGTTGAAAAATCCAGTGTGGTGGTGCATGTCTGTGATCCCAGTACTTGGGAGGCTGAGACAAGAGAATCGATCACAGGTTGAAGGGTAGCCTTGGCAACACAGTGAGACTTTGTTTCAAAAATAAGAAATAAAATAGGTCTGGGGGTGTAGCTCAGAAGTAGAACCTTCTTGTGTTCAATTCTCAGTACCAGTAAAAAAAGAAAAAAGGAGAGATTTGAAGCTGGAATAGTCATGCTGTGTGAACTGTTTGTGGTGGAGGCCATAGAAAAAAAGACCCGGGAGCTGAGAACAGGCAAGAAATCAACAACTTTAGTTCAATAGCCACCAGAAAATGAATTGTGCCAACAGCCTGAAGACACTTGGAAGTGGAGCTTACCCACTTGGGTCTCCAGCTGACACCTTGATTTCAGTTATGAGACCTTAAGCAGAGAACCTAGCCACGTTGAGGTGGTCTCAACCCCCAGAAACTGTGAGCTCGTGAATTTGTGCTGTTTTAAGCTACTAAATTTGTGGAAAATTTGTTCTATGGCAATGAAAGCTAATGTATACCCTGATGTTATTAAACACATGACTTGTTCAGGCCACTAGACTACAGTAGCTACTAGAACAACTAGAGACATGTCCTACTAGGTGCCCTTCAGTGAAGAATAAACCTCTTTGAGGGCTTCATATACTGCATATAAAAATGCTCCTTCAAAGTAAGCATTACATTAACCCATGCATTGAAGGCCTCTTTCAAAGTAAGGTCTATTTGTAGCTTAGAATACCAAGAAACTTGTATCTCCAGCCAAGGATCTTGGGCAGGCATTCCATCACCTGTTTCTCATTAAGCACTTTATTTTCATTCTCTTTCCATCTCATACTGTTTAGTGAAGATAAAGCTACCTACTCAACATTTTAACCAATTACTCAAATGTGACAGTTCTGGGCAGTTATAGCAGGCAAGTATTGCTCTTGGGAGACTTGTTCAATGCTTGGCTCTAAAATTGAGTAGTCATGGAATCTTGGGAAAAGGAGTTCTTGGACACTCATTTTCTTCTGTGAGAAACAAGATCATGTAACGTATTCTCAGACTGCTAAGAACAAAGGAGCATGGGAAAACAGGTTGAGTTTAGAAGACAACTGAAATTCTTCCTCTAGGTCTTGAAATCAAATGTGCATGTATCTTGACACTTTGGGTCAGGGAGATACTCCTCTGTATTCTTGCTGGTTAGACCAATTATCCTCAAATATTTTCACATGTACAAAAGATTAGTTTTACTCTTCATGGCAGGGCCTATGAGTGGGGTAGGGAAGGTTATGAGATGCAACATTCCAGGGAGCTCATTTTTCTTCAACATAAGGACAGAATTAAGGTGTAAATGTGAAAGATCTGCTGTGATGTTATTGAGATGCCAAGAAGGGTAGCAATACAAGGCAGGGAAGTTTGGAGAGCTGGTATCTGGCTCTGTTTGAGGTGTGACATACAGGAAGATCAATTCAAGTGTGAAAAGATCTAGGAAGCCAGGCGTGGTAGCACACGCTTGTAATCCCAGTAGTTGGGAGGCTGAAACTGGAGGATCCAGGTTCGTGGCCAGCCTCAGCTACTTAGTGAGGCCCTCTACAACTTAGTGAGAACCTGTTTCAAAATAAAGAAAAAAAAACAGGACTGGGGTGTAGCCTGGAGGAAGAATGCCCGTGGGTTCAATCCCTAGTACCTAGGAAGCTGGGATGCCAGGTGGTTGAGGCTATTACAGCAGCAAAGTGAGGCCAGTCTCAGACGGATGCATTATTTCCTCTCATTCTCACACATATCCTGTGACTTTGTACCACAGTTATGTAGCACAGGGAGAGGAAGCAAGCTGAAGCAGGTCCACTTTCCCCTATCACTTTGGTAGGAAGTAACAGAGAGGGGACTATCTCGGCGCTCTCACCCCTGCCTACCCCTATCTTGAACAAATGGGAAGATTCCCAGTATATCTGTTTGAGCCGGGAAATCTCGAGTTGGTGGTAAAAATCTAGGAAAGAAAAAGTTAAAGATTCCCGTCATCAGTCCTTTCCTAGTTGGAGATTTCCCCAGGGAGTTGTATTTTCTTAGAAAATTGCCCTTTAGGAAAGATGGCTCATTCCTTCAGTCTCAAGTTGGTAATGCTAATTCTTGATGGGTTCATGTTCTTTGTAGCTTTGCTTGGACATTATCAGATGGAATTGGACTATTTACCCACCTGAGTTTGTCTCTCCACCTCTTTCATTATAGAAGAAAGACCTGTTCTATTCATTCTATTTTTATGGAGAGGTAGATCCTGTTTGGAGGGTTCTGTTTTCCAGTGACAAAGGGAAACAATATCAACAAACCCGAGGGCCTCTTCCATCCCCAGCTTGGGCTGCCCTGAACCATGCCCCAAGGATCCTCCTGCCCCTCGGTGGGCCCACGTGCCCACATTGCTATCTTCCATTTGCCTGGCAGCCCACAGGATGCCTCCATAGCCTGCTTCCTGTGTGCTCCCATTGGGCAGGAAGGGGTGTGGCAGCCCAACTCAGGGATGGAGAGAATCGGGACCCAAAATGCCTTAGATTACATTTTGGGAAGTCAGAAACACTGTCCTTATAAAAATGCAAAGCAGACCCAAAAGGAATTACTGTGATCTTTAAAAGGTCAGAGTGAGTCTGAACATTGATTTTCTTTAAGATGCTTCATCAATTAGAGACCAGAGGTTTTTTCCTGATGATATTTATTTCATAAATGTAATTATTTTTCTAAAACATATTAAAATAGAAAACATGTTCTTTTGATCGATTTATACAAAGAAAATACCAATATAGTAATAAAAATACTGAAAATATATGAAAAGCACCAGAACATTAGAGAAATTACACTGGCAACAATTCTAGGAATATATTTTTTTGTAATTGTACAATAAAGTGCTATTAAATCCAGTCAAAATTAGTGGCAAGATATAAAAACAGTTATGGTATTATTAAATTTGAGGCTAGATTTACCAGTAATTGCATTCTTAGTCTATTTGAAGATCAAGCTAATGATAATTCATTAATGTTTTTGTGGAAAATCTATTAATTTCCATTCCTAAGTAAAAACAAAAAATTTAATCTGCATGAAATTCCTTGGTAATTTGGCCATGAACAGTTAATAACATGATTAAAGTTAAAATTATCGATTAAAATACCAAAAATAATCATGCAAACGTGATTAAATAAAACAAATTAAGACACAATAAAATCAAATATAAATATATAAGATTAATCAAGACAAGTGCAAAAGTTTAAATGTCTTCGATTTTATAATTTTCACTAATTCTGCTTAGTCACATTGAATACACACACAGACATTAACAAGATATGATACTAAATTCAATTGACCAGACATTGAGCAAAGAGATTTTAGTGAATCAACATAATTTTCATATGAAACATTAAAGGGACACCGTTAAGACAATACACCTCTAATCTTGGCTAATTTTTTCCTCATTTATTTTCCGAGGAACCAAAAACATACACAAATACTTTGGGATTAGATTATATTAAGACAAAAAATCTACCATGTAAGGGGAAGTCACTGTGCACACACACAGGGAGATACTGTGCACAGTACTTAGGGTGGACTGCACTCCATTTCACATCTGGAGGTGGCAAACTGAAACAGAAAAGCCCAAATTAAGACAAAGTATCATGACAGTGTCCTTTTAAGGTTTTATTTCCTAGGCCAATTTAGAAGGAACTCATATCGTTCTCCATAGCTCAGTTTCAGAATCATCTTCTTCAAGATGAAAGCCGGCAACACTATACCTCATAATAATAACAAATCTTTAAACATGGCTCAATTGAAACTCAAAATTTATTATACAGGCAGTTTATTCTTTCTTTCAGATAAAGTAGATATGCCTGTGAATTAAAAGGGACTGAAAGTGATCATATTAATGAGAAAAGCTAATTTCATTAGCCTCTGCTTCTGCAAGGTGTATCTCTTGAGGAATTTAGAAACCACGTTGGGCGGGTATTACTGTACCCAAGGCAGAATAGCAAGAAAGTCAATTAACCCTGGTCTGAAGGTTTTAAGGTCCATCACCAGTTATATTTTTCATTCTCTAAGCAGAGAGTTGACACTTGAGCTTTTATGTGGTTTTTCTTTCTTTTCACCCTTATAGATAGTCCAGTCTTTTCTCAGTTTCCTTTTTATGGCTGTTTTTAACTGTAAATTAATTGTATTGCTTAGCATCTCAAAAAAAAAAAAAAAACTTTTCAAGAAGCATTAATTTAACCCTTTTCATTTAGAAATGAAGGTGAAGACGGTATAATTTGTGGTCCACAGAGAGACTCCTTTGCTCTGGGATGAGGGTGAAGAGGGAATAATGGAAGATCGGGACTTTATAATAAATTAGGTAAAAGGTTTAGTGTCCAGCCAGAGTGGACAAGAAGAAGCTGCATAGAGATGTCTGGAAAGGGGGACTGCTAGGAGAGACTTTCCTTCTGGTCATTTCTAGCAGAGTTCAAAGAAGAGCCAACCACGCTTAGTTTCCCCAATTCTACTGCAATGAGAGTGTTCATAAAAAAGCCCAGGATTAATAAAGGCAGGCTGTTAAGGAACATCGAGAATCAAAGGCGAAGGTGGCTTGGCATTGAACAGGTTTACATTCCAAAAGAATATTGACTATCATCTGGAAGTAATTCTCAAAATTACAAAGTCATGATTACATAAATTACTCTGGTAAGTACATTTTCTTTTTCAATATACATGGTCTTTTATATACATAGTATAGAAAAGCTACTGAGTGGGCTCGGCTATAATAATTCTGGCTAAAAAAAGCAGATTACATTTTTGGGGGGGCTGCAACAAAGCATGTTATTTATACATTTCATTTCAGCTAATGTATTTACATGATAAAACTTAAGCTTTAAAAAGATTTGAATCAAAAGGAACAAATAAATTAGATTCCACTATCGATTTATACAATCCATAAGCCTTTACTTACTTTCCTAACTAGCTATAGTCTCTAATAATTTCTCCAGCATTTCTTTATTTGAACAATTTATTTTCAAGACAGGTATCTGTGGTACCCCTCTGCGTGCTGCATTTTTCCTTTTAGGAAGCAAGGACGTGCAATACTTTTAGTAGCCTGGTAGAGAAGTTTGGGGGTCTGTTACTTTTTTCCAAACAACAGATGATGGAACCATATTGCTGACCAGGCACCAATTCTTTAAGTTTACAGTGAATAAAAGAGAGAGACAGCAAAAGCAAGCAAGAGCACTGTTAAGGCAAGTAGCAGGTGTTGGAACCAGATACAACGCTGAAGTTGGTCTTCAAGCTTCCTATTGCTTTCTAGTAAACGATTGAGCTGAAGAGGAAAAAAAAAGGGATGAAAGATTTATATCAATAAAACAACCATTAATTATGGGAATGATAAGCAGGAATATTAGCAACCCAAACCCTGAAGAGATGGGGCCCATCTAGTCTGGAAGGCTGGGAGCTAGGAACGCAAAGAGGCACTCACTTTGTCCGGTGGATAGACATATCTCTGCTTACTCTCATTGTGAAAGGTATAATTTTCTAGTTGAGACAAGAACGGAGCTATCATTTCCTGGAGGTAGAGAAACCCTTGAGCTATTCAGAAAGGGAGCCCTTCTGTCTGTCTGCTTCTCTTTGAGCAGCAATGCTGTGTCAAACCCAGGGACTTGTGCATGCTAGGCAAGTGCTCTACCACTGAGCTGTACTCCCTGTATCTTTCAAATTTACACCTGGCACTGGCGATTGAATCCAGGGGCATTCTACCTCAGAGCTATACCTTTACCCCTATTTTTTATTCTTTATCTTGAAACAAGGTCTTGCTAAATTGCAGAGAGCCTCACTAAGTAGCTAAGGTTGGCTTTGAAACTGCTGTAATCCTCCTGTCTCAGCCTCCCAAGTACTGGGATTACAAGCATGTGCTAACATGCCCGGCTACACTTTTCTGCAAGATGGAATTCTTTGATACTCAGCAGAGCCTGGCTGTTTGGTGCCTGTTCCAAATTAAAATGGTCACAGCTTTAAAAATGTTAGTAGATTTCCCAAAGGAACTTACCACTTACCATTCTTAATTTGGCTTCAATTCATAAAGAGAACACTTTTGTCGTGTCTATGCCAAAGGTTTTCCCCTTACCTCAGTAGAAAAAAATGGATTTCTAATGAACAGTAGCATTAAGAACTTGTTTTAGTTAGGCAGAAAGTATACTTACTTGTAGATATATATCTTCACCAGTTTTATCTGACAGGTTAAAAGCAGTGTCTTTTAATGTAAGAGTGTTTGGTTTACTGCTCTCAACAGTATGGCATCTTAACCTATGGAAACCCAAAGGAAATATAACTTCTTAAAAGCTTTAGTGAATTTTTTTTTATTAAGGTAAAATATAAAACGAAAAAAGGTAAAGAGAGGTGTCTATGTAATAGAGGTAAAAGGCCTCATTTTTTTGTTTTTTTGTTTTTTTTTGGTGTGGGGGATCGAACCTAAAACCTGGTGCATACTAGGCAAGTGCTCTTCTTCTAGTCTATATTCCCAGCCCTCTTCCAGATTCTTAATGCATGTATAAAAATATAAGAAATTATGGACATTGCTGAATAGTCCATGAGATTCAATAGAGCTTTTTAAAATATATATGATATTCAGTAGAATTCATCCAAATATCTTGCAATTTGAAGACAGCTGCCCTTTCTTTTCTTTGGTAACTAGGATTGAACCCAGGGGGCATCTCCAAGCTATAACCTCAGCTTTTTAATTTTTTTATTTTGAAACAGGGTCTTGCTAAGTTGCTGAGGCTGGCCTCAAACCTGCAATCTTCCTGTTTTAGCCTCTCAAGTACTTGGATTACAGGTATGTGCCACCATGCCTGGCTGGCAGCTGCCCTTTCTAGATAAGAGGTAGTGCTTTATTTGGGTTTTTAGCACCAACCCACCAAGGATTCCTCTTGAGTTACAGAAAAGCAAGTCATTGGGAACTGGTAAAAACGCAAAGAAAAGAAAATGAAGCAACTCATATATGATAAAGACAAATAATCCCCTCATTTTGAAAGGGAGCTGTTTTATAAGAACTTCAAATTAATGTCTAATACTTTTTTGTGGTACTAGGGATTAAATTTAGGAGCATTCTACCTCTGAGCTACGCTCCCAGCCCTATTTTTTTTTTTTTTTTTTTTGCGGTACTAGGGATTGAACTCAGGGGCATTGTACCTCTAAGCTATATCCCCAGCCCTATTTTTTATTCTTTATTTTGAAACCGAGTCTAAGTTGTGGAGTGCCTCACTAGGTAGCTGAGGCTGGCCGGGAACCCAGATCCTCTGGTCTCAGCCTCCCGAATGCTGGGATTACAAGCATGCGCCATCACGCCCGGCTCCCAGCCCTATTTTATTTTGATATAGTATCTTCCTATATTGCTGAAGCTGGCCTTAAACCTGTGGTCAGGACTCAGCCTCCCAAATACTGGGGTTACTGGTATGTGCCACCATACCTGGCTTGTCTAATCCCTTTTATACTACTGTTTCTTAATCTTTCACATCTTTTCTATAGACATGCCTTTAACCAATACAAAATAACCCTCCCACACACAAACACTTATACAATGAAAAGTAGGCCTTTCTGTAATATGATCTGAAATATTAAATGTGTGATTATTCCATGGTGAAACCCTGCTTGGAGTCTGACCTCCATCTGCATTCTTTCTCCCTCCTTTATAAACCAGATCTGATCTGCCTTTGACAAGATCACCCTGTTGGCAGTGCAGTTAACAGCATAGACGAGAACAAGAGTGGGTACAAGGAGACAGGTGTCAGTTCAGTTAGCCCAGCAGGAAAGAGGAAAAGTTAGACATAGCCTAAGGGACCAATAGCAGATTTCCTAGTTCCCCACATCTAAAGTGGGAAAGTCCTGCCCTCCGTCCTAGGGTGGTCTTCATGCCTCCATGGATGAATGGAGGGAAAGACTCCAGGACCGTCTTGGTTGGCCGCCAGCACTATGCCAGCATGACCTTAGTAGCATGAATTAGCACAGGCTAATTCTCCTGCTTT
Organism: Graphiurus murinus; assembly: GCA_004027655.1. NCBI lineage: Eukaryota > Metazoa > Chordata > Mammalia > Rodentia > Gliridae > Graphiurus > Graphiurus murinus. Next base: position 124,482 of record PVLC010000188.1, on the reverse strand, counting down.
TAGACCTACCCAAACAGCTTTCTCAGGAATTGCACTGTCAATGGCCTATGTTATATGTCTTTTAGAATCCAATTTTCAAACAATGCCCAAATCTTTCTATTAAAAAACCTGAAAACAAAGCTAAGAGTGGTGGTGTATGCCTGTAATCCCAGTACTTGGGAGGCTGAGACAGGAGGATCGAAGGTTTGCGGCCAGCCTCAGCAACGTGGCGAGGCTCTCGGCAATTTAGTGAGACACTGTTTCCAAATAAAAAATAAAATAAGAGCCGGGCATGGTAGTGCACACTTATAATCCCAGCACTTGGGAGGCTGAGACCGGAGGATCCGGGTTCGCGGCCAGCCTCAGCTACCCAGTGAGGCACTCCACAACTTAGTGAGACCTGGTTTCAAAATAAAGAATTAAAAAAATAGGGCTGGGGGTGTAGCTTGGAGGTAGAATGCCCCTGAGTTCAATTCCCAGTACCGCAAAAAAATAAATTAAAAATAAATAAATAAAATAGGGCTGAGGGTGTAGCTTGGAGGGAGAATGCCCTGGGGTTCAATTCACAGCAAAACACACACACACACCCTAAACATACAGCAACTTCATTAACACCGCATTTTTCCTTCTAATTACCACTGCAACCCCCCCCCCCACTAACCACACTTGCCACCTCCATTTCTTTAGCATCTGGCTCCTCCCACCTATGTGGCTCTTGCTGAGGTCATCAATGACCTCTGTGTTGTCACCATCACTGCCCTCGCCTCCTTCTCAAGTGGCAGTATATCACTTGGTACCAGTGGTCACTTCCTATTCCTATATATAATACCACCAGATTTTCTTTACTGAGCTTTGGTGACTTGACAACTGGTCTGCTGGTTTTCTTTCTAACTTCCTGCTGGATCATCCTCCTCTATTTGATCATGAACTGTTCCCCTAGGCTATGTCTAGCTTTTCCCCTTTCCAGCTGGACCAACTGAACTGACATCTGTCTCCCTGGGCCCACTCTTGTTCTCTTCCACGCGGTTAACTGCACTGCCAACAGGGTGATCTTGTCCAAGGCAGATCAGATCTGGACGCTGTTCGAATTCTGGTTTTGTGATGGTGACTGAATCACTCCTGGGCCCTCTTCCTGTCTGTCTCACTTTCTTTCTTACCATGGATCCTTTCCCTCTCTGTTCCAGCCACTCTTGTATTCTTTCCACCCCTTCTGTGAAGATTTTACTCAGACATGACCAATAGCAGACTTCCTAGTTCCCCACGTCTAAAGTGGGAGAGTCCTGCCCTTCCTCCCAGGGTGGTCTTCATGCCTCTATGGATGAATGGCGCCAAAGTCTCTAGGACTATAACCTCTGCAGCATGGCTGCCCCTGTACCTACCTGTTGTCTATTTTCTACACAGTCCCCAGAAGGATCCTTTAAGAAAATTGGCCTGATCACTTGATGCGCCAGCTCAGCACTAACTAATGGTTTCCCCCCTCCAACTCAGAAGTTCTTACTGGCAATGATCTGGTGTGCTGCTATCTCTTTGTTCTCACCTCCTGACTACTCTTTGCCCTTTACTGGAGTCACAGACAGTGACCTCCTTGCTGTTCCTCTTACAAGCTCAACACATTCCTTTCATATCTGTTCTCCCTTTCTTTTTCACATTATCTTTTCAAGACGTATCACAGACTTACAAACACACACACACACACACACACACACACACACACACACGTATACCCATACTCAAATGTTTCCCCAGTTTTAAAATTAATTTACTTTTTGTGGTACTGGGGATGGAACCCAAGGGCGTTCTTCCTTTGAGCTCCACCTCTAGCCCTATTTTATTATTTGGAAATGCTCTGATAAATCATAATTCTCATTAGGTTGATGAGAGTCTCACTACTTGCTGAGACTGGTCTTGAACCTGTGATCCTCCTATCTCAGCCTCCCAAGTACTGAGATTACGAGTGTGCCACCATGCTCAAGCTCATCCCATTTTAAATAGGATAATGCTATATATCTTTTCCTGTGATTAGTTTATTTTCTGATAACATACTACAGATATCTCTCCACGTTAGAATAAACAGACTTGCAGTATAATTTATTTATTTTTCGGTACTGGGGATTGAACCCAGGGGCATTCTACCTCTGAGCTACACCCCCAGCCCAATTTTTTATTCTTTATTTTGAAACAGGGTCTCACTAACCTCTGGTCTCAGCCTCCCATATACTGGGATTACAAGTGTATGCCACCATACTTGGCCTGTAGAACATTTTTGAATGGTTGCAGAGTAGTCTGTAGTATGGTTATACTCAGATGTATCTCACTACTGCTATACTGGTGTCCATGTTGCAATAAACATTCTGTTATAGAAGGCAGGTAAGCATTCCCATAAGGGGAACTGCTGGGTCAGAAATGTGTATATGTTGCTGGGTTTGGTGACACATGCCTGTAATCTCAGCATTTGGAAGGCTAAGAAAGGAGGATGGCAGGTTTGAGGCTAGCCTTGGCAATTTAGTGAGACCCTCGGCAACGTAGCAAGACTCTGTTTCCAAATAAAAAATATAAAAGGCTGTGGGTATAGCTTGCAAGTAGAATGCTCCAGGGTTTAATCCCCAGTAGCAACATAAAAAAAAAAGAAGAAGAAGAAAGAAAGAAAGGAAAAGAAATGTACATGCATAATTTCCACAGGTCCAGATTGTTAAGTTTCTGACTCTTTGAGTAGCTCCAGGTCATTCATCCCCAGTCTGCCAGAAGCAAGAAGGAAGAAGGAAGAGATCCACGCACGCACGGAGACACATTCCCCTTTCCAATTCTTCCACCACATTGAAAACTGGTATGAAAAAGCTTACCTGTGCTCCATCACTTTGTTTCTAGGAACTTCTTTCCAGAACTGAGTCAATTCTGCTGGTCCTGTGCCAGATGGCTGCTCCATTTCTGCAGCCATTATCAGAAATCGGTCTTGGGCTGAGACAGTTAAGCCTGCATTCCAAAAGGGTAATTTAGTATAAAAATGGGAACCTTCTGTCACAAGAGGCTGGGTAGGTAGCTTAATGCATCATTCTAGAATATAACATTAAAGAAAAGGGAACTACCTTAAACATGGAAAAAGTCCTCAAAATCAGGAATTTTTTTGCGTGTGTGTGTGTGAAATTCCATTTCAGTTGGTGTCAGCTTAAACCACCTCACCCATTAAAAATCAATTACATTTTAATGCCGGCAAAGGCTTTGGAGACCCTTTGACCGTCTCATTTCACAAGTGAGAAAATAGATGCTCAGCATGAGGTAAGGTGACTTGCTGATATCCTGCTAATTTTTAGATTTTATTCCTACAGTTCTGTAGACTCAGCGACCAGCCCCCAGGTCCCCACCTCCCACGACACCTGCTGTGGCCATAAGTGGCAACTCACCCCCATGGGGAGACACAACTATATCCACTGATGCGCCGGGGTCACAGCTGCTGTTGCTTGGCTTGACTCGGTATTTTTCTGGAGCAGTTGTTCTCACCTGTTCAGAAATACACTAGTCACATAACAACCTGTATCCTTTTTGGGGGGAATGCCTTTAAAAAAATCAGCAATTTGTAATCAATGAACAGAGTCTACACAGCAACCTTGGTGCTTATGGATAGAATGTTATTTTCCCCTCACCAACAGGATGTAAGCATCTCAACCCATCTAAAAAGATACTTCTCTTGTAAGTCCATCTGTCACTTAGCCGTCCTCTTATCTACAACATGGGTGATTGTGGACTCAGTCTTGTTACACTTATGTTTAGTATCTGGTTTGTATCCAATATAAACTGTACTCCAGAATATGCTGCACTTGAGGAAAAAATGCACTTTTGGCTTTTTAATTTTACCTTTCACTATTGTTATGAATTAAAATATTCATATAATGAAGCATGATTTAAGTGGCCTTTTATTTACAACAAACTTTAAACTCTGGAGTTAATTTGGCCATTAGCCTATGATCGCATATTGAAGACTAAAATGTGGATAAGCTCTACCGCTTGGTTAGAACTAGAAGGAAAAACAAGTGTAACAAGCCTAAAACTGTCATGAATATAAACACTGGTCATGTTCAATCTTTGAACAAAATTGTTCACTGTTCAATTATCAGTCTTTCAATCAGAGTATATCCTAAATCACTTCCCATGAAATTTTCACACATAATTCATTATATCTTTAAGATATTTACCTTAAATGCCACTATATTTTTAGTTACATTTGTCAGCACTATTAAAGTTTTCTTTTCTCCAGATTCTGCACTTCCAAAATACAGTTCTTCTGCTGGGCTAGATAGTGACAAAAACATCGAGCATTTGGATTACTCAGAATAAATGACAATATAATCATTAGTTTGAAAAATATTTGATTAGTGCTTTATGCTCATTTATATAAAGAGATTTCACTAAAAAAGACGACTACAAAATGATTACCTATACAATTTTGCATTTTAATCTTACTGATTCATTGTATGCTATTTAAGAAGCCCTGTGGTTTTCCCTATGGTCAAAAGAAAAATAGGAAAGAACAGAAGAGAGAATTGGAAAGATTGAGAATTAATCCTAGAATCAACACAATCATAAGATGTACTTATTTAAACTATTTGAAAGATTCTGGATTATGATCAAAGCAAAGAAGGTATCTGTCGTGGTTTGGATATAGAATGTCCCATGAAGAGCTCATGTATTAATGTTCAGAGTTGATATAATAAGTCATGAGGGTTATAATCTCCTAAGTGGATAATACATTGCAATAGATTTACTGGGTGGTAACCTAGACAGGTAGGGCATGGGTAAAGCAGGTGGGTCCCTGTGGGTGTGGTCTTAGGGACTATGCTTGTGTCTTCGAATATCCTTGCTTACTCTCTGGCTTTTGGCCTCCATGTGAGCCTCAAAATTCAAATACTATTACTGTCCATTGTAATGCCCAAGGACCTACTGAAAATCAAAAGACTCAAGCAAAGTTTGTGTGTATGAATCACATTAGTCAAATCATATTAGGTGCTTTAAAACAATGGGGAAGGCACTTTGGACAGTGCTTCTGTTTTAATAAAAAAGGTGAATTCACAATGGCCATCTGCTGAGGCTGTCCTCGAACCTGCAATTCTCCTGTCTCAGCCTCCCAAGTACTGAGACTACAGGCATGTGCCATTCATGCTTGGCATGTTTAAATCTTTTTTCAGGGCCTTATGCATACCAGGCTACAGCTGAGTTCTACAACTGAAGTACAGCCCCAGCCCCCAATCTTATTTTTTTTGGATCAAAAAACCTAGCAACAGAAATGGAAATGTGCTGAAATTAGGTTTTATTTTAACAAATTTAGTTCACTTTTGGCTTTTAAAAGGTAAATCAACAAATGTCTCAGTTCCATTTCTGGCATCCCTCTTATTGTGCAAGTATCTGTAATATGAGAAAGATACATGTCATTCAGGTTTATTAATATATGAATATTCAATATTACCTGATGGATTATGAGGGCCCTTTATACATATTGAATGAAATAAAAAATAAGTTAGCTTATAATACTTCCTATATATGGAAAGCAAATCTTTCAGAAAACGCTTATTTTTGTATTTCCACAGTTTCAAAAACAGTGCAAATGATTTCTTAATTTTGCAGCCACTCAAGATGATCAAGATATAACAGGATAGCTAATAAAGCCTTCAACTATTACCTGATGTGTAGTAAGGGCCCTTTGAATACACTCAGTGGTTTCTTGAAAGCTTTTATCTTTGAATCAACTTTTTCATTTTCTTCTGCTTTGGGAGTAGATTCAGCTGAGTTAATCTAAAGACACATACACCAAGACAGAGAAGACAAAGGCATTTTAGGTTTTTTTAATGTGCTTTTATTAATGCATTATGGTCTCACATCATAATGTAAATCATGTTGACAATGACATACACGCACACACCTGGACAGGTCATTAGGCAACAGAATAAACATTATTTTGATTCAATCCAAATTAACATGACCATGAACATATATTTGATTGCTTAGTATAAACATGTCACTGTAGAAAATATAGCATGGTCCTTCCCTTAAGAACTTTTAAATTTGTTCTAAATTATAACATTTTATTAATCTATCACAGCTCTTAAAAAGAGCAACAACTTAGTCCTCTTTAAAAATGAGATACGAAGAGGAATTAGATCAAGGCAAAGTTTTAAATTAATCACTTTTATATATTTTTTATTTAGACCAAATAATTTCTTCTAGATGCATTTTGCTGATTTTTATACAAAGCATAAATGGACTCACCCTTTCATACTCTGAAGCCATGCTACTGGCCAGCTCATCTTACCCTTCCTTTTTCTTTTTATACACAAAGATGTGGAAGGGCAGCAAGTTAAGTGAATTACCCCAAATCCCACAGCCAGTTAGTGGTAGAAATGGGGCTAAATCACAGCTTTTTTTTTTTGAGGTACTGGGGATTGAACCCAGGGTTATTCTACCTCTGAGCTATACCCCCAGCCCTATTTTTTATTCTTTATTTTGAAACAGAAATGGAAATGTGCTGGTCTCACTAAGTTGCAGAGGACCTTACTAAGTAGCTGAGGCTGGCCACGAACCTGGATCCTCTGGTCTCAGCCTCCCAAGTACTGGGATTACAAGTGTGCACCACCATGCCTGGCTTAAAATCACAGCTTTTGATTCCATTTTATTTTATTCATAAAATTACCTTTTTTGGAAGAGTTGTTGGTTCCTCATTAGAAATTGTTTCCAAGGTTTCTTTGCCATCACTTTCTATATCTTCTTTACTTGAAGTTTCATCTTCACTGGCAATAGGACCATTCTCACATAATGGTGTCTGGAAGTCATCATCTACTAGTGGTGGATAGCTGTACTTGAAAGGATCCTAAAAAAGAATTTGAGCAAGGCATGGTGGTACACTCTTGGACTCCCTGTACTTGGGAGGCTGAGACAGGAGGATCGCAGGTTTGTGGCCAGCTTCAGCAACTTAGTGAGACATTCAGCAGCTTAGGGAGACCCTGTTTCAAAAATTAAAAAAAAATTTTTAAAGGGTCAAGGATATAGCTTAGAGGTAGAATGACCCTGGGTTCAATCCCCAGTAATACCACACACAAAAAAAAAAGAAGAAAAGAATTTTGTATCACTCTGCTAAGAGAAATAATTCTCATTACTTTGGCCAAGAAAACAGACTTGATTAGATAGGGAAATTCAAAATACAGGGAACATTTCAAACCAGATAGGAAAAGAGCAGTAAGGTAGTGTGGAACAATCACAAGCTACCTATCTAAAGAATCATGGTAGAGCTCTAGCTCATTCTTTACTCCAAAAAGAATTTCAAATAGATAAAAGATTTGAATGTATGCTTGTGTGTTTGTGTATTTTTTAAACCAGAAAAGCACTGGAATGAAACAAAAAAGGATTAAAAACAAACAGATAAGAAACCTAAGTAGTAGCTGGGCTTGTAATCCCAGCATTTGGGAGGCTGAGACTGGAGGATCCATCCGGGTTCATGGCCAGCCTCAGCTACCTAGTGAGGTCATCCCCAGTACCGTTAAAAAAAAAAAAAAAAAAACAACGAAAAGAAACCTAAGTAGTGAAGGCCTTTCTAAACATAGTAAAAAACCTAGAAGGCATAAAAATAATAATGGGCTGGAGGTGTAACGCAGTGGCATGGTGCTTTCCTAGCATGCACAATGCCCTGGGGTTTAATCCCCAGTACTGCAAAACAAAAATCCAATCAATCAACCAGCCAACCAACCAACAAAAAACAATCCTGAAGACAAATAACAAAAAAAGGATTTTTTCCTCTTTTGGTTTTAAGACGGCCATAACTAGAAAAATATGCACCACGCAAATGAGAAACGAAAGTTGTTTTTTGTTAATGTAAACAAATCAACAGGAAAAAGTCTAACAACCTAGCAGAACAAGGAATAAATGTGGTACAGACCTCATAGTAAAAGGCTGCCTTTGAAGTCATAAAGCAGGTCTCAACATCACTTATAATACAAGAAATCCAAATTGAAACCACCACAAAATACTTTTCACCCAAGACTGGCAAGGATTACAATGATGAGAATATAAGGTGTTGGCAATGATGTGACCCAAGTGTTCTTATACTTTATTGGTAAATGAATACGATGTTGTTAGAAGGAATTTGGTAATAACTACCCAAATTAAAAATGAAATATACCCATTAACTAATATAAACTACATATACAGACTGATTTTACTTCTAGGACTTTACTGTTTATAATACAGTATTTATAATTTATTATATAATATATATAACTTTGGTGTATTAAGAGTTATTTCTGAGAATATTTGCTGTAGCAATATTAGCAATGATAAATAATTAGAAAATAACTAATGGTCCTTCAAAAGAGGACTAGTTATGCAAAGAAAGAGTAGTCCTACTATCATTTTTAATATGGCCTCAAGAAAAATACCACAGGAAGGTGCAAATAAAATAACCTTTTCTATAGGCCAATATAAAAATAACTTTTACTAAATGCTGCTGACTTTAAGATACAATAATTTTATGGGCAGATTATAAAAATGACAATTCAAATAAAATTGCTACTATGATTTTCCATAGTACCACCTGGGTTTAAAATTAGGTGGTAAGCCCAGCCTGATGGCCCACGCTTATAATCTCAGTATTTGGGAGGCTGAGACAGGAGGATCGCAGGTTCAAGGATAGCCTCAGCAACTTAGTGAGACCTTGTTTCAAAATAAAAAAATAAATAAAAAGGGCTAAGGGTTTCTCTCAGAGGTAACATATCCTTGGGTTCAATCTCTAGTACAAAAATAACTAACTAACTAAATAACAAATAAAATGAGGTGGTAATATCAGAAATGAGGCTTTACTAAAACTAGTTGGTAGTATCTGAAATGAACAATACTCACTTTTCCTAGGTTAAAATGCAAAAAATAAAGCCTCAGAAAAGGGAAGCCATAGACTTCAATTTAAAAATTTTGGTTTGAGTTTTTTTCTAATTAAAGAAAGAACAAACAAACCAAAAAAACCAAAAAAAAAAAAAGGACATACCCAAACTTTTTTCATTTTTCTGGTCATTGGTTTTCATTGAATAGTTTTGCCAGGCAGATAGTATACAAAGTGGATTGTAAAAAATCAAACAACCAAAATATTTTCAAGTTAACCCAAAGCATACCAAATCCATAGGTTTCCAGTTTAGAAAAAGTTGCTATCACAATAACTTTCATTATTATGCAATATTAAAAATATACTATGCACCCACTTACTCCTGCTCTCTTATTTGGGAGTAGTAAAATCAAATCATAAAATCTTGAGGGCTAGGGGTATAATTCAGTGGTAGAGTGCTTGCCTAGCATGTGCAAGGACCTCTGGTTGACCCCCAGTACTGCAATTATGAAACAAACAAAAAATCTTGATCATATATGCTTAATAGTACCTTTTAAATTATAAAGATTGTTGATAAAAAATTGGAAGAAAATTCAATAACTTGTGTTTTGATTTTGATACTAGAGTGCTTTGTAACCATGAGCAAGAAGAGTAAGAAAACATGACATATATTGATTTGGAATGATATCTAAGACATGTTGTGAAGAAAAAAAAAACAAGATATACAATAATGTAGAAATACGCTACCTGTTTGAATAGGATGTGAGGAAGGAAGAATTTTATATACTTACTTGCTCATATATGTAATACATATCCCTACAAATTAACATAAGAAATGTAACTACAGAAGAGAACAGGATAGTTGGGATAAGAGTAGGACAAGATATTTTACTGAACACTTGTTTCTGAATATTCTCCTGAATACTGAATACTCTTCACTTTAGAACCATCTAAGTATACTACCTATTCAAAAAATTAAAGTTTATTGTCATTAATACTTAAAAGTGTCTTACCATTGCTTGTTATTTGGGGAGTTTTTTAGGTTTCTTTGGATCTTACGATGTTACTTTTCCTTTTTCATTGGGAAAGAATATAGTCTGTGTTGCTACACCACACACTATGTCATAATGTGCTGATGTCATAAACAAGTTTCAAGGACTATACTTACAGTTCCACCCATGTAAGGAGGCAGGTATTCTACACTGACATATTCTTGGATTTCATTTTTACTTGTAAACTTCAACAAACTGACTGCTTCTGGGCCAAGCCAGCTCTTCACAATTTTGAAAGCAGCTAAAGAGAAAAAAAAAGTCACTTCATTAAAATTCTCTTCATTATCCCTATCAATTAATTTATTGTATGTGCTAACCTGGGTCTTGTGAAACCTGTTTGGGCTATAATCCATTAATATTTATCTTTACATAAGATGGCACTTAATTAACAGTCTCAATTCCTGTAGGCGTTTATAGTGTGACTGTCACTTATGGGTTTCAAATGTTACATCAAGATGCAAGAAGTCTAAATTACCCTGATGCTCATTAATAAACGTAACAGAGTTTAGGCCTCTGAACATATCCATTGATGATCTCAACTATTAAGATTTCTAGACACTGAATCACACTGCCACATGATTCAGGGAATAATTACACAATAGAATGAAGAGTCATTTACTTTATGGTGTTGATAAACCGTCAATCTGAAAAACCTTCTCAAAGGAGAAATCAGGAAGAGAAGGAAATAGTCCTCATTATGGGTGTGACCTGAACCCAGATTTCCTTCCTAACTCTAAACTTCTCTGCCTTTTTCCCAGGCTCTGCAGTTTATATAACTGTGGGGAACTTACGGAATCTACAGGAATAAACTGTTATCAGATGCAGCTGTTTGGTAATTACAATCTTGTCCTGTCATGCCATTTCTTATTTATCCTTAATTTTTAAGTCTCATTTCCAATGTGACATTCTAAGCACATTTTAAAGAAACTAAATGTGGAGTACTGCACTAAATGTGCAAAAGTGTTGGTGGAAAAAAAACAGGAAATACGAACAGCATGATAAACATTAAATAGCAGTGAAGAAAATTACATTTCTACTTCGGCTCACTATGATTTAAGGGGTTTTCTTGCATAACAACATTTAAATCTTCAATAATTTCGATTTAATGTTTGTGAGCTGACAGGTTTAAAAGTATGCTACTGGAATTAAATAAAGTGCTAAGTCTGAGTTTTTCTAACAGTTTTATCAAGATATAATTTGCAAACAATGTTAGTTGTGGGTTTTCATCAGTGCCCTTTATCAGGCAAATGAGTTCTCTTCTGTGTAGTGAAGAATTAGCCTCCCCAAAGAGAGATCTGGCCCTTGTCCTCAGCTTCTGGGAGGTAATCTTCATGTCTGATGGGATTGCCTTTGTTTGCCTTGGGGCCTTGGATCATCACACTGGAACAATATGATTTAGGGTGGACGCTAGTCAGGGCAGAAAGACCAATATGTGATTTAGTGTAGGGGCTTTGGGTCACACAGTATCAGTCGACCTCTGGAGAGAGTAGATTTTGAGATCAAGCATGAGGGTAATCAATCACGTCTATATAATGGAATCCCAGTAAGAACTCTAAAAGCTGAGGCTTGGGTGAGTTTCCATGCTAGGCATAGTCCATGTTTCATCCCACCCTCTTCCTGAACACTTGAACTCCATGAGAAAATCTACTCAAGGACTGGGTTCTCTGACACACTCTAATTTGTGCATGACAAATTGAGGCTTCTGGATAGAGTTTTACTTGAATGGCTGAATATAGTGAGGCTATTTTTAGAAAAGACTAATGGGTACCCCCAGGGTCTGGGGATAGAATGTCAGCCCCATTTGCTTAGGACCAGCCTTTGACTATTCTAGCACCAGCTTCTTAAGAGTGCACACCAAGTATAATCCAGTTTTTAATTAAAGAGATGTAGAACTTGGCAAAGTAAGGAAAAAGCAAATCAGATATTTCATTTATGGAAAGCATAAATAATGTACTCACCATTCATTATCCAAGGCATATCAAAGATCACCATTTTTGCTGAAAGATGAAAAAAATCCATTGAATGTGACTTAGTATCTCTACAGTAATATCACTTATACCTGGTCTAGAAAAAACTGGTCCTTTAAATAGAAGTAAAAACTGAGCTGGCTGACCGAGTTCTAATTCAGTGAAGCGTGAGTAGTGCTGGGACTGAACTAACATCTCACAATGGTGAGTGGCCTGCCCAGGAGGATGACTAGTGAGAAACTGATAATGCACAGTCACTGTCCTTTGGCAAACAGTCGGCTCCTTTGTTAACTTATTGCTTTGGTTGACTGAAGAAAGGTACCGAAGAAATAAGTGAAATCTTTGAGCCTGGTATGTCATACTAGTGCTGAAGGCCACCGAATTAAAAAAAAAAAAAAACAACAACAAAAACATTTCCATGTCTAATTTAGGGTTTCAATTATAATTCTCTAGAGATTGTACTGTTAAACAGTATCACAGCTGTCCCCTCCCATTTTAATAAATCATTATGTTTTAAGAAGCAAAACAAAAAACAAAAAAACCTGCATTTCTACTCTTTTTAATCTTATGAGTTCTAAGAAGCCAATAATTCCAAAGTACACAGAAGTACTATTTGCACACTGAACTGAAGATATTAAAGAGCCCTACTGACAACTGTGAGAATGAACCAGACTCCACAAAGAAGAATTTGGATATCCAATTAATTCTTCTAGTCCACTCTTCTCTGAGCAGATAACCTCCTAGAATGGTTATAATAATGTAGAACAAGCTAAGTACATAAAAAGAACAAAGTATAAGTTAAGAGGTACCCTAGTTCTTCATAGTCCAGTCTTCATCTGGAATATACTTAAGATATACTGGAGATTATATGTTATATGTATCTTTTTTTTTTTTTTTTTGGTACTAGCGATTGAACCAAGAGGCATTCTACCTCTGAGAATTTTCAATTCTCTCTCTCTCTCTCTCTTTCTACCTCCGAGCTACACTTAAAGCCCTTTTTTATTTTTTACAGGGTTTGCTAGATTGCTGAGTCTTGCTATGTTGCTGGGACTGTCCTCAAACCTGCAATCCTCCTGTTTCAGTCTCCCAAATACTGGGAATTAAAGATATGCACCACGACGCCTGGCTTCATTTATTTTGATACAGTGTCTCCCTAAGTTGCTTAGAGTCTCACTAAATTTGCTGAGGCTGGCCTCAAATCTGTAATCCTCCTGTCTCAGCCACCCAAGTACTGGAATTATAGGCATGCACTACCATGCCTAGCTGATATCATGGTTATACCTCATGATAGATTTTGAAGAATGATCAATTTAGGATTCCACAAAATTCAATGTCTACAAAACTACACTATGTTGGTAGAATATATATATATATATATATATATATATATATATATAACTTCATTGAAATGAACTGCATTCCAAATCATGTTTACATAGATCCCTGAATTTATAAATAGTCCTCTCAAAACTATCTTGGATGTATTTTATCAATATGGCATTTATATTATTTCCAAGTGGCTCTTCACAAACTCCTATAGATACTTCAATAAACGAGTGGATATTTTATCTTCATTTTGTTCATAAGAGAAATAAACTAATAATATGGAGTAGTGATTCTCTTACTAACTATGGACTGGCATAGTTCAACAAGCCTTTAAGGCTTCAACAAGCCTTAAAGAATTCAAGCACATGCGAGATACAAGAAGGATTCTTAAGGGACAGTAGATTCTACAGGTTCTGCAAACTGTATACTACAGGCCATTTTCTTTATCTAAGAATATTCATAAATTCTGTTTCTAAAGAGAGAAGAGTATAGGGTTAGGGGTGACACTGACTCAATATCCATTATGCTTTTTGTCTGTTTCTCACTTCACGTTTCCAATAATAATATGAAATCATGCCAATGTCAGATGATTTACGGATTTTCATGCTTTAGTGTTGCCTGAGTCATAAGTCCCCAAAGTCCCTAACTGAAGTATTTGCCAGGAATATACCCAGAAGAATCTGTGAATTTCCAATTCTGATATCCCTATTGCCTCTCTTCTGTCTTTTCACTTTTAACCCATTGGAGTTAAATATATTTGACTGCATATAGGATTTGTCAGCTTCCCAGGGGGAACTCATCATATATACCCAACAAAAGAAAAAGGTTTAGGAGTTCTTCATTCGGATAATTAATTGAAGAGTTACAACTAAAAACAAAGAAATAAACTCCAAATGCCAGATTCAAATATAGTGCTCTCTAGTCAAGTATTTTATGACAGTTTTTAAATAACAATTAGTAATACCCTGTATTTTATGTATTGATGTTGTTATCTGTTCTTGCATGCAGAAATTTCCATATAATACTATTTAAATGAGTTTCTCATTTAAATAGTATGTGTATGTATATGTGGTGTGTACATGTTATAGGATGTCAGATATACAACTTAGAACTTGAAGTTCTTAAAACTAACTGTAAAGGACAATACTTATGAAAAAATTTCATCTGTACCTACCATGATATGTATTTATAATGTCTATCTATGAACACATTTAAAGGTCTTCAGAAAACAATGTTTCAGGTATGAAAGTCAATAATAATAATATAAGGATCCACAATTCCCACACATCGTCTATAGTTTCAATATATTATATTTTTATAAATGAGTAAGTTACTTACAGAGGTATTTTGGGTAATAAACCTTAAAGCAGTTGATGATAAAGCGTACAAAGTCCATGTCCTAAAATAAAGATTAAATTTTAAGACTGTCCACAGTAGAGAAGTTTAAACTGTATATTTCTAAAGGTCATAAATTATTAAATGCAGATGAGACAATTATTAAGTTCTTTAAAAACATACACTCATTTATAAATATCTACATTCCCAAGGATTAAGATTTTAGGTCATTCAACTATTTATAATAATCAGCTCTAAAACTGAATTGAAGAAATCAGATACCTTAGTGATAATATAAAAATTATTACTCAAATTAATTATATAATTCAGGTTGTTAAGGCAACAGGGCATAAAGTAGATCTAAATCCAGTCCTCACGAGAAATTCTAAAATCTACTGCATAATTAAAGAATTAATGAAACTAATATGCATATAATTTATAACCTGACTACTTGGAATGATAACATTCGATATATAATTTTGGTATAGTGTTAGCTTTCTAAGCCTAATATTTATACCTCATAATTGTTTCAATTAAATGCATTTTATTAATTTTTACATAACAGTTAATCTGATCACACTGACCTGCTGTTCTATTTTACTTCTGGCTTCTTTTACTTAGGGACCTCAAATCAATTTATATTCAATTGTTGTTCATTGACTCTCATTTCTGGAAAGCTTGTCTGGTTAGTTCTAATGCTTTGAGCATAGCAACAGGAAATTAGGTCATTAGGGATATTATTCATATTTCATTCCATATTATTCTATGGTCACAGGCCGTTTCACTAATCCTGATCAGCCACCTCATAAACACTGCTGGATGAAGGATAAAACCAGGCAAACTGAAATCCATCACAATTACTGAAAGGCAGGTTGTTCTAGAGATGAGTCTATGAAATCATTTCTAGCATCTGAGTTGCAGAATCTTTAATTGCAGTAAACTGAAAGTAAGCATCTTAACTAACTTAAATATTTACTGTGGGATAAATCCTAGCATATGATAATACTTTTGTAAATAATCATATCTACTGTGCATAGTTTCATAATTTGTAGTTAAGAGTCAAAGGAAATTGTTGAGAACTAGTTATATAAAAATTTGGTTACCTAGTTTATAATCTGTGATCCCTCCAGAGACTTTGCCTAGTCTATGATTAATCCATTTATTTGCTTGTTCCATCATATTTGCTTAAATATCCTCACTCATCAAATCCTGGGTTAATGCTAATTCAGATGCCAATGAATATCACTGGTGTACGTCTATCAGTGGGTACTATATAAAATAGCTCCATAAAACCTATTACCCTGCATTCTATATGGATGCTTTTGCTTTCTAGAACATTTTTCATTGTTATATAAATGTTCTTCCTTTGAGGACCCATGAAAGATTGTTCTCTCTCATTCAAGTATAAGGAATGAGCACACTTCTCCTAAAACCCTGGTTTTAAAGCATGGCCATTTTATAATTTTTTTTTTTGCAGTACTGGGGATTGAACTCAGGGGCATTCTACCTCAGAGCTATACCCCTGTCCTATTTTTTTATTCTTTATTTTGAAACAGGGTCTCACTAAGTTGTGGAGTGCCTCACTAGGTAGCTGAGGCTGGCCACGAACCCAGATCCTCCAGTCTCAGCCCCCCAGATGCTGGGATTACAAGCGTGCGCCACTACGCCTGGCTCACTTTATAATTTTGAATGATTCCATTTCTTTCATGAAGTCAGCTGGAAGCTTAAGAGTCAAAATGGTAGCCCAACTCTAACAAATGATTTCTTTATATTTTGCCTTGTAATTTTACACACATCTATGTAAGCTGACTTAATCCCTTTGTGAATCATGATCATATGTAAAAATAAATTATCTAGTAAGTTTCAAATACTTGAAAACATTAATAATAACTGAAGCATTGAGTAATGTAAATAGACTTTATTTACAAATTAAAGATGATGAGTTATCATGTTAATAGCTTGAAAAACATCAGACAGCTCAAGTCAATTCCCTGTGCCTATATTTGGTAATAGAAAACATTAACATTTATTTTTCATGATTCTGGGTTAATAGATATAAAATTATCATACCCAAAGGAAAACAGAATCATGACTTACTTTTATGGAATGTTTATTTATCTAGGTAATTTGATTTGAATTTTGAATATAAAATGATTTACTGCTATTTAAAACCCATTCACATGGAAACTTGGTTGGAAAAATCTAGGGCATTGAATTCTTAAAAAACATAGAGAAATAGAAACATGAAATAAAAATGTGTGGCCCCTCCCCCCTAAAAATCCCTCGGTAGTTCTCTCTAGTCTGTTTTTTATTTAAGTCTGTTTCCTTTCTTTAGCTAGATGTTGCCATACATTATAAAAGAGACTTTTTCATTATATTCTCCAATATTACTACAAATTCATTATAAACACCATTTTACAGAGCTATATATACTCCACCAATTACACACTATAATTTACCATTTCACTGTGTTGGACATTTATATTTTTTCTAGTTTTTCCACTATTTTAAATGATACTCTCGAAAGCATTCTGACGCACAATGCTTTTTCTGTACTTAGGATTATTTATTTAGAACAGATTTCCAGAAATTAGTTACTGGGGAAACAGTATGAATGTAAACATTTTAAGGTCTTAACATACTTTACCAAATGGATTTCCAAAAAGATTTTAACACTGTTCTGAGTGGGTCTGTAAATGCCATTTTACTGCTACCAGAATCAGCCACAGTTTAAATATGAGACAACAGAATAAATGTGCCAGCTGATCTCAATTGCTGTTGAAAGGTTTATAGTTAAGGGGAGAAGGGCCCACACTAAATACTGGTTAGTTTGAATTTTTTTCAAAAGATAGGGTTTTGCTAAGTTGCCCAGGCTGGCCTGGAACACCTGGGCTCAGGTGATCCTCCTGCTTCAGCCTCCTGAGAAGCTGACACTAGAGGCACATACCCCTACACCCAGCTATCTGATTAATTGTTTAAAGCTTGGCAAAAATCACCTGAAAAAACCTGGTTTCCAAAGGTAAGCAAATCAAGCCAAGACATAGAAAACAAATCCAAATAAGGAAACCAAAGTATCCAACAAAATCACAAAGTGCTGTATGTGCAAAGCTCATGGGAACATCTTGCAATGGCAAAACATGGGATAAATATGCCATGGTGACCATACACCACTTTACTTGATATTTACTTAGTGTGTTCCTCTGTGTCATGCATGGGAGTGGGTACAGGAGGAGATGAGCCATGGAAGAAAAGTTCCCTGTTATCACATTGACTCATACCCTGCCAATCTCGGTGTTCTCTCTCTCCCTCCTGTGTATCCCGCACAAGAACTATTTCTAGGAAATCTAGTGACAATGCTGGATATTGAAGCAAATTTAATTCTCTGCAAACCCAATTCCATGTTTGGCTTCACTCATAATGCACGGGGAAAAAATAAAACCCCAAGCATAAGGAAGTTAGCTCCATTTTATAGCAATATTTGGTTGGCAGGGAGGAAAGGAGAGAAGGAGGAAGTCAGGATAAAAAATGATTTAGAATTAATGAAAAATGCTTACTATGCTATTTAGTCCAGTTTCTGACAGGTCGAACATCACTGTCACCGGTTTCCCATTTTCTCTCTTAGCATAACGTTCCAACCAGAATGCTATGAGCTTCTTTTTGTCCAGTATGGTTTTCTGGTCTTTTATATGATACTTCACCCTGATCCAGACTTTAAGCAGAACAAAAGATAACAATAAGAACAAGATTGATGGCATTTTAATATTATTATACCATGAAGCTTTTCCCTTGCCATGTCTCATTTATAATTCATTTTGTTTCACAGATTAAAAACATCTCTTCCTTCTTTTAGATAAGAAATAGTTGCACTTGGGACCTTTAAATTAAAGAGTAGCAGAAAGTTAGACTATTTTTCTTCCCCTTAGGAAAGAAACAATCTTGCCTTTTAACGAAGAGGAAAAAGAAAATGCAGGTGAACAAACACTACTTGGCAATAACCCGAGAGACCTCTTCATTGTGCTTAAAACAAAGTCAAGAGTGCTGTCAAGCACCAGAAAAAAATGTTCCATCCAGAGGGAAGACACTGACAGGTGGGATGGAGGCTTGGGCAGGTGCTGTGCTTGTGACTGCAGCATAGCAAACACTTCAGGTGGTGGCAGCTGTGACAAAATGTGACAAGTGGTGAGAGAAGGGGCTAGGCTTGAACGACCCTATTTTTTATTCTTTTTATTTTTTTATTTGGAAACAAGATCTCACTAAGTTGCAGAAGGCCTCACTAAGTAGCTGAGGCTGGAGGCTAATTTGCAATCCTCCTGTCTCAGCCTCCCAAGTACTAGGATTACAAGCAGGAGCAACTAGACCTGGCTGAATGCTAGGTCGTTTGAATTTTCCTATTTTGAGATATCTCTTGGGCAGTGGCAAAGGGGGTGAAGCGAAAGAGGCATGGAAGGAAACCTAACAGGCTATGGGACCTGGGGAGGGACTGAGAATGAGGGTGGTAATTAAGGAGTGAACTGAGGAAGTGGCTGGTGAAGGTGGAAAAGGGGCCAAATCGAAGCTATCTTAGAGGAAGAGGCAATGAATGGGCTTAAGCTGGACAATATAGAAAGAGGGTCAGTTGTGTGTGTGGAGATAAAGGCAGTGCCAGGGGGTGGGAAGCTGGGTATGTGTAGGTGGCCTGGAGATCACGTGGGATCTCTGCTGTGTGCACAGGGAGGTGGGATATGCTTCAGATGCCCCAGGCAAGGGGTAGCAGCTGGACAGAAAGAGGCCAAGAGAAGACTGAAGCCCAGAAAACACATTTAAGGGGCAAGTGGCAGAGATGCTATGAGAACAGGAGATTGAAATGTCGGAGGAAGTGATAAGAGGAGAATGCAAAGAGAATATTGTTACTATCCAGTACAGATCACAAGCTAATGAGAAGGGAAGCAAGAGGAGTACAGAGTGTTTTGTTCAGTCCAGGGCGCAAATGTACCCGCCAAGTTCCACCCTTTGGTGCAAAACCAAGTTGGATTTGGGGCAAGCAGGAGAGAAAGAAAACAATGGAGTCATCTGAACAACAGAGATGACTGGTCTTCTTCCTCCTGCTATTATATCCATTTTGGAAAAAGTTAAGGGGAGAAGACTAGGAGACACGAAAGAAAGTCCAGTTAGCAACATTTAGTGACTGTCAAAAAGAGATTCTCAATAAAATACTAGACTGAATATTAACAACACAGTCAAATCAGAAATAAGACAAGTCGGAATCGAATTATTTTGGCTTTGTAACAGGATGCAGCATTTACTTTTACTGTCACATTTTTATAATGCAAACAGTATGAACAACTAAGTATCTAATACTAGGTAAAGAAGGCCCTGACCATGCCTAATTGCAGAAGACTTGCAATGTGTTATGCATGGAGAAAGTTATACTGATTATTAATTCAGGTGATACAGATACCTAAGATATCTAGATAGATTTCCTTATGAATGACCCTACCTATAAGACATTTTAATAAGCTATTCCTTTGAAAGTATTATTGAGTCTTTATAAATAATTATATTCTGGTGTTTATGATGACTGCCAAGAATATGTGAAAAAACACAATCTGAAAATATTGAAAAGCCAGTGTATAAATTAAATATACTTACACAATTTGTTACCTTCTTTGTCATAACCATGGAGATAAATACCACCAAGTTCTAATAACCATCTTGGAATGGAGGATTCAGTAAGATCTAAAAGGTGATAAATTTTGGTCAGTGACTGTAATTTAGAAACTTAATGATAAAACTCACAATGTAAACATAATGCTATGTAACGAATTTGATATAAAAAAGACCTAACTTATCCAAACATCTGGAAGAATCCCTGGCAACATGGTATTGCCTACCAGGGAAAGAAAACACATAAAGATGTATGGGAGGGCTGGGGAGTGTATTTCAAGTCGTAGAGTCTTTGCTTGGCAGGTGCAAGGCCCTGGGTTCGATCCCTTGTAATGGAAAAACTGCATTTTCTTTGATATATCAGGCATTCTTTATTTGGATACATTTCCACATTTTGTTTGTGGTTCACAATGACTTGACTTGCAAACTAATATAATCATTACTGGATAATTTCAAGAAAACATAGTAGGCCGGGCGTGGTGGTGCACTCTTATAATCCCAGCACTTGGGAGGCTGAGACCAGAGGATCTGGGTTTGTGGCCAGTCTCAGCTACTTAGTGAGGTGCTCCACAACTTAGTGAGACCCTGTTTCAAAATTAAAGAATAAAAAATAGGACTGGGGGTATAGCTCGGAGGTAGAATGTCCCTGGGATCCATCCCTAGTACCACAAAAAAACAAAACAAAAACAAACAAACAAAAAACCAAGAAAGAAAACATAGTAGGGACTCAGGGTACAGCAGAGTAATGAGTACAGGCTTAGCAAGCATGAGGCCCTGGGTTCAATCTCTAACACCAAAACAAAAAAAACAAAAACAAAAACAAAAATAAACAAACAAAAATCTAACAACAATGAAAGGAAAAGTAAAGGAAAAACTGAAAATATGTAGGTAAATATTCACATAGCCTCAGAAATAGTGAAAAAATAAAAGGTAATTTTCTACAACAGTTGATATCCAGATGGAAAACACTTTAAGAGAAATACAAAATCCATTAACAGGAGGAATATACACAGGACCTGGCCCATCTCTGGGGAGACTGAGTACAATGTGGCAAAACAGCATCTACCAAAGCTTTTGTTTCATTCTCCAGAAGTTCCCCAAGAACTTTCAAAGATTTCTCTTTCCCCACACTCCCATATCTATCATATCCCTGCTGTTTGTCACAAGAAAGTAGCAATGTTATGTAAAAACACAAGCACTGTTGAGTCTAAGAGTTCATTGTGTACCTAACGCAGTAAAAATATCAGATCTATTCTTTCTTTTTTTTTTTTTTTTTTTTTTTTTTTTTTGCGGTACTAGGGATAGAACTCAGGGGCATTCTACTTCCGAGCTATACCCCCAGCCCTATTTTTTATTCTTTATTTTGAAACCGGGTCTCACTAAGTTGTGGAGTGCCTCACTAGGTAGCTGAGGCTGGCCGCGAACCCGGATCAGATCTATTCTTTGCTTGGTTAATGAGTACTTTACTGTTTGTCAAAATTACCCAATCACTTTCTTTCTTAGATACTCCATTCCTTGTGGATTCCTTCTAGAAGGAGGGAGGCTGGGGAGAGTATCTGCTCTAGATTTACTTATTGTCTTAGATTAAGTCTTCAGACCCAGTCACTCCAGAGTTTATAATCTTGAAGGGCAGGAAATCATTCTTTGTATTTAATTGAAATTGGTGGCTCGGAGTATTGACACACAGTTATAATCCTAGTACTTGGAAGGCTGAGACTGGAGCATTGCAGGTTCAAGGACAACCTCAGAAATTTAGTGAAGCTCTCAGCAACCTAGTGAGACCCTGTTTCCAAATAAGAACATTGGTCTGGGGATGTAGTTTGGAGGTAGAATGCCTCTGGGTTCAATTCCTAGTGCCACAAAAAGAAATTGGTGTTCATGCTAGTTTCTTCTTGTTAAATTTTTGGGAGGAGATAGTTAACAGGTAATCCTTCCTGTGCAGAGTTCTTCACATACTTGAAGACCATTATAAAAGATCTAAGATTTAAAACTCTTATTTTATTGGGATAAGTTTCAATCTAGTAGTGGACTAAACATTATGAAGAAAAGGCTCCCATGGGCAGCCCTGGGGATAAGCTTGCCTTTCTGGGATCGCCATTCATTTAGCCATTCTGTATAAACACAAAGAACTCCAGGGAGAGGGAAAGACCTGGGCAACAGCTGAGGAAAAAGTGGGAAACGGTTATCTCCTTATTTCTGGGCCTAGTAGTGAGGATTCTGTCTTGCTGTTGTTTAATGGTACTGACTGAACTAAACAAAGCTTAGGAGACTGCTCTGAGCGAAGAATATGTGATTCTGCTCCCTGGTGATCTGACTCCCTTAGGAATTATCCTACTTACAAATTTTTTCATAAGCTGTTCCTTTGAAAGTATAATTGGGTCTTTATGAATACTTATATTCTGGTATTCATGATGACCACCAAGAACATGTGCAAACATACAATTAGATAAATGTAAAACTGACATTTAACACAGGGAATATTACCCTGTCAAGGTTAAACTAAACAGCTTACCATTGACAGAAAATTCTTTCCTCCACTGAAAACTCTCATCAAGCATCTTCAGTGTATCATCTACAATATTGTGTCTCCAACTTAAATAACTTTCAACCCAGTTATCATCTTGTTGTAGCCTTTCAAGATCACGTGGATCATATTTATCTGACTTATCTAGGGAAAAAAAAGGAATAAACAGGGAGACTGGTTAATTCTGCAACAAAATATAACAAATGTTAATACCAAAGAAGAAGAAAGACCTGGAAGACAAAGCCAAACATTTTGTGGACAGACCTAGGGATGTAATTGAGATGAAAATGCAATTTAAAGGATTGAAGGAATTTTTAAGTGAGAGAAGAATAAAGTTATTTAAAGACTGTAGTTTTTAAAAGTTAAGACCAGAGCCTGGCATGGTGGTGGTGGTGTATTCCTACAGTCCCAGCTACTCATGAAGCTGAGGTAGGACGGTCACTTGAGCTCACTAGGTTGAGACCAGCCTGGACAACATAATGAGATTCCCATCTAAAAAACAAACAAAAATTGAATGACCCTGAAAATAAGTAAAATATTTGGCACAGCCTTCTCTCAAACTATAAACCAACATCTGGAAGATCAATTATGTTATATGAACTTGAAATCCTTGATGTAGTCAATGGAAATAAAAAGATCTTCTAAATAGAAATGTTATTCTTTAAGTGACAGTTGTTTGGTAGGTGTCATTTGAAAAAAAAGTAGACTAATTACACAATGGAAAACTACTATGTGTGTGGCATTATAGTATTTATTATTTCCAGACTCCGAGGTCAACATTCCCAATAATTTACTGGAATGAATTTTTTCAACAACAACAATTTCTCATCATCTGCCTACACAAATGCTATCTTCCTACCCTTTATCCTAGATATTCCTTTTTGCATGCCGTGCTCTATTTTTCTGCAACTGAACTCTCCTTGTCTCTGCACAACCATCTCTGTGCATTCAAATGCTACCATTCTGTAACACTCCTTTTAGCTGCTTCCTCTCCCGTAACACATTCCCTGTGCCCAAAAGTTATTCCTTCTCTCATGGCAACAGAGGACTTGATCTAAGCCTTTCTTAAGGCACTTACTAGTTTTTATCTTGCATTAGAATTACTGGCATACATGCCACATTTCCCAAACAGACAGTAATGACCCAGAATCTAGACATATTACGAATCCTCCAAAGCAGATGGCAATAATGCCAATGAGAAGGCCTTCAGTAAACATCTGTCAACAGATTCTATTCTGTCTGTTTTTTCTTCCTCGGCTACTCCTACCCTCCCAAGGGGTCCCAAGCAAAAAGCTTCAGAAAACTCCCTGGTTCCTTCATTTCCTTTTCTTTCACATCTACTTAGCTGCCAAATTTTATAGATTCGACTTCCTCTCCATTTGCGCTGCCTGTAGTTCACGGTCTCAGAGATAATAGCAGAAAGGGCAGGAAAAATATAAAGTGCACTCAGAGAATTATCTTCATTGAGTCTCAATTTCCTTATCTTTAAGCTCTTTTATATGTTCACAGTGCTGTATGAGGAGCAGATGAAAAAGTATACAGGAAAGTACTTGGGAATTTAAAGCACCATAAAATAAGTGACCATAAACCATACATTTGTAGCATGCTACCTTGGATGTGGCTTTTAGTATCTGAGCTCTGTTTTTCTTATCTATAAAACAAGTGGTTGTACTACTTAAACTGTGGAAAACATTTTTTTAGTTCTGCTATTAAAAATTCATCAGTATTCAAGGCACCATTTTTCTTTAATTATAAGTGGCATTTATAAGCAGTAACTTTGAAATAAAAGCTTTACACAGTCTCCTGTCTCCTGAAGAAGGGGCCATCCAGTTGGGTCACTGAACCAATAATTTTCTGTGAAATTACAGGCTGACTCCATGCATTTTCAAGAAACTGTTTGCCAAGTACTCAAGTCTGTATAACCATAGTTTACTTATTAGTCATTCTTTTAATTAAAAATGGTGGTCCATGAAAAAGGTGACTAATTCATCTGGCAACTCAAACAGTGTAGGCATGCATTAGTGTTTTATATGTACGGCCCCATTTTCTCACATAGAACATTGAAAGGACATGTCATGTCTTAAGAGGTCAAGATTTAATTAAAAATACTGTATCACTAGGAACTTTCTAAAATGAAACTGGCCCTTTTTTCTCCTTTGTTTTCACTGATAAGGATGACAATGAAGACTGCAGTGACTACTGGCTTTGATTCGGGTCATGGAGTCAGCAGTTTTATCCACCATTGCTTCTTTAATCACTACAAAATGTCAATGCAGTGAAAAAGGCAAATGGTCTCTTAGAATTACTATGAAAATAGTTTTTATTTCATAGGCTTCTGAAAGAAGCCCCAAAGGCCTCAGACTACACTCTGAAAAGTCCTCACTTCGGATATTTGGCAAGTGGTAAAAATTCAGTAAATATTAGCCATAAGAGGAAAAACAAAACATTATTGCTATTGTTATTATTATTTCTACCATTGCCAGTACTATCACCAGTGATAACATAAATAAGTCGGTGGCCATTAATATGAAATTTAAAGCCCACTGCCCTTTGATAGTTTTTCAGGGATATAGATCTTTGAAATGTAAAATATCTACTTAAAGTAATTATTATTAGTAATAGATGTGTACTTACATATAAAATGTTGGGTTTTAACCAATTACCCCTAGACAATAGAAATGAATTCAGAGAATAGGAAAAGAAAAGAGAAGGAAATGATTGGAGAGGGAAATACAGGTCTTGGGAGAGAGAGAGAGAGGGAGGGAGGGAGGAGATAGGTAGAAGGAGAAGAGGGTAGAGGACAAGGGGATGGAGAAGAGGGGCGAAGGAAAGAGATGTGGAGAGAGACTAAGACAAAGAAAAAAGAGAAAGATGAGGTAGACAAAAGAAGATACAGAGGTAGAAAGAGAAAACAGGGAATAAATGGGACATTCACGGTAAGGAAAACATGCCTAGGGTCACAGGAGCAAGGGGCAACAATTAACTGCACTTATGGCAACTAAATCTGCCCTTTTCAAACATAGCCCTCAGATAATTGAGCCCTCAAGTTATTGAGGGTTTTCAGAAAAGCAGTCTCTTGGCAGATCCGGATTTGCTGTGGTTACCAATGTGATTGTATTGAGACATGAGGACTTTACGAGGGGATAATCATGAACGCTTCTCTTGTTAATGGGAGTAAGGCCCTTATAAAAGAGGCTTCAAGAAAAGCATTAGCTAGCTTGCTCTTCGGCCGCCTTGTGCTATGTGAGGATTTAGTAAGAATGCCAAACAATTGCGCTGAAACCTTGCTCTTGGATGTCCCAGCCTTCAGGACTGTGAGAAAACAAGTTTTTGTTCTTCATAAATCACCTAGTCTCAGGTATGTAGTTATAGCAGCACAAAACAGACAAGATGTAACAGGAAGAATCTAACCATGTATCCTTAAAAGGTACTTGAAGATATAAAAACAAGAATGCACACACACACATGTAGGGCATCACCTTGAAAGACCTTACCTATCAATGATTAAAGTATAGAGATGAGGAAGGGTTTAGTTTTATATACAGATGTATATGTATCTCATAATACTTTAACCTTATTACTCTCATCTTGCTGAGGACCAGTGAAAACATCGTCACAAACCAACATTAATCTGAAGTGGAGTTTTAAGCCTCATTTCTGCAAACCTTTCAAAATAGCTCATTTCAGCCAATCCTTTGTTGAGAAACTTTTTAAATGAACTATCAGCACACTGATGGTTTATTGGCTCTTTCAACTACTTATTTGTTTTTATGTAAGTTTTATTCTGCAAACTGGTCATATACAAGTATAATACCACAAAAATAAATTGTAACATCCACGATTTGTCAGAAAAACAACTATAGATACATGGCACTGGTGATTCCCCTCTAGGAATAGACAATGTTCAATGTTTTAAGTAAAAATTATTTCTCCCAGATTCCCTTCCACACACACACTTTAAAAAAAATTGTGTTATAAGATAATAGGACTACCGTTCTTACTTTTGAAACAGAATGACACCACTAACAGGTCAGAAAATGTTTTAAGGTTAACAAATGTGAAAAATTTCTGGCCATATTCAGTACATGGTGAATGATGAAATCAGAAGTCCCACGCTACCATGTATAGTGAGGCCAATCAAGTCACTCTGGGCCTTATCTTCCTATCTGTAAATTGGAGGTAAGGACTGCCATCTGACTTTGAAATTTAAGAACACTGAAAAACGTAAACATTATACAAATGAATTTCTCTTAACATTAAGTAGAATGCTAACCATGAAAGGAAGACTAAATTCAAATTTATCTACTAGCTAACTGGTTGAGAAAACCCTAGAAGTATATTGTAGTTACTGTAAGTATGCCTAGATTTCAAATAGATGCTGAAAAATACAACAAATGCTGAAAAATACAATGCACTGAAAATTAGAGAACAGTTATTAATTGGGCATAATAATACTTGAAAGGATCAATCAAAAATCTAGATCATTATAGTAACTGAAAACATCTTATGATTTCTTATTCCTCCATGATTTTCAGCAGAGATCCACTGAAAGTCCTCACAGGGCCTTGAAAGAGCACTTGTATTGGATAGACTACTTCTATTGGCTGGACTGTGTAAATGTTATCAATGGAGTGGTCTGGCCAATACAACAAAACATTTCCTCAAGAGCATTTTCTGCTAGTTGGCCATGACCTATCCTGACCCTCTACTTTCCTGTGAGTCTATCAATGCAATTGAATGACAGGTGATATTTTATGATAGGGTTAAGCCACTGGCCTGTAGCACTGATATTCAAGCTTTTGCATGTATTAGAATAGAAAGAACTTGTTCAAACAGGAATCACTAGGTCTCATCCCTAGTGTCTAATTCAGGGTGGCATCCAAGAATCAACACTTGTAACCAGTTCCAGATTGATGGTGCTGCTGTTGGTATAGGGACCACAATTTCTGTTTGGGGCCAGATGGTAAATATCTAAGTGTCTTGGGCGTTAAGGGCCACAGATGTCCTCTGCTATTGATTTTTATTGGGTTCATGTGTATTTAGCAACCCTTTAAAATATGAAAAAAATATGTTTGAGGGCTGTACAAAAACAAGATTTTGCTGTTCTCTGGTTATCCCATATACTGAGTTGTCCTATATAATGAAGTTATAGAAATGATGGCATGCATCAGTATTTTTCCTGACTTCATGGGGACTATTCTAAAGTTTACAACTCAACATGACATTTGCTACAGGTTTTTAGAAGATGTGCTTATTTTTGTTTGTAAATGCCACTATAATATCCTCGTTAAACCATGCGCTATTTAGCAAAACTGAGAATTACATTGCTGGGAAGTTATTAATCTACCGGTTACTTGGAAGTGTTTTATTTTAGTTTACTAAAATTTGATGTGTTTTAAAGCATCCATTTATTGTGATCTCTAATATACTTGCTTAAAGGTGTGAGACCCTGTTCTGTGTGATCTAGCTTCTTTAGAACTTTTCGAGACTTCTTTTATGACATATTATGTGGTGAATGTTTGCAAAAGCGCCAAGTAAAAATAAATATTCAAAAAGCATATACTTTCTATTTGTTGGGTATAGAACTGTACACACACACACACACACACACACATGCATTTGTTTCTATAATCAAGTATGTTCATTGTGCTGTTAAAGTCTTTTATTTATTTTTTGCGGTATTGGGGATTGAACTCAGGGGTGTTCTACCTTTGAGCTATACCCCCAGCCCTATTTTTTTATTCTTTATTTTGAAACCGGGTCTTACTAAGTTGCGGATGGCCTCACTAGGTAGCTGAGGCTGGCCGCGAACCAGGATCCTCCAGTCTCAGCCTCCCAAATGCTAGGATTACAAGTGTGTGCCACCACGCCTGGCTTTGCTAAAGTCTTTTAAATGCCTAAGGATTTTTTTTTTGCCTGCTTGCTCTGTATAATTCTGAAAGAAGTTTGTTAAAATCATTCAAAATGTTTAGGGATTTCTTGAGTTTGCTTTATAATTCTGGGAACTTTTGTTCTGTGTGTTTTTTGGCTATATTGCTCAGTAGATTTTATGTATTAGTTCCTAATTGTTACATCTTTGTAGGGTTTATTTTATGATTAGTAGTGTATCCCTTTTATGTAGTAATGTTTCTCATTCTAATATTTTGTCTAACGGAGTACTGCCAACACAGGATTACTTTTGGTTAATATTTGTTTTGTACACCCTTTTCCATCTCTCTTCTTTCTCTTTCTCCTTCTCTCCTTCCCTCTTCCCTCCCTAACTACCTTTCTCACTTTTACGAATCAAACCCAGGACCTCATGTATGCAAGGCGAGTTCTCTACCACTAAACCCACCCCCAATCTTCCATTTCTTTATTTTCAACCTTTCTACATTAACTTATTTTAGGTCTCTTGTAGGCTGCATGCCAGTAAGATTTGTAAAACCTAATCTAATAGTTAATGCATAAAAATCTGCTTTTATTTGTTGTAACTATTGATAAAGTTAGGATTATTTTGCTATCTTCTGTGTTTTTTAGTTATCGTGCTTCTTATTTTTCCTCCTTTCCTGCTTCTTGCTGGGAAAATGGCTTTTTATTGATCTCCCTTTGTTTCTTCCACTGGTTTGAAAGTTAAACATTTTGTTTATGTCTCTCAGAAGCTACCCTTAAATATTCACAGTTATCATGGCAAAAATCTAAAGTTAATATCTGTCCTCATTTTGAACAATATAAGTCCTTGTAATGTCTTGTCTCCAAATTTCCCTATTCCTTTTACCATTATTGTTGATTTTTCTTTACTATTTTACTTATCCATTTCTTTGTTTTTCACTGCTTCTTGTACCTTACTGTTTCTCTTCTGCATTCTATTTACTGATTAGTGAAGTAGTCTAGCGTTTATTTTATGAGTAATAAATTGTCAAACTTTGCCTGCCTGTAATATTTTATCTTTATTTTTGAATAAATACTTTAATTAGGCAGTTATTTCCCTCAGCACTTTCAGAAAACCACTTCTCTGTTTCCCAGCATAGCTATTATTGAGGATAAAATCAAGTATCAGTCTGATTTTTGTCATTTCTGGTTATTAAATTTCTTCTTTGTCCTTGGTGTTTTCCGTTTCACTATGACATGCCTTGAGATCAATTTCTTTTTTAATGATGCTCAGATTGATATGTTTCTTTTCTTTTTTTCTTTTTTTTTTTTTTGCGGTACTGGGGATTGAACTCAGGGGCGTTCTACCTCCGAGCTATACCCCCAGTCCTATTTTTTTTTTATTCTTTATTTTGAAACCAAGTCTCACTAAGTTGTGGAGTGCCTCACTAGGTAGCTGAGGCTGGCCGCGAAACCGGATCCTCCGGTCTCAGCCTCCCGAATGCTGGGATTACAAGCGTGCGCCACCACACCCGGCTGATATGTTTCTTAAATGTGAGGATTTGATATTATGGTTTGGATCTGGAATGTCTCCTAAAAGCTCATGTATTGAAAAATTGATCCCCGATGCTTTCTGGCGGCCATGAGGTGAGTAATGTTCCAGCATGCCCTCCCTGCAATAATATTCAAACTCACAGCAATGGCGTTAAATAACATGAGTTAAAACAAACAGTTCCTCTTCTAAGTTAATTTTCTCAGGTATTTTGTCATAGCAACGCAAAGCTGACTAACACAGATGTCTTTTATAAAGTCTTGGTAACTGTCAAGTATTATCTCTTACAGCACTGTTTCTATTATTTCTTTTGGACATTCTTCTAAATGGATATGGGGTTTCTTGTGTCTTATTTTCTCTTACACATATTTATCCAATGATTCTGCTACAGAATAAGTATCTGTATACATTTTTTAAAACTTTTATTGGTGTATTGTAATATACATCATTCTGAGGTATAGAGTGATAGGAATGTGCATGCACATAGCTCTTGGACACAGGATAAGTACCTGTATAAAAACTTAAAAATTGTCTAGGAATGTCTTAAGTCAGTTGTGAATATACCGCAGTATAATAGGAAAAGAAAATCTTGCAAATCATAGCCCAGCTAATCAGGACAAAATAATTAGTATCAAGAAAGTTTTGTACATAAATACCAAATTCCTATAGATAACACAAATTCAGCTAAAATGGTTTTATTTGAAATGTCGCATTCTTTATAAAATGCCTGCAGGGGGGAAATAATTATTTCAGAATTTCTCTGAACTCTATTCAATCTCCTAGAGTCTTATCAAATAAAAATTATTGTTAGAGATTAAATATTCAGTACTGAAAAACTATTCATGTACTCTATTATAAAGGATACACAACATGGCTGGGGATGTACTCCAAGATTATTTGCCTAGTATAAATGAGGTCCTAGGTTCTATCTCCAGCATTGTTACAAAAATGACAGTCTTATAGTAAGGGTTTAAAACTGCAAATCTCACTAAACATTCAGAATGTGGATATATGAAGAACTGGTATCAACAACTTAAGATATGAGCTCCCTTGCCCCCTGCCATAAGGAAACAACATTTGCTAGGCACTATAAAAAAATCATTTCTGAGAATAAAGATTTAAAGATAAGCAAGTCTATCTATTCTTTGTCCCGACACAAATTTACTATTCAATTCTCCATGAGAAGTTATAGTCTTATAATTCCTAAGGCAGAGGCTTATTATATTTACATATGTAATAAGGATAAAAATAGATTAACTTTTTAATTAATTTTAAATTGATAACATTATATATATTATACATATGATGTTTTGATATCTACATACTGTGGAGTGGCTAAACTAAATCAAGATAATTAACATATATATTACTTCACGCACATTTTGTGTGGTGAACACACTTAAAATCTTCTCTCTTACCCCCTTCCCGCTCCTTGCCTTCCCTTCCCCTTTCTCCCAGTTTCCCTTTAAGTTCTTAAAATAAACCTGCCTATGTTGTTTCTGAAAAAAAAAATCTTCTCTCTTAGCAATTTTCAAGCATCCAATATTGTTATCAACTATAGTCACCACTCTGTACAATAGATGCCTTGAACTTATTCCTCCTGTCTGACTAAAATTTTGTACCCTTCGACCAACATCTTCCTACCTCCTGTACCCCCAACCTCTGGTAATCATCATTTTACTCTACTTCTATGAGTTCAACTTTTTTTTTTTGCAGTACTGGGGATTGAACTCAGGGGCATTCTACCTCTGAGCTACACCCCCCTATTTTCTATTCTTTATTTTGAAACCGAGTCTCACTAAGTTGCGGAGTGCCTCACTAGGTAGCTGAGACTGGCTGCGAACCCGGATCCTCCGGTCTCAGCCTCCCGAATGCTGGGATTACAAGTGTGCGCCACCACGCCTGGCTTGAGTTCAACTCTTTTAAATTCCACATGTAAATGAGATCATATAGCATTTGACTTTTTGTTATGTCACTTAACATAATATCCTCCAGGGTCATTCACAGGTTGCAAATGACAGAATTTCATTTTGAATAGTATTCCAATTGCATAGATATACTACCTTTTCATTATTCATCCATCTAATAAATTCTTCAGTTTGTTTCCTCTTCTGATCATGACAACTTTAAAAAGGTTGACCATGTGAATATAGAAGATGGAGCAGAATTTAAGAAAATGAAAGTATCTAGCTCTCCTAAAGTTTTCTTACTAGGTGATAATAATAACTCATTAGTTATGAAGACTAATTTGTGATGAACCACCATATGCAAGCCCAAAAAAGAGCTAGGTATTGTAGATACAAAGATAGGTGAAGCATGAGCTGGTCCCATGGATGGTTCCTAATCTAGACATTTACACAAACTATCCAATAGTATATTTACATTTTAAATGTCATTTTCCTTTCACCTTTCCTTTACAGAGAGGGCAGGCAATAAAGACAGTCCCTGTTAGATGTACCCTTTACCCACAGAGATTCGTTCCATTCACTTCTGATCTTCTTGGCCTTGAAATTCTCCTTTCTTGAAGGCTATGATACTGAGTTTCTAACCACTTGGATCCCGTTGTCCTCATAAAATTAAAGTATTCCTCAAATGTATTTGCTTAATTTAAGAAAAAAAAAGACCCATGAAAATAACTAAAGACAAAATAAAGATATTTTCAAAACTAAGAGCATCTACTACAATAGACCCTACCAGGGGAATTAAACATTAGATGAAACAATGATGATTCTAGATATAAGATTCAAAATCAAGAAATGATAAATCAAAATACTGGTAAATATATGGTAGGTAACTAAATCACTGATACATAAAGCAATAATAATAAATTGGAAGAGGTGGTAAATTTAGGGAATCAGGTTAGAACTAAACAATGAACATATCTTCTAGGGAATAGAAAAACAGAAACACTTGTTAGCTTATATAATTCTGGTTGATGGTTAATATTACACGAGAAAAATTAAAAAAGAAAATTATGGGCCAATTCAAGAATATAAGATGCAAATTTCTAAATTATTGTTAAACTAAATCTGGCAATTTATTTTAAAAACCTAATCAATACAATCTACCATATTAACAAATTCAAGAAGAAAACCCAAATAAAAATTTCATCAGATACACAAAATACGACTAATAGATGAAGAATTTAGTAAAATTCAATCATTAATCTTGATGGGAACAAAACAAACACCTCCCCCAAACTAGCAAACCAAGAACAGAAGGATATTTCTTCACTTTGATAAAGGATATTTTCCAAAGATAATACTTAATAGTGATATATTCAGATGTGTCTTTCCACAAACAGGAATGACAAGTAGTCTTTTAACACTGCTTCTATTCAACAGTGTTCTAAAGGCTCTGGCTAGTGCAGCAATGGAAAAAACATTGAGATGTAAGAATTGGAAAGTTAGAAAGAAAATTGTCAGTATTTCAAGGTGATGTTATTATCTATATAACAATCTCATTAACCTAGAGATACATTTTCACAATTAGTAAGAGTTAATAAGGCTTCAGAGTTCATTATTAGTGTAAAAAGTCAAATGTATTTTCCATAAACCAGCAACCATCATTTAGAAAATAAATTTTAAAATATACCATTTAAAGACAGGCATGGTGGCACATGCCTGTGATCCCAGTACTTGGGAGGCAGAAATAGGAAAATCGCAGGTTTGAGACCAGCAAAAGGTAGTGAGACCCTTTTTCAGAATAAAAAATAAAATGGGGCTGGGGGTATTGCTCCGAGGTAGAATGCCCCTCGGTTCAATCCTCAATACCAAAACAAATAAACAAACACACAAACAAACAAAAGACATACCATTTGAATCACAGTAGCAAAAATAAAATTCCTATGGTACCTGGGAATAAATATTTTAAAAGATGAATTAACCATTTTGGAGAAAATTATAAGTCTTTCAATAAGGAAGACTTTAGTGGGTAGATATATATTCTAGGTTCTTAGATAGGAAGATTGCAACATGATGATGTCAACTTTCCTGAAATTGATCTTCTGATTAAACACAATTCAATTTGAAATCACAGCAAAAGTTGTTTTTATTTTTGCATAAGCATGATAAACCAGTTCTAAATCTGATCTAGATGAACTAAAAGACCATGAAGATCCTGAAGAAGTGATTTTCACAGAAGTGGAAACCAAATGGCCCATAAGATATGAAAAAAAATTCTCAGTCTCACTGGTATTCAAAGAAATGCAAATGAAAATCACCAATGCCTATTACTTCTGTCAGAGGGGCAAAAATATAATTCTTAAAAAGTATGAATTTTACTCTGCAACTTAGTGAGACCCTGTTTCAAAATAAAGAATAAAAAATGGGGTTGGGGATGTAGCTCAGAGGTAGAATGCCCCTGGGTTCAATCCCCAGTACAAAAAAAAAAAAAAAAAAAAGTATGAATTTTAGGGTGTGGGAAAAGATGAATATTCAAAATAGTACTGGTTAAAATGAAAACTGGCACAATCTCTTTGGGGAACAGTTCGACACACCTAGTAAAGTTGAACATGTTTTAAATTTATGACCAATCCATTTCATGGTTGGGTACAAACCCTGAAGGAGCAATTCTCAAACATTTGGTTTCTGGATCCCTTTTACACTCTGAAAAATAATTGATGACTCCCATTGAGCATCTTTGTTTATGTGAGTTATATATATCACTAGTTACTATATTGGTATTAAAATTGAGAAAAATGTAAACATGAGGATATACAGAACACATTCTATTGGCCAGGCCATTAGAGCAATGAGATCATCACATGTCCATGTAAAGTGATGGACTGTATGATTATGAAAAAAAGTCAGTGAAAAGGGAAAATGACTAGTGAGGCACTCCGCAACTTAGTGAGACTCGGTTTCAAAATAAAGAATAAAAAAAATAGGGCTGGGGGTATAGCTCGGAGGTAGAATGCCCCTGAGTTCAATCCCCAGTACCGCAAAAAAAAAAAAAAAAAAAAAAAAAAAAAAAAAAAAAAAAAAAAAAAAAAAAAAAAAAAAAAAAAAAAAAAAAAAAAAAAAAA
>PVLC010000188.1:70506-81478 GCA_004027655.1 Graphiurus murinus | reverse complement strand
ACAAATAATTGAAAGGAATTTGTTGTGCAGACACTATTGGTTTTCTTAAACGTTGAGGGATACTGAAAACTACAAAGAAGTTTTACGTTACAACAATCCTCCATATTCACACCATCTGTAGTCAGCCTGATAATATGGAACTTTAGTATATTTCGTCCTAGACTGCTTTATATGTTTACACATTATGGGAAAAATAAACTCATTGTCTAAAAATGGCTTAAATACTTCCTTAAAAATTGTTTCACCTGGGCCAGGGATGAAGCTCAGTAGCAGAGCACTTTCTTAGTCTGAATATTATTTTATTTTTGTGGTACTGGGTATTGAACCCAGGGGCATTCTACCACTATTTTATTTTGAAACAAGGTCTCACTAAGTTGTTGATACTCCTGTTTCAGCTTCCCAAATACTGGGATTACAAGCACATGTCACCATGCCAGGCTAGCCTGCATATTTTTGATCAGACATTGGTTGAATCCCTGGGTACAGAACCCATGGATGCAGAGGGCTGACTATGCAAGCACTATGCCATTTTATATAAGGGATTTGAGTTCTTATGAGTTTCAGAATCTTCTGGGGGTCCCAGGACCAATCCCTCATGGATACCAGGGAATGATTGTACTCAAATTTAGCAACTTAAAACATTGCACATTTATTATGTCACAGTTTCTGAGTGTCAGGAATTTGGAAGCAGCTTAACTGACTGGTTCTAGTTCAGGGTCTCCCTGGGGCTATTGGATCTGATCCCAAGAAGGTACACTTAGAGGGCTTCTGAAGAAGACCTTAGTCCTTTGCTGGTTGTTGTTAGAAACCATAGTTCTTTGTGTATATATCTTCATGGGGCTGCCTGAGTGTCTCCGTGTGTGTATCTCCATGGGGGCAGCCTGGGTATGGCAGATGGCTTTCCCCAGTGCAAGTGATCTAAGAAAGAGGTGAGAGAAGTCAGAAGTCAAATTGTTTCTTATGACCCTGTCTTGGAAGTGCATAGTTACTTTTTTTTTTTTTGCGGTACAGGGGATTGAACCCAGGGCATTCTGCCTCCAAACTACACCCCCAGCCCTATTTTTATTCTTTATTTTGAAACAGAATCTCACTAAGTTGTGGAGGGCCTCACTAAGTAGCTGAGGCTGGTGGGGAACTTGCAATCCTCCTGTCTCAACCTCCCAAGTGTGCGCCACTACCCCAGCTAACACTCTCTCTTGGCTAGAAGTGAGTCACAATGCCCAGTCCTCACTTCAAGGGACAGCAATTAATACTTCTTGATGGAAAGAGTAACAAAGAACTTATGGTAATATTTTAAAACCACAAGTGATATATTTGGACATTGAATAATAAGATGTGACATATCCAACTTGAAAGTAAAGGGAAAACAATATTACTTGTAAATGACCTAGTTTTCAACTACTGCTTAAATAGTTGAATTTCCTTGTATACAAGATGTCCTACAAGTAGGAGAAAAGAGTATGAGTTAGAGTTATTTATAGCTAAGGGGGATCTTTTAGCCTTCATAGATCCTTGAGTTTGTACCTATTCTTTTTTTTGTTGTTGTTACATTATAATCATACATCTTGATGCAGTTTAGGGTTATAGAAGCATACATGCACGCAGCACTCATTGACCCCTCCCCCAGTTCCCACCGTACTCCCTACCCCACTCCCTCTCCCTCCCCACCTTCTTGTGCTCACCACAGTGGTTGGCTTTGATACATTTGTGTATGGACATCATGTCCATTGAGGTGTTTCCCTCTTCAAGTCTTCCTCAGTTAGGTCTCCTCCTTCACTCCACTAAGGTTTCCCCTCCTTTGTCTGGAGCCCTTCCTGTGTCTCAATTTCTTTCATAGCTTCTGTATGGGAAGGAGAACATCCAACCTTTTACTTTTTGTGACTGACTAATCTGGTGTGTCTAAGGTTAGATGCTATATGAGCTAGAGTTGGCCATGAGGATGATGATTATGACCATGATAACAGCAGCTAACATTTTTTGAGTACAGTAGTTTCCCCTTGTCCACAGGTGATATGTTGCAAGACCCCCAGTGGATGCCTGAACCACAGATAGTACTGAGCCCTGTATATACTATTCCTTTTCCTTTATGCCCTGCAGCTTTACCATTTAGTAACAAATTTAACCTGTCCTTCCACATTTAATGCATTGGCACCTCCTTTGCATTGCTACTCTTGCGCTTTGGAGTCATTATGAAGTAAAATAAGGGTTTTTTGGATTTAAGTACTTTGATGCTACTACCCCCCATTTGATAACTGAAACAGTTACCATGTGACTAACCAGTCAGAAGCCTATACACTGTGGATATGCTGAACCAAAGAATGATTTACATTCTATTCTAGAGAGGAAGGAGTGGGGCAGCATGAGATTTCATTCTGCCACTCAGAATGGTACACAATTTAAATTTTAGGAGTGTGCATAATTTAAAATGTATGAGTTTCTGGAATTTTCCATGTAATATTTTTAGACCACAGTTGACCATAGGTAACTAAGACTAAAACTGCTGCTGGGTGTGGTGGCGTATGCTTGTAATCCCAGCATTTGGGAGGCCAAGACCGGAGTATCCAGGTTAGCGGCCAGCCTCAGCTACCTAGTGAGGCCCTCCGCAACTTAGTGAGACCCTGTTTCAAAATAAAGAATAAAAAATAGGGCTGGGGGTATAGCTCGGAGGTAGAATGCCCCTGAATTCAATCCCCAGTACCCCCAAAATAAAATAAAATAAAACTGCTGATAAGCTCAGATTACTCTACCTCCTATTTGCTAGGCTCTATTTCATGTGCTTTATACTTAATCCTAGTACTTTCTGAGCCAGGTACTATTATTTTACCCTTTTCTATAGCTATAGATGTGAGGAACAAAGGGATTAAGTAACTTGCCCAAAGTCACACATCTAGTTAAAGGCAGACCCAGAATTCATACCTGCTTTCTAAGAATATTCTCTTTAGCATATGGTAGGCAATAGTGCTTTCAAACACTATTAATGGAGTGAACCAGTATGTGTAGCCCCTGAAAGAATACAGAACAGCATCTTTTACAAGATAATGTATGTTCAATTTAGAAGGTGTTCTTTTGATTTTCATTCTATTTTACTAATTCTCTCAAGTTGTCTCTCCTATAACCAATTTGTTCAGAATAAGGAAATGTATGCCAGGACAGTGTGGTGGTTAAAAATGTAGACTCTGTGCTGGGCATGGTTGTACAAGCCGACAATCTCAACACTTGGGAGGCTGAGACAGGAGAATCATGGGTTTGAGGCCAGCTTTAGCAATTTAGCAAGGCCCCTAGCTATTTAGTGAAACCTCGTTTCAAAATACAATAGGACTGTAGGTGTAACTCAGAGTTGGAATGCCCCTGGGTTTAATCCTCAGTACTACTACACACACACACACACACACACACACACACACACACACACACACACACACGGAGACTCTGGAGTCAGAGGGCCTCTTTTCCAAATCTAGTACCATTGCCAATTAAAATTGTAACTGTGCATCCATGCTGCAACCTTGGGAAATTTTCTTATCTTCATGAAAATAAGGTTTTTACATTTAAAAGATAGGATAAGAATACTTTTTTCAGGAGAATAGCTGTAAGCATTAAATGCAATAGTACATGTAGTATACATGGCATATGCATATGCACTTGCATATATGACATAGTATATAATGAGCATGAATGATTGATAATTCTGTTCATTATAATAAATTGTATTACTCTCTACTTTCAATAAGAATAATGTTTCCCTACTTTGAATTTTTCCCTACATTGAATAAGAATAGTGACTTCCTTAGGTCATAAAAGTGCATTGTACTTGCAAAGTAAGATTGATTGCTATTACTCCTATAGAGATTTTTTAGGGCTTGTTTTAGCATCTCCTGTTTTTATTTCTGGGGCTTTATTTTTGTTTATTACTTATTTTTTTTATAAGTTCTTGTCTCCAAGAAGGAGGAGCCTAAGTGCTTGGACTGTAGGAGCAGTCTAATGCAGGAATCATTTTTGGGAAGAGCCTGAGCTTCAAGACAGACAAACCATTGATTAACTGAATTGTCATTCTAAATTGGCTAAGGCAAAAACAGAATAGAGTTGGTATATTTGAACCACAAAGAGAGGTAGAACCCTTAAGTAATTCCCTGAGCTAGAGAGAATGTCCGAAGTCACTTTTAATATTAAGAACACCTAAAGCTATAACTACATGTAGTTAACACATTCACGTGTCCTTTTGATTTAGTCATTCACATTCTTAGCAAACCGTTTTTTAAGGGATGTATAGAGATAATATTGGGGATATATTTTTTCCCCAATAAGCAATAAGTGTAGCATTGTCCTAATAGTATAAAAATGTTTACTTAATGAAATTTATAGTTACCTATGTGATAGTTCTCTAACAGAAATGTGTGTTTTCTTTGCAAGTCTTCCAAATTCATGGCACATTTTCTCATTTCTCTTTTAGGATTAAAAGCATCAGCTGGAATCAATTTGCATTTGCAAATTTGATCAACACAAAAACTTGATATTGTGGAATTTCTAGTAAGCAAGCAATGTCATCTAAAGAAAGGATCTTGTGTTATAATGGAGAAGTCTTTGTTTTTCAGTTGTCTAAAGGAAATTTTACAAATAAATCGTCTGCAAAGACCTCCATATTACATGTCAGAAGAATAGTATTTGACAGAACAACAAGAACATTTCTTCTGAAGTCGACTAGTTTCTTCACCATGAGGGAAGACACCTCTCATTTAAAAATTATATGCTGCAATTGTGTGTCAGATTTCAGAAATGGAATTAACTTTCCTTTCATTTTGATACAAAGAAATAAAAATAATTACATTTTCAAATATCTTCTACTGTTTCTTCACAATGATAATAAACTGGAAACGAGTTTGAGTTTTAAGCTAGGCTATGAGTTGAACGATGATGTAAGAATCCTTAATGGCCCTGTAGTTTTATGGCAGTATGTCAAAACATTCTTCTGTATCTCTTCCCGAAATGGCAAAGTTACTAGTGTGCCATTTAACTTTTCCTCTATTGAGTGGGCAGGTGAGATTGGAGGTCTAGGTATAGTTTTATTGGGACTATTATCTGAGGACAAAGACATCCAAAAGCCTTCGGAATCAGATTATGCAATTCGGAATACCAAATTTCGGGCGTATTCTCTTGAAAGTCAAAAAATAGTAAGTGATGCATACATTATTCCTCCTGCTTATTGCAGTGTGGTAACTTGTGTGCACATCTGTGAAACTGAGATTTTCAACAACCAGTTAAGAACATCTCTGATTGCCCTTACTCAAACAAATCAGCTGATTTCCTTCCAAAATGGGACTCCTAAAAGTGTGTGCCAGCTGCCATTTAAAGATCCTTGTGCAGTTCAACTTCTGGATTCAGGTGAAGGAAACCTCTTTTTCATCGTATCATTTAGGTCCAATGAGGCTTGTGCTGTTCGGAAAAAGAACTTTGAGGTACAGTACTTAATCTCGTAATAATTCAATTGGTGGTCTTACACTTTTCAAGTGTTCCCATACTTCTTAGAATTCATCCTGGAGTTTTGTTATTTATGTTAATTTTTAGTGCTGCATTTAAGATCATTTGTATTACATTAAAGTTATCTGAATATTACCTGCTAATGTATTTTTCTTGCCTTGTAATTTTAAGTTATGAAGGTTTTGAGTAAATATATAACTAATGATTCTGTATTTATTTGTCTTTTAATATAACTATCTCTAATTTTTATTGACATGTCATAAAACTTAAAGGCAAATGAGCAAATATGAAAGATTTAATAATTAAATGGAATATACTTCATGGAAATATTTTCTAACTTTGAGTTCTGAGAGAGATTTACTCTTTGTGGTATTATGCAAGAAGTTTTGGCTAGTAAAATGAATACCTTATTAAATAATAAGATGATGTGTTTGATAGCACTTTTGCCCCCAAACAGAAGCAATCTTCCTTTGGGTTAGCTATGAATCCATCCATTCATACTTTCACTGCCTCATTCCAAGAAGAAGTTAAGGCATATTACAAAGATAGGTAAAATACAAGCAAGCATAAATCTAAGTCAATATTGAAAACCAAGGTTAGTGTGCTTCAAGATCAGCCCTTTATAAAAGCCCCAGCTAGGTTTAATCTAGTGGTAGGAGTTGAAATAGAACTGAGTCTAGAGGAATACATAATTAGTTTTTCTCTTCAAAGGCTTTCTCTCATAAGAAATTACCTCTGCAAGTTTCAACAAGAATCTGTATAGCAGGCGTTTCAAACTTAAGGTCATTGTCAGGTATATCTGAAGCATAGATATTGGTATCTTGTCAGTAGAACGAGGTTAATATATTCCACAGCTGTGCTGGCTAGTATGGTAGTCACTAACCAAATGTGCTTATTCCATACTTGAAATGTAGCTGATCTGAGTTAAAATGTTTTACGAATATCAAATACACATGAGATTTCAAAGACTAAATAAAAAATAAAGTCAAATATTTCAATTTTGAGTTGATTATATTGAATCGAAATGGTAATATATTTGATCTTTTGGGTTAAATACAGTCAGCCCTCTGTGTCTGAGGGTTCTGTATCCCCGAATTCAGCCAACCATAAATTTTAAATATTTGAAAAAATATATGTATAGCTAACATGTACCTACTTTTTTCTTGAATTTATTCTCTAAATAACATAGTAATTACATACCTTTTACATTATATTAGGTATTATAAGTAATCTAGGTAAAGTATACAGAAGAATATGGGTAGATTATGTGCAAATACTACACCATTTTAGATAAGGTACTTGACCATCTGCAAATTTTGCTATCTGCAGAGCATCTAGGAACCAGTCTTACACTGGTATTGAGGGAAAACTACATATTCAAATTAATTTCACCTTTCCACTGTTACTAGAAAGTTTAAAATTGTATGTATGTCATGCATTTGTGGCTCACCTCTATTTGTCCTGGATAGTACCATTCTTGAGGTATAGATTACAAATGTATGCATGCAGGCTTATATGCACAGCTCTATGATCTTTGCATGCTGAGCACATTCTTATTACTAGTGTCTCTTTCCATAGTTCATTATCCTCCATGATAATCATGGGTGGGTATATGGGTTTACAAATAAGCTGCCTCCCTGCACAAGTGAAGAATTGCAGCTTTAGAAATTAGCCCTGTAGGAACAAGAATAATAATTGGTTATATAGATTGAAGATCCTTACTTATGTTTTTGTCCTAATACAAGCCACCCTCCTGTAACATCTAGATTATGTATCTGTGCTCCTGGGATTTTAAGTGGGAATTTTAGCTTCTCTGCGTCAGAGAAAATGAGAACATCTTCAAGGTGTTATTTTTTCAAGGAATCAATATGGAGGCTTTCAGCGTTAAGGACTTTTAAGCAGTTGTCTTCTGTTTTAAACTTGGTTTCTCCTGTTCTAATATAAACTAGTCAAATCATCCCATTAAGCCAAGATGCTTCTAGGTATCACACTATTAGGGTTCTTCAGCTTCTTTTTCCCCAATAATAGCCAACCCCCCACCCACCCCCCACCAGGGTATAAGCTATTATGTTCAATTTAATGCTTTTATGGATTATTCTGCTTTGAGAACTCTTTAAGTGTGTACTAGTACCTCCTATTACTTAATGCAACTGAATTCCTTGAGTAATTCATCTGATCATAAATATATATCCACTAAGATTCATGGGAATGAGGGTCATCCTTAAATTAGTCATGCTAAAGAAAGAATCTTTCCTAAAATTTTACTCACCATAAATGTTAGGATTTCCAAAAGATTTATTTAGAAGAAGCACTAGAATTTATGAATAGTTTATAATAAGGTTTTCATATAGAAATCAGAAATGTGACAGTCCCTGGAAAAACATGAATAAAGTATTAAATCTAAGTGTCCTACTATTTACAAAGTTGTTGTAATTCCTTGTGATTTCTGATCCTCTAGTGTCTCTATTTTATTTTACTTTTCACATGACTCTTCATTACTCATTTGTAAGATTAAGGATAACAAATTACAGCCACATGAAACAAAAGGAGTAATTAGCTTATTTTGTATCTGATCTTTTTCTTCTCTATTCCTCCTTTAATGCTATTTCTCTCAGATTACTGCTAAGTGGGAAAATCTTATCTCAATACTGATAGACGACTTTATTGGAACTGGAACTGAACAAGTACTGCTCCTTTTTGAGGACTCCGTGAACTCAAATTGCGTGGCTTCATTTAAGATAACAGATCTTGGCAAAATAAACTATTCAGTAAGTTCTCTTTACTTATTATATGATACTTTTAAGAGCCATATTAGGAAATTTAAGTACCTAAGAGCTTTTGACTCACCTTTGAATATTTGTGATTTCATACCTAAATTTTTCAATTTTAAAATACATACATTGAATCTTTCCAATATACACATTGAGTCTCCTCTCAACAAATTGACTATGCTTCTTATATAAATTTGTAATGAGTATTTGGTGGTCACTTGCATAATTATAATACTATAAATTAACTTTATTGTTACTTTTGAAAAGTCATATTTTATTCCAATAAACCTGATAATGCTATATTAATTAAGGAGTAAATCCTATAAAACTGCTTTTTGGAAGAAGTAACAGTTCAGCCAGGCACATACCTGTAATCCCAGTGCTTGGAGGGCTGAGACAGGAGCATCCCAGGTTCCTGGCTATCCTCAGCAACTTAGTGAGGCCCTCCGCAACTTAATGAGATGCTGTTTCAAAGTCTGGTAGCATAGCTTGGAGGTAGAATACCTCTGGGTTCTACCCCCCAGTACCACAAAAAAGAAAGGGAAAGAGAGTTTGAAATATTTTGAGATCTTGAACATAAGAGGAATTATACTCCCTGAAGTTTCAGATCTGTGGAAAATCTCTCCAAGCCTTTTTTTTCATTTGTATAATGAAGATAATTCTTATTTTTCTCTAGTTAAGGGATTTTAGAATTTAATAGAAGGATAAGTTGATACTTTATAAAGTAGTATATAAATCCTAGGTAATAATAGTAACAACCATAGTATGTTTTTTTTTAGTTACAAGAAGATGATAGGGAAAATGCATAATTTACCTTTAATAAAATAGTAGGTAAGAGCCGGGCTTGGGGGCGCATACTTGTAATCCCAGTACTTGGGAGGCTGAGACAGGAGGATACCGGTTCACAGCCAGCCTCAGCTACTTAGTGAGGTCCTCTACAACTTAGTGAGACCCTGTTTCCAAATAAAGAATAAAAAATAGTACTGGGGATGTAGCTTAGATGTAGAATGCCCCTGGATTCAATCTCCAGTACCACACACACACACAAAGTAGGTAAGGGGGAACAAGGGAACTGCCCTTTAATTTAATTTAATTTAATTGTTTATTTATTGGTGGTACTGGGGATTGAACTCAGGGGCATTCTACCTCTGAGCTACACCCCTAGCCCTATTTTTTTATTCTTTATTTGGAAACAGGGTCTTACTACCCATGTGGGAATTTCTCTTTGACTGTACTGGATAAATGTTCAAAATTTATTTCAAAATTTAATTTTAGGTTGTTTTTTAAATTTTTTAAGAATGATCCATCGGAGTTTCATCGTAAACATGGTGATTTATTTGAAGACCAAAAAAGCAGCTGTCACTTGGTGGTTCTGCCTCTG
The DNA here is from genome assembly GCA_004027655.1 of Graphiurus murinus. NCBI lineage: Eukaryota > Metazoa > Chordata > Mammalia > Rodentia > Gliridae > Graphiurus > Graphiurus murinus. The sequence goes on along the minus strand of PVLC010000188.1, from coordinate 71,851 downwards.
GAAAAAAGATTGCAAGTTAGTGTCTGTATTTTATAATAATGAGATTGGTAGAGGTACTGTCATGCATGAGCTAGCAAAATTTGAACTGTTTCTTTCATTAGCTCTTCCTTTTTCCCTCCTTCCCCCTTTCCTTTTCCACTCTTCTACTGTCCTCTCTCCTCAATTATCTAATGTCCCTTTCGTTTCCTCTTTTCTATCTTGTTTCCACATATGAGAGAAAACATGTGACCCTTGACTTTCTGATTTCACTTAGCATACTATTATATAGTTCTGTTCATTTTTCCTGCAAATGACATAATTTTATTTTTCTTCAGAGTAAAATTCCATTGTGTGTTTCTACCACATTTTCTTTATCCATTCATTTGTTAGCAGGCACCAAGGTTGGTTCCATAATTTGGCTGTTGTGAATTGAGTTGCTATATACATGGATATGCATGTATTTCTATAGTATTATGATTTTATTTCTTTTGGAAACATACCAAGGAGTGATATAGCTGGGACATATGGTGATTTACTCCAGTTAGAATGACAATCATCAAGAATGTTTTGCTTTTTCATTAATGCTATACAAATAAAGAACAGTGAAAGAAGGGTACTTAGAGTATAAGCAATTCATTGCTTAGGGAAATAATAGTATTTTGAAAGATCTTTACTTTTTGGGCACCTGTGGAAATAATATTATGGTATTATTAAAAATACATCATCTAAAAATGACACCTTTTTGCAGTAAGATTGTATAGATTTAATAAACCTCATGAGAGGTAATATAAGAAGCTCACTTTTGAAAATGCATTCTTTCTGGGATATAGAAACAATACCACAGTATCTCTTTTAGAGGGGCAATGAATATGATAAATCATAACATGTTCCAAACATGAACAGTGTTCTCTCAAGTTTTCCATAAAAATTCCCTAAACAGTTTTTGACCCCAATGTACCAAACTTACGCACATTCTCTTTAAAATTACTGAGATTGTGTAAAAAAAGAACTAACAGATATCTCTGATTCCATTACTAAGAAATAACCAGTTTTAACACTTGCAGATTTTTATGAATGTATGCAAATTTTCATGGAAATATGATTATAAGGTGAATCTTCTTTTGTAATCTATTCTGATTATAAAAATGTTGAAATATATAGAAAAATTCAAGCCGGGCGTGGTGGCGCACGCTTGTAATCCCAGCATTCGGGAGGCTGAGACCGGAGGATCCGGGTTCGCGGCCAGCCTCAGCTACCTAGTGAGACACTCCGCAACTTAGTGAGACTCGGTTTCAAAATAAAGAATAAAAAATAGGGCTGGGGGTATAGCTCGGAGGTAGAATGCCCCTGAGTTCAACTCCCAGTA
>PVLC010000188.1:0-70406 GCA_004027655.1 Graphiurus murinus | reverse complement strand
GAAATATATAGAAAAATTCAAAGGATACAGTGACTATCTCTGTAGTGTTCATGTAGATTCCACCATTAGTACGTTTTTATTTTTTCATCTTTTGAAATGAAGTCTTGCTCTTTTGCCCAGTCTCTCTCTGAACTCCTGGGCTTAAACCGTCTCCCTGCCTCAGCTTCCTAAGTAGCTGAGACAACAGGTGCATGCCACTGCACCTGGCTCTTTTCTTACTTTTGAAAATCACGTTTACCTGTGTGTGTGTGGGTATGTGTGTGTTTGTATGTGCATAAATCCAGAACCATGTGAAAATTGCAAATGTTATAATGCTTTACTTTCAATTAATTCAACAGGAATTTCCTAAAAATGATTCTCCTATGTAACCAAAATACCATTATCACAGATGGAAAATTAATAGTGATTTCTTAATCTTATTTACTTATTCCGTATTTAAATGTATTCAGTTGTTGCAAAGATGGTCTTTGCATCTGCCTTTTTCAGGATACAATCAGAGTTTATAGTTGCATGTGATCATCATATTCCTTGATGGTGTTTTCATATAGAATAATGCACCCTTACTTCTTTTCTTAAATTGATACTAATAAGGAAGCCAGGCCAGTTGTCCCTCACTTTCGGTATGTCTGTTTCCTTGTGGTGTCATTTAACTTTTTTCTATCTCTGCGATTGACAAACTTTTTCTGGTAAAGAGCTAAATAGTAAATAGTTATACTTTTCAGACCCTTTTAAAATTATTTTGCAACTTTTTCAATTATAGTGAATTTACTTAATGCTTATTCAACACAGATATGAATATGATCAGTAGAAAAATCAGATTTTATAATAGATGTAGAACCATAAAGGAAGAGATTGGTATTTGAAAAAATTGTGGCTGAGCATGGTGGCACATGCTTGTAATCCCAGCATTTGGGAGGCTGAGACCAGAGGATCCGGGTTCATGGCCAGCCTCAGCTACCTAGTGAGTCACTCTGCAACTTACTGAGACCCTGTTTCAAAAATAAAGAATAAAAAAAAAATAGGGCTGGGGGTATAGCTCGGAGGTAGAATGCCCTTGATTTCAATCCCTAGTAATGCAAAAAAAAAAATTGTGTACCCTGATAGGACAAAGGAATAATTTCCTTAATATAAATGTGCATTCTTACACAGAATTGTTAGTAATGTAAAGTGGTCCACCATTTTTAGGGGGAAACTTGTTATAGCTATTGAAATGTGAATTGTGTGTGTCCTTTTACTCTCAAAGTTTCAGTTTTAGAAACCTGTTCTGAGGATAAAGAGTTTTCTGTTTTGTTTTGTTTTGATGCTGGGAATTGAACCCAGGGCCTCATGCATGCTAAGTACATGCTCTACCACTTACCTATACCCCAGCACCAAGATTATTTTATAAAAATGCTTATGTAGTATTTATAAATAACAATATTGGTCAAGATGTGAATATCCATCATTAGGTTATGATAAATAAATCATGATATTTCCAAACCCCGGAGAACTATAAGAATAAGGTATATTTTATACTGACTTAGAATTGATGTCAAAATACTTTAGTTGATGAAAGCATAGCTTTACGAAAGATTTGATTTATGAAGCAGAACCAACTTTCCTGATTGAATACAGCTTGAAATGATAGGTGAAATATTCTTTAAATTTTCTTAAAAGCTTCAGAAAGCTGACAATATAGGAATGAATTACCAAGCCAAACTTTCAAGGTTGGAACCCAGAGAAGTAAGCAGAAGATGTTCCTTGTGCCCTGCGAGCATTAAACTTACAGCAGTGGTGCCCCAGTCCCCTGGACTTGGCAGAAGCAAGCATAAAATCTTCTCTGGAAATACACATTTAGCCTAGACCCTTATAGAAATCTCACAAGTCATTTTTTTCAAAGAAAATTAACTACCCACCCAATAACTAAACACATAAAGAAACAAGGCATCATAAGTAATTAGTCATAGAAAATAACCAAATACCAATCTGTCAACTAAAAACACATTGAAATAAGAAACTCAACAGATGACTTTAACAGAGATAAAAGAAATGCAGATCAAGTTAGTGAATAAGAATATATTAGTAAATGTATCCAGATGATAGCTCAGAGACAAAGACAGTAAATATCAAAGGTTTTAAATAACATAGAGGGGAAGCAGGGGCAAATGTAAGTGGGGAATAAAAGATAGTTGAGTGTCCATTTTAAGTATTCACATGTTAAGAGTAATTGTTAATGTGAACAATATAGTTCACAGTGTTGGAAGTCATTTGAAAAATTAACAGGTCTATCCCATTTTACACATGAGAAAACATGGAGAACCAGAAAGGTTAAGTGAATTGCAGGGCTAGAACCAGAATCTACTGCTCTGTTCTTTCTCCTCTGAAATGTGTTTTCTGTTTGGTTTTTGGAGGTATATTCATAGCCAAATTGTTTATTTCACAACTGGGTATAACCCAAGTTGTGGTAATCACAAGGTGGAATTCATGTTCATTTGAAAGGAATGATCTACAGCTACTAGAGTAGACAACTCTACAATCTACAACAGAATGGTTCCATTTATAAAAGGTTCAGAACCAAAACATACACAAAAAAGTATTCCTTAAGAATTCAAAATATTCCTTAAGAATTTGAACAAAGGTGCTAAAATTACGAAGATGAGCAATCCAGTTATCTTAAATGGGTCCAGGGTAGTGTTGCCTCCAGGGGGAAAAAGAAGTTAGCCATTGTGGAGTTAGCCCACAGCCAGCTTCCAGAGTGCTACTTTTTGACTTGGATATATTTATGTGAATTTTGACTTTATTGCTAGTCTGTAAACTTTTTTGTATTATGTAGTCTTCTATATGTATGATAGAGCTCACAATGAAGAAGGAAAAGGCAAAGTTCAGTGTCATTCAGAGATATCATATGCTCCTGGATTGCTTGTTAGGTGGATGTTCTGTTTGTAAGGAAGAGAAAGAAAGCATTCTTTAACATGTCCATGGAAACATTCTAGAAAGTTAAGCTTACAGTGTGCTTCTTTTATTTTTGTAGCTTTATAACAAAACTTCACAATATAGATTATCTAACTTTAGTCTTTCGATCTGGTGTTTCGTCCTGGAGCAGGGAATATGTTGAGGTTAGGAGCTGGGAGAGGGCACTGCTTGTCTCTGAGGGGTTGTTCTTAATCTACCCACATAGTCCTTTCTTCTACTCCCTACTCATCCAGCAGTCCAGATTTGGCTATGTCCCTCTGATCATTGCATCTCTGTCCTCACAAGTCATGAATTACTGAGTGAATGAACGATAGAGTATTAAAAATGTGTAGCCCACAGAACTAGGCCAACATAAGAAGGCTAAAATACAGATATTTCATATACTTTATGCAATGAGGTAAGCTATAGAAATAATTCAGTATTCACCCTACAACATCTATTCATTGATAAAAAACGAAATTTGCCACCTTAAAGTTAATTTAAAAGAAAGGAATCCAAAAAGGAATGCATTTTGTTTATTTTTAAAATATAGACATGTTTTATTAAAAAATAGATTAATACTTAAACAGCCTCAGATATCCATCTGAAATGAAACAACTTCTATCAGTTCAATGACACAACTCTTTAAATTTTCAGCAGCAAAATGTGTGCCATGAATGTTTCATTCTTAGTGCTGAAATCTATCTGGTATAATAAAACGAATATGTTGCACTATGCCCAGTTCAGAACTGAATTCACATTTTTTCAGTTGACCTTAGCATTGAGTTTATTAGCACAAAGATAACAGGTCAGGGATGTTACATGTTATCTTTAAAATTTTGTTCTAAAGGTTATATGAACATAGGATTTCAAACTATCAAATTTGAAGTGATCATTTCTATTCATGATGATATCTTTGCTTATGCGGATGCTTTGTCTTTGAAGCAGAAATGATTTCAACAAGAAAAAAGGTTTTTGTGAGCTGGGCATGGTGGTGCATGCCTGTAATCCCATTACTTGGGAGGCCGAGATGTGTGGATCATGGGTTCAAGAACAACCTCAGCAACTTAGTGAGACTCTCGTCAACCTACTGAGATGCTGTTTAAAAACAAACAAAAAAATAAGTAAATAAAGGGCTATGGGTGTTGCTTCGAGTTAGAATACCCCTGGGTTCAATCCCCAGTACCATCTGGCCTTTTGTGAAGGCCAGATTCTTGGTAGGTCTTTATTCTTCTTCATATTGATTCCTACTTACTTAAGCCAGTAATGAAATGCATGTTAATGCATTGACATTCTTTCAATTTGATATACAAACTCTATATTGCAGTTATTTGCTGTGTCTTCCTTTGAAAGAAAAAAATTACTTTTTAAAATTGGAAACTTAACATCTATAAATAAAACAATTTTTCTCTGAGAAATATTTTTTTTATTTTCTATAGTAAAAATGAACTAAAAAGCACATTTTGAGAAAAGTACTTTCTGAATTAATGGTATGTCTGGTTTCATCTGAAAATACGTCTCTGCCAACTGTTTTTCTTTCTACTTTACAGGTTGGTTTGGCTTCTATTCGGGAATTACAGCAGGATCTCTTGCTTAAGAAAAAAATTATTTCAAAATCTTGTAAAGCTTTAATAAATATGGTTCAAGGGAATGATGATAGTACATCAAGTACAGAGGTAAAATTAATCATGTGGCAATTTTGTCATTTTATAAATAAGAAATCTACAATCTGTTGGAGAGTTATTTGAATTGGAATTTTGGAATATATGAGAAAATGTTGCTCAGTGGATGAAGAAGAAAAGTAGCAGAGATAATAATAGTGGACTTTTATGACTTTGAAAAATATTTAAGGAGGCAGTATTTTATCAGTTTGCATATAATTCTGTAGAATATTTGATCTTGGTTAATTAAAGTAAATATCAGTTATCAGGAACCTTGGGAAACAAATCCATTTGTTTAAAAAGATTTAACTATTAAACTTTTTTCATTTGTATGGTTTGGATAGAAATTCCTCCTAAGTATGTCATATATTTCCTGAATTCATAAATGGAATATACTGAGCATTATTTTAACTATCTATTAGTGGTGGCATAGTTTCACCATTACCATGATGATTGCTATTTTATTAAGTTTGCATTGTTTGTTTCAAAGGATGTTTATTCCTCTACTAAATGCCCCTTAATTGCTATGTTTTCTTATTCCTGTCTATATTTTATAATTTTACTCTTTTTTCCTTATGGCTGATCATTATAAGAACCTCTTCAGGTAAGTTGCAGTTATTTAGAAATATAGAAATTAAAATATAGTATAGTAAGGTAGAAAGTTAGCAGAAACTGTTCAGACTTAAGAATAGTATTCATCCTTATTAAGACATAAAAAGACCAGTGTAGCAATATTACAAATAAATCAAGTAAAGCTGGACACAGAGAAACTTAATGTTGCATTTTATCCTCTTAAGTCCTAGCATATAGCTCTGACTTCTAAATTGGCCATTCTTACCAGTTGTTGGCTTGTACCTGTATTTCAGTCTTAGCAATAAGAGAGGTTTGGTTTGCCAACTGTTTTTCTTTCTACTTTATAGGTTGGTTTGACTTCTATTTGGAAATTACAACAATATTAAAAATAAAACGAGAAAAAGCACATGATGTTGCATTTCTGTATGTTCTAATTTCCTGAAATAACTCATAAAAGTCATTGTTAAAATTAAATCTCTGCCGGGCGTGGTGGCACACGCTTGTAATCCCAGTACTTGGGAGGCTGAGACCAGAGGATTCGGGTTCGAGGCCAGCCTCAGTTACCTAGTGAGGCCCTCTGCAACTTAGTGAGACCCTGTTTCAAAATAAAGAATAAAAAAAATAGGGCTGGGGGTGTAGCTCAGAGGTAGAATGTCCCTGAGTTCAATCCCCAGTACTGCCAAAAAAAAAAAATCCTTTTCATTTCATCCTTTGTTCTAACATAACAGACCACTAAATCTCCCCATTCCCTTTCTCACCTCACTTCAGTGATTTTGCTAGTTTTAGAAAGAAGAGAGAATATTTAGAAATGAATGTATTAAAGCCACTATGGGCCCTTTACACAGCTCATTTTTAAAACAAGCCTGGCAGGGAGTAACAACTTCCTCTGGTTTCAGATTAATAGCCTACGTCAGATTTCACAGGCACTGGCAGAAGCGTCAAATTCCAAGTAACATGTTAGTCCACTATGGTGTTGAAAGTGCCTATATCTTTTTCAGTAGTTACCACATAGACACTATAGAGTAAAGATTAAATTAGAGTACAGGCTTTGGAACCAGTCGGCTTTGCTTCAAACCCAGTTCTGCCACTTTCTAGCTGTGTTACCTCATGCAAGGTATGAAACCTCCCTATACCTCATTTTCCTTATCTGTGAAATGTAGGTGATACAACTGACCTAGAATCCTAGGGTTAATGTGAGGGTTAAATGAATTGATACACAAATGGCGTTTAGAACAGTGTCTGACAGAAAGTGAGAACTCAATAAATAATGTATATTGCTATTGTTACCTCTGCTGCTACTGCTATTTCTACTGTTATTATAAATCTTTATATATGTGGGCATTGCTGAATATGGCCTGAACTTTTAAGAATAAGATTTTAGCAATAATCTATAGGCATTCCAAAGATAAGTTTAATTGGTTTTATTAATACAAAAATTTACACTTACCAGTTTAGTTGAAGTCACTGATAAAATACAAATTGGATTGTTTTCAGTGTACGTGGAGTACATTTTATCAGATTATTTTTCGAAATGGACTCCACATTCACATCCCTGCTGGCTCCATGTTGGGTAACTCATTTTCTAGACATGCCATGCTTCTTGATATGAGTAGATAATTATATATATTTAATAAATGTTATTTTAGTAAATTATATGTAACCTATAATAATGATTTATTTTAAAATATTTAGGCCATAAGGCCTGACCAAAAGCTGACTTTCATTATTTTAGTTTGTTATATTTGGTACCTTATTTGTAACCAGCTATTTAAACATTTTTTATAAGGAATATCTTGTTCCTTTTTGTGGTGAAGAAGAACATTGTGTTCATACTTCTGATGACAAGTTGACAGTCAGTTTTCAAGATTCAGAGCAGTTGGTAGAGAAGGTATGGTATCGTGTCGTGGATGATAACTTAATCGTTGGAGTGAAAACCACGTCTTTGAAACTGTAAGTGAATTCTAACATGATTACAGTATGTTGACACTCTAGACGGTGCTGTCCAGTAGAAATTAATGCAAGCCACACATGCAATTTTTTATTGTGTGTTTGGGGGGGGGGATAGTGGGAATTGAAACATTATACACTTAGCCTTTCTTATTTTTTTTATATTTTGAAACAGGATATTCCTAAGTTATCATGTGCTGGCCTTGAACCTGCAATCCTCCTGTCCCAGCCTGCCAAGTACTGGGGCTACAAGCATGCACCAATGTGGCTCACATGTGCAATTTTAAATATTCTAGTAGTGCTATTAAAAGTAGAAGAAGGTAGAATTAATGATTTCTTTTATTTGACCCAGTGTATCTAAATCTCAATATGTATGCATAACCAATATAAAATTAGTAGTGAGCTATCTTAGATTTTTTATACCAAATTTTTAAAACATGGCATTTTATATCTGTAACACATTGCAGTTCAAACTAGGCACATTTTTAGTGCTCAATAACCATATATGTCTTGTGACTGCTCTCATGGCCAGCACAGCTCTACAAGTATCTCTTTTATCTTAATATACTTTTATTGGTATATTATAATTACATATCATGATGAGGTTCAGAGTAATAGAAACATACATGCACATAGAACTTCATGTGTTTCCCTCTGGATCCCACTCTGCTCCTTCTCCCACCTCATACATATTATTGAGATTGGTATTGATAACTTCATATATGTACATAGCATTATGTGAACTGTTTCCTTCATCAAGTCTCATTTTCCTCTCCCTTCCTCCTTCCCCAAACTCCCTTCCAGTATTCTACTGGTATCTCTCCTCATTTTCTGAAGTCCCTTTTGTTTCTCAATTTCTCTCTAGCTTCCACATACGAGAAAAAATATATAATCCTTTACTTTCTGAGACTGGCTGATCTCACTCAGCATAATATTCTCTACTTCCATCCATTTTCCTGTAAATACTATGATTTTGTTCTTTATGCCAGAGTAAAATTCCCTTGTGTATATACCTGGATTGCACATATACGGTTTTGTAATCCATTCATCTGCTGACAGCCACCTAGACTGGTTCCACATTTGGCTATTGTGAATTGTGCTGCAACAAACATGGATGTATCACTATCATATTCTGACTTCAGTTCCTTTGGAAAGATACCCAGGAGTGGTATAGCTGGGGCATATGGTTATTCCATTCCCAGTCTTCTGCGGAACCTCTGTAATCTCCAAGGTGGATCTACTAATTTGCAATCCCACCAGTAGTGTGTAATGGTTGCTATGTCCCCACATCCTTGCCAGCATTTATTATTGTTTATATTCTTAGTGATTGCTATTCTACCTGGGTGAGATAACATTGAAATTAGTAATATGAAGAAGGTTATATTTCCAAAATCAAGATACTTTAGTCTCAGAGTGGAGATAAGTAACACACTTAGAAGTGTTAGAGACATTTAGAGACTGGACTAACATGGATTGATGAAAATTTAGCTTAGTAACAAAGGTCTCCCTGGTAATAAAGGATTTTTCTTTTGGGGGCTATTGAAATCATGATTAGTGAAGTAGTATCTATACCATCTCCAGGCTAGCAAAGAGTTTTTTAGACAAACAGGCTAAATGAAGGTATTACAGTACTGCATTTGAACCATAAATATGAAAGCAGAGAAAGCGAGAGAGCAAGTAGTGTTTTGTAATAGACAATGGCAATATATTTGAGCAGCTTAACACAGTAACAAATCCAGACTACTTATCTAGATGATTTGGGATGTGGATTTATTCTTATTTCTGTGCATTTCTAAGGTGTTTTGGGCTTGTTTTTTCCTCTTTTCTTTAATGTAGATTACTTTAGTCAACCAGTCTTGCATTATAGAGATAACCCCAAATTCATTATATCATTTTGGTACTTTGATAGATTTGGTTTCCTAATAATTTGGTCAAGAATATTTGCATTTATGTTCATGAGTGAAATTGGCTTGAAAAAACATTCCTTGCTTGGTTTTAATATCAAGGATATACTAGTCTGCTTGTTTATTTTGAATTCGGGTCTCACTATGTTGCCTAGGCTGGCCCAAAACTCCTGGGCTTAAGTTATCCTCCAGTCTCAGCTTCCTGAGCAGCTGAAACAACAGACTTGCACCAGTACATTTGACTTTATAACAGTTTATAAATGAGTTAAGGATTACTTCGTTTTTTTTCCCTTTGTAACAATTTGTATAAGTTCAAAATTATCTGTACTTCAAGCCATTTTCTTTGTGAGATTATTTTATCTATGGATTGTTTCTTTAAAAGTTATAGGATTATTCCAATTTTATTTATTGTTAAATGAACTTTACTGATATTTTCCTGATAATTTATCCACTTCACTGAATTCATCACATTTATTACCACAGTTTCTAAGATAACCATCAGTATTTATCCACTATATTGAAATTATTTTTGATCAGACTTTTTTTCATTGCAAACCTTGTGTCTCTTCTTGATTAATTTTGCCAGAAATTAATTTATTTTCTTAATCTCTTCAAATAACTTATATTGATCTTCAATTGGACATATCCTGTTTTAGTAATTTCTTATCCTTTATTATTTTCTTCTACTTTCTTCGGGCATGTTCTGTTATTATTTTTTCTAACTTTTTCACCATAATGTGACTGGATGCAGATATCATTTTTATTCTCCTGTAAGTTGTTGAAATTTCTGGCTCTGAGAACTGATTTTTCTCTGCCAACTCAATTCTTAATTATTATCTCTTCAGATATTGATGTTTACTGATTTTCTCCATTGTATCTCCTTGAAGAACTCCGCTTAATCCAGGAAGTCCTGTTAGGCCTGCTCATTCTCTGTGTTGTATCTCTCAACCTTTTTTCATGTTGTCTGGTCATCTCTGTATGAATCCTAAGTAGTTTCTTCTCATCCCTATTCTGTTCACTAATTTTATCTTCATTTTCTCTATACTATTTTATCTAGTCAATGAGTTTCAGATTTTTGTTGTTATTTGTGTTTATCTTAAGTTTCATTTACCTGTCTTTAGATCTGCTTGGTCATTTTTATTGTCTCTTGTCTTTTATTTTCTTAATATGGTAAATTGTGTGTGTGTGTGTGTGTGTGTGTGTGTGTGTGTGTGTGTGTGTGTGTGTCTTGCTGGAGATTGAACCCAGGGGTGTTCTCTGAGCTATACCTCCAGCACTATTTTACTTTTTGTTTGGAAACAGGGTCTCATTAAGTCGCTGAGAGCCTCACTAAGGTGCTGAGGTTATCTTCAAACCTGTAATCCTCTTCTCTCAGCCTCCTGAGTACTAGGATTACAAGCATACGCCACCACGCCCGCTTAAACAGTATTACTTTTAAAATGTTTTTATACATAGAAAATTTACAATATACCAAGAGACAACATGGTGAACCCCATCTGCCCATCATTGAGCTCCAGTAATTCTCAACTCATTGCTAATCTCATTTCGTCTGTACCTCCATTTATTCCTCATCCCCACCCCATGTTATTTTCAAGCAATCAAAAACATTATGCTATGTCACCTATAACTATTCCAGTGTATGTAGCTAAAAAACAAGAACTTAAACATGTGTGTAATCACCTCAGAAACAAATAGTAGTTCTCTTGGTAAATGTTAAAAAATTCCCATTTACCTCAATTTCAAAATATTTTTCTGCAAATCATGGGGTAAATAAGGTCCATAACTCGTATTTGACTGATATCTTCAAGTCTCTCATAAATTACACATGCTCCTTTCATGTTTTGAGTGTCAATGTGTGGGTGTCTCCCTTATATATTTTGAGGACACCAAACAGTTTCCCCTGGGAAGTTCTGTCAACTTGATTTTGCTGATTTCATCCTGTGGTGTTGCTTCATATGTTTCTCTGTCACCTGCATTTCCTTTAAAGTGATAGATCTGGAGCCTGGAACAGATTGATGTTTGAATTTGGGTTGAGAGAATACATAATAGGGAATGTTGCTTTCTACCATCAGGCATATATGTAAAGTCCGATCCTTTACATTTTGTAAGATTTGCAGCTATTGATGATCATTGCTTAGTTCCATTGTTTTATTAGGATTTGCAGCATGGTTGTCTTCTGATTCTATCATTGCTTCTTTATTTGGTAGCTAGAATACTTCTATAAAGAGAAATGTCTTCAGTTATTTTGTTACACCCTCAAATATAGTTTATAATTTAAAAACCAAAGTTGATATAAAAGGTGTTTTCTCCTGAGTGCATTGTTGTTTCTAGGCCTTTTTAGTTCGTGAGGGAGGAGGTTGTTTGTTTAATTGGTTGTGGTTTTGGTTCTTCAGTGAAAAAACAGCATGAATCCATGTAGATATTTCTAATTCAAACTAAGGGCTTCACGATCTTTGCTTATCACCACAAATCTTGCATCTGTGTTTCCTTTCTTTCTTGCTCAATTCTCAGTTGCACCAACATAATCGCTCATTTTTTTCATTCCCCAATCTATATGCAATATTCACAGAATAATGACACCAACAATGATTAGTATATAATTTGTAAAAATTTTTTTTAATATCATATAGCCTACTAGATAAGCAGTGAAATACTTGTGTGTTAAAAATCATCTCTGTGACCACCTCACCATCCTCACCTGTTTTGCTTAGTGATGTCGGCAGTGTTGTAATATACTAAAATCAGCCTATATCATATTTGTAAATTGTTAGAAATGTAAATCTGTGAAGAATGGCTGAGGGATAGACAACATTCTGTATTAAAAGCAGATTTTATTCAAGTCGTTTAAGGGACTGTAATATACATTTTTACTTTTGAGGTATTGGCATTGCAAATTTTTACCAAAATAAACTTTTTAAAATGAGCATTGTTTTCTTATTTAAAACGGTCCAGGGGCCAGGCATGGTGGTGCATGCCTGCAATCCCAGTACTTGGGAGGCTGAGACAGGAGAATCATGAGTTCGAGGACAGCCTCAGAAGTAGTGAGACTCACCAACCTAGCAAGACCCTGTTTCAAAATAAAAATAAAGTATGGCTAGGAGAGTGGCTTGGAGGTAGAATGCCCCTGAGTTCAAAAAGAAAAAGAAAAAGGCCAAGGGAAACTCTACTTCAAAAATAAAATCCAGGCTTTATTTTACCATTATTTATCTTAAAATTTATTTTCCAAAAGTCTAGCATATTTCTAATGCCTTTGCCTGCCCTATCTTAATGGAAGTGCTATTATAGGACCTTTAAAAAATTGCTTGACTTTTACTGTTAATTCTGATAGAATTTACATTTGAAATTATAGAATAAAAATCTTTTGTCATTTGACATTGAGTCATCTATTTGATTCATGAAAATAAGCTTTTAGAATTAACCAAACTCTGTATTTTTTTTACAGATCCCTGAGTGATGTGACTTTATCACTGTTACTGGATCAGTCCTGCAACTCCAGGTTGCAGCTCAAGTGTCAAAATAAGGTGGTTAATTTGCGTACAAGTCCTTCCCCACACTCAGTGCCACCGGAAATGGGATCAGAGGCAAAAAGGGTCAAGTTGACCCCCGACAGTGAGGAAGAAGGAAGCTTTGTTTATGAACAACCACTTGAGAACACGCGTGTCCAGATAATAACCGCCGTAACGTCTCTTTCACCACTTTTAGCATTCAGAAATTTTTCTTGTATTGTGCTGCTACAAATTAGGAAGAGAGAAAATGGTAACTATCCTGAATTCCATTATATTCCTTGCAGCAGACTTTTTTTCAGTTTAGAAGATCTTTCAAATGGGAAATACCTGTTTCCATTTTCAAAGAAGAAAACAATAGGTAATTGGGATTGGTACTTTTTAATTATATACCTAACCGAATCAGAAGAATTTAGAACTGCTTATTTGATGATGGTCAGAGTTTAATGATAGAACGTGTGTCCTCTCTCTCCTGTAGAATGCATGGAGGATCTCTTTGCACTTCTTGCAGTATTGCACAGATCTCGTATTCAAGTCACGTCCCCCGGCGATTCCCTGAATTCAGTGAAGCTCTGGCTCTTAGAATACATGAAATGTGAAGTAATCAAAGATTTTCCAGAAATATGCTTTTGTAAAAGGCCGAGCCGTTTCCATGGGACGTTCTTCAACTGGAAACAACGAACACCTTCTGAAGGGATTTTAACCGTCTATTACAGGTAAGGCACAGCAAATTGGAATCAGTCCCAAGAAGGTAGCAGGTGTGAGTGTGGTAAGTGTGTGGTACAGCAGCGATCCCCATGTAGTGATCTGTGCTAGTGCAAGACAGGTCAAAACAATTACCTGGTGTAGAGTGAATGGACAGGTGTAGCCTCATTTAGAAAATGAAGAGTTACACTTTCAGTGTATGTTTGTATTTGTCTTTTTTTTTTAGTGCCTAGGCATTATTTTAGGATTTCCTTTTACCTCTTCACAGTGAATTAAAAATACACATACTGACCTTACTACTCAGCAAAAGAAATTAAATTAGGAAGCAACATGATGAACTGAATTGGTATAATACATGTATATTTGATCGCTACAGTCTGAATTTCTATCAGTGATTACATATATTTGGGGTTTGAGTTAACATCATAGTATTTATAAATGAATAGTAATTGATTACTACAGTATGTTGTATGTGACTGCTTTGTGCTTTCCCAGTTTTGTAACATTATGCTTGTTTTTCTGTTTTAGGAATCAAACAATTTTGTTCCAGTGCCTTCATAATCTCTTCAGAGTTCTCCCCAAAAATTGTGTCTTCAGAAATCTAAAATTAGAAAATGAACATGTCTTAATTGATCATTTGGCATTGAATTTGGAGAAGGAACTAGTTACCCTTGGTTCTTTTTCTGCCTTAGCTAAGGTTGAAAGGAACTCTGTGCAATGGTATGAAGAGAGTAAAGGAAAGAGTAGTGTCATGTCTGCTTCATCAGACAGAAAGCAAAGAATCCAACTGTACAGAAAAGCAGTTCAGCAAGAGAAGAAAATATGGGGAACAGACCTTAAAGTGAGTGGTACTCTTCATAGAGAGATGACTTTGAAATTAGCTGAGATCCAGTTGAAATCAGACTTCATTACACAGAAACTGACCAGTTTCTAATTACAGTTTCGGTTTGCTCGTTTTTTAAAATGTATTTTCTCTGCCATAAAGTTTTGGTTTCACTTTCCTTTGTAAAAATAAAGATTGAGGCTTATTGTAGTAGAATCTTTCGATGACATACAAAGTAATAGTTTTTATGGAGCAGTGGTTCTCGAGTGGGGCCATTTTTGACCTCTGTCTGCTCCCACCTCCCACTACAAGGAACATTGAAGTATGTCTGATGCCATTTTTGGTTGTCAGAAGTTGTGGGGTAGCATATTACATGGACAATCATAAAATGTAAGACAAGAAACTAATAACCTATATTAGTGACATTATAGGCTGGATAATTCTTTGTGTTGGGGGCTGCCCTGCACATAGTAGTAGGAAGTTTAGCATCATCCTGGTCTCCTTTCCCTTCTAGTGGTAGGTACCAGGTACTATGGTAGTAAGTAGCACCACACAACAAAGAATTATCCAGCCCAAAATGTCAATAGCAGAGATTGGAAAATCCTGTCTTAAATTTGCCACTTAAGTGACAACAGAAATGGTGTAACAGTATTTTGGTCTAAATCTTAAAAAACCTAATCCTTTGCTTATATAAGTAAAAGAATAGCATGTAAAAACCAACTTCAGTTTTTTTTTTTGTTTGTTTGTTTTTTTGTGGTACTGGGATTGAACTCAGGGGCATTCTACCTCCGAGCTATATCCCCAGCCCTATTTTTTATTCTTTATTTTTGAAACCGGGTCTCACTAAGTTGCAGAGTGCCTCACTAGGTACCTGAGGCTAGCTGCGAACCCGGATCCTCCGGTCTCAGCCTCCCAAATGCTGGGATTACAAGAGTGCATGCGCCACCACGCCTGGCTAACCAACTTTAATTGGATAAATTAAGCAAGGTTGTCAGGATTCACAAGTTTCTGTAAGTATCAAGCTTTGGAAAGTTAAATGGCAGTATCTGAATGAGACCAGTTCTTTAAACTCTGGTTACATTTTGTTAGAGGGCTGCTCTGAAATCATGTAAATCTATAAGAATGTGAAAATTTTAGGGCTTTTTTTTTCTGAAAGCATATGTCTTTCAAAAGGCTAAGTATACCTCACAAACCACTATTAAAAATAAAATTGAAAATGCTTTTAAACCATCTGAAATTCCAACTCTAGGCAAAGCTAAAATATAAAATTCTAACTAAAATAAAGACTGGTGCTCCCTAGGGACTGAGAAATTTAAAAATAAGTGAAAATTCACTTCAGTAAAGAAGTGATTTATGAGGTATCTAGTGAGAGACATTTCAAAGGGATAAAAATTCAACCTAGTCTCCTTTTTTGAAAAAGAATTCTAGATGAAAGTCTTAGGAGAAGGGAAAAAGGCACAAAAAGATATAGACAAAAAGAAATATTCCTGATCTTTTTTACTCTAAAATCCTTAAGTTAGATGGAAGTTTCCATCTCATTTTAAAGAAATAAAGATGAAGTTGGGCGTGGTGGCGCACACTTGTAATTCCAGTACTTGGGAGGCTGAGATAGGAGGATCGCAGGTTCATGGCCAGCCTCAGCTACTTAGTGAGGCCCCTGTGATTTAGTGAAACTCTGTTTCAAAATAAAGAATAAAAAATAGGATTGAGGGTGTAGCTCTGAGGTAGAATCCCCCTGGGTTCCATCCCCATTATCACAAAAAAAAAAAAAAAAAGAAAAGAAATAAAGATGATTATGGAAAGTAGCATCTCATGCTTGCAGCTAGAAAGTACTAATCCCCTCCCCCCATGCCTTAGAGATCCTAGTACCCAATGGTCTTGTGACATGAATAGGTTTTAGAAAATATAGGTTGTTTCTTATCTTGGTTTTTATGACTCTCCATGTAATAGGCTACCTCTTTTTCTGGCTAGCCTTTGCCAATTGAGATAGGACCCTACAGCTTTATTTTCATAAAATGTCAGTGGAAAATATTTCAGACTTTTTGCAAATGGAAATGGAATAAATTCTGGATTAATTGTGCAAATCTGGAAACAGTATGTTTCATGTGTTATCTTTTGAAATTACCCATGACACATTCCAAAAGAACAAACAAGTATAAAATATAGTAAATTAATTTTTTTAATGGAGGCAATCAAAAGACTAAACAGGATTTAATTGTGATTGTTTATCTGTAGGGAAATTAGATACTAAAAATAGCATAGTACTTATTTTATATTTATAAATACAACCAAAAAGTTCTTTACAATTGAGTTTTGTACTCTGATATGGTTTTCCTATACTACAAATGAGACAAACTTAAGTTTGAGAAATTGACACACTTGCCCCTTTCATGATTCAGTTGTATGTTTGTATCTGCAATCAAATTGTATTGGCCACTTCCCTGATCACAGAGCTGATATTCTCCTCAAAACCACAGTCATCCCAAATCCACAGCACTGAATTGTGAACAAATTTTGTTTGGGAACAGATCACTCCAGTTTTTGAAAAAAATAACTATCTGTTGGCTTCTGATCCCTTAACTAAGGAATATTTTCAGGTCACTTTACGTGTGACACTATTGAGTTCAGTGAACAGGCATAGTAAAGGGGCAAGAAATGTACCATTTAGTTTATTCATTGTGAGGTGTATGCCAAACAGTAATCTTAAAATATCCCCCCCCACACACAAACACATATTCATATACTTATCCATACATATATGTGGTTAATTCCTCACAGCAATCAATGAGGTATAATTACTAGTATTGTCCTCAACATAAACAAATACTAAACCAAATTAAGAGGATGCACAAAAACACCTTTATATTGTACACTTGATACAAATTATTTAAAAAACAGCAGATTCTATAAGAACTCTAATAACATACAAGCAAATCTTTTATTTTCCTGATAACATCTCTTTATACCATTTATAATCAACTAAGTTTGTTTCCCAGTCTCAGAAAATATATAACTAGTGTGTATCTCTACCTGCTCTTCTCAATAAAATTTAAAACAAATTGAACTGTCTAGGCTAGAAACCTGTATAAAGCTTTCTTTCCTTCTTCCCTCTCTCCCCCTCTCCTCTTTTCTCTCTTTCCTCCTTCCCACCTGGACAATACCAGATATTTAAAGGGATCCTTTTTCTTTATTCTTTGAATTGTAAAAAAAACATTGCTTTCCATTTTCAGAATTTGAGAGTGTGTGCTCTTTCTTAAGTAACCCCATCTGTAGAACATTAGGCTTTTGCTTCTAAAGATTCTAAAGACAGCGTGCAGTACATTGGAAAAATGCTGACAGATAAACTATACACTTAATTGGATTCTTCCATATTCCATATTTGAATCATCTGTATATGTTTCTTGAATTGCTTGCTATCCCAACTGAATAGCACCAGCCTATAAAATCCTACAGTTATGAGTATTCTTGCAGTACTAATAGTCTGGTCACTTTCGAGGCCCTATTTCAGTAATGTTGTCAACTTGCCTTTTTATTCAGTAGGATGCCAGGTCCTATTCAGGTGCTGAACTTTCATAAGGGCAGCAAATCAAACAACCACAGCACTCTCACTGTTTAGATTTTTGCTGTGCCAAACTTAATGAGCAGCTGTGCTGGACCAAAGTACCTGTGTGTATAACTGTGGGTCAGCATCATGACCCTGGGTTCAGCCAGGAAGTTTCTTTACCATCCTTAACTTCCATTTTAATTATCCATTTCCCCACAGCAGCAGCCACTTAGACCAGAGTCTAAGTGGTGTTATAGTCAGTAAAGCATACCATTAGTGATGGGTCAAACCAGTTAGCTCTAGATTCTAGGTCAGTCAGGTGTTATAACATGCTCTATCGATGGGCTCTTCCACAACTATTTCTTCCCTTTTTTTGTACCAGATCTCTTGTTTTGTTCATGTGATTTGAGAGGTGACCCATCACCAGTTCCAGAGGTTAGTCCAGTCATTGCAAAACTTTCCCATGGCAACCATTACTGATCTGGGGGCCTGCACAAGACTACCCCATCAGGCCTAATTGATAAGGGGAAGAACTTGGTTCTTTTTGAGGAAGAGACACCAGCCAAAAGTAAGTGGTTCTAATTTAATAAGTTGAGAGTTATCTTCTAATCAAAAGGAAATTAAGCCTTAGAATGAATTTGACACTGGGTCAACATTTTTATTCTTGTGCCCCTGAGTCAAGTCTAAATCCTACTTTTCCCCTGGACTACTGATTGCTTCAGAAAAATTCTTTATAAGAGAAATCAATGTTTTTGTTTCCTACTGTTGAAATTGTTTCTAACTACTAGTAATGGGAAAACAAATCTTAGAGAATAAAGTATGTGGAATCCAAGGACAGAAACAGTTTACTATAGAAACAGGATGCTTTTACATTAAAAAAAAGTATTATAGAACAACTGACCCTCTGTCCCCATGCACACCCTTATTTCTGCGAAGTGGCTCATTTTTCCCCCTTTTTTCCAGTTTTCTTGAGTTTATAATTCAAATCACTATACACTTGATATCAGTATATCCCTGAAATAAAAGTTCTAATTTTTAAAAATGTATCTTCCTTATTCCTTAGCTCCCCTCCATTATTACACTAGGCCAGTGTCTTCTTATGCATTCCTCATTGGGGTAGAGGCATATGTGAGGTTGTTTAACCTATTTCTTAATATTTCCTGTTTTAGGACATAACATTATAAGTACCACATCTGTCTAGAATGTTTCTTAGATATCTGAAGGATTCAGACTTTTGGTTCTCATTTCTTCTGACAACTGTTCTCATATTTTCAGCTATATCCTCTCCAGATAGAAAAAGAAAAAATCTTTATCAATTTTTATTGTTCTAGGAGCCTTTGTGCTAGTAAAGACTGATTTGATGTCATACGACTATTTGGGAAATAAAGTAGTATTGCTATATCAAAAGAGATATACAGCATTATTAATTTAGAGCTTGTAGCTCTTTCAAAACTCATATTTTAAGGAAGGAACAATAACCCTTTCTAACTTCTTCCTAACCTTATCATAAAAACGAGGTGATGGTAATTTATACTGTGATTTTTGTGAGCCTGATGAGTCACTAATTGGTTATGTCAAGGGCAACAATAAAATTATCTTTCGAGTTATCAAACAGGAAATTAATATACTCCAATACTTAAAAGATTGTGATAAAACAGTAAAAACATCAGTGTGTGTGTAAGGAGGAGTAAGTAGAATTTGAAAGAAGTCAGGATCAAGTGTGTTATAGTTGCCAAAGGCTTCAGAAATGGTGCTTGATGTGTTGGCTAGTCTGTTGTTTTCTGAGCCAGTGACACCTGGAAGGGGAAGGAATTAGCCAGGAATACAATTAGTGAGAAAAAGAATTACCTACAAGATTTAGGGAAAGAGTTGAAGAAAACTAACTTACATTTGTAGACCATTTTTCTATGATGTGGCATGCTGTGTAATATGTATAGTTAACATTTATTGATTAGTGTGTGTCAGACATTGCTCTAAGATGCCTTTGCCCACATGATCCTTACAACTCTATACAATTGTGCCTTCCGGGATAGTCATCACTAGTCCTATACCTATGAAAATTTACATTTAAATTAGTTACAATAGAATAAAAAATTAAACTTTAGTTCCTTACTTTCCCTGGCTGCATTTCAAGTGCTCAATAGCTACATGTGGCTGGCATTTGGTCACTGCAGAGTAGATTTCCATCGCCACAGAAAGTTATATTAAACAAAGCTGCTCTAAGATGTGTACTATTAACTAATTCTTGTTTATAGTTAAAGAAACTAAGACCCAGACAGGTTAAAATTCCCGAAAAGTAGAAATCTGTTAATATAATTGAAACATCGGGAAATCTGGGCCATGTTACACTAAATCTTGTGAAAGTCGATTTCTTAGAGTTGACTGATGGCTCAGCTGTGGTTTTTCTCTTAATTACTTCCCTCCAACTATATCTGAATACCTAATACCTATGTAGTAGCTCCCTATTTCCTCTCAGTTGTCTTGTTTTTGTTAGAACTATCACTTTCTAGAATTAGTGTTACCATTGCTGATTCATACTTGGAAATTTCTTAAATGAAAGTGTCAGTTCTCTAAATAAACTTTAAGTATCTTTTCTTTGAGACTTATGTAGGTCTTGCCAGTTGCTGAAGTATGTGTGATTGGCTGGCCATCAATAAAGCATAGGGTTTGGATTTGTAGGAAAAGTTGTGAGCTAGATAGCCTAGAAAACTTCCAACTTTATTCTCTGTGAATACTACATCATTTGAAAAGAAATGGAGGTGGAAGTCTGTTTTTATTTTTTCTACTGTCATCTATTTGCTTACTTTAATACTTCCAAATGATATGCCTATAGAAATCATTTCACTGCTTTGAAAGTATCACTGAGTGGTGTATGACATGGAAGGAGATAGAAAGATCTCTCATTCAGTCATGTGTATTTTTACAAACTCATTGAATACATTGTGCACATCTACGTTCTGGAAATCCAAAAGTAAATAAGCTTCTTGGTTTTTAAAAAGATTACAGTCTTGGAGGCTGAGAGAGGAAGATTGCAGATTTAAGGCTAGAACATGGTAACTTAGCAAGACTGATTCAAAATAAAAATAAAATAGGGCTGAGGGTGTAGCTCAGCAGTAGATCACCTCTGGGTTCAACCCCCAGTACCCCCCCCCCGCCACACACAGTTTACCATTTTAATTGGAGAGACAGTGGCACAGAGATGTATGCTACACTGAGATACTTAATACAATTATTCCTGGCGTTCCATGGGAAGACCTTTAAAGGGCACTATACCCAGTAGAGGCATGCATCTGAGAGAAGAGGGTCTTAATTTTGGGTAAGAGGAGTCTTTGGGGATCTGATAAAATCTAAGCATATTCATGTTGAAAGTAGTTAGGAGATTAAAGTGGTATTATAATATAATGATGCTTTACCTCATGATTCAGAGAGAATCCCAGGGAGAAATGTATACACGAAGAAAGAAGTTCAAACCAAAGCACTTTGAACAGAATAAAAGGGTCTAATATATACAAATCAGACTTTTAAAGTATTTTTTTTGTATGTGTGCTGGGGATTGAACCCAGGGATTCTCACATGTTAAACATTCATTCTACCACTGTGTTACAATCAGAGCCCACTTTTGAAGTATTTCTTCTTGAAAATTTTGTTTTATTGTATCAGTGAACCTGTAAAATAACTATTTTCAAACCCTTTTTAGAAATGAAATTTGTTGCTGGGAACATTGGTGTATGCTTATAACCCCAGTACTTAAGAGGCTGAGACAGGGGGATTGCAAGTTTGAGCAGATATAGCAACTTAGTGAGACCCATGGCAACTTAGTGAGAACCTGTTTCAACAAGAAAAAGGGTTAGGGGTGTAGCTAGAGGTACAATGTCCCCAGGTTCAATCCCCAATAACAACATAAAAGAAATAATATTTGTTCTAAAAATTAAAATAACATATACATGTATACTCAAATAATTTCTTTAAATTCATTATCTGAATCATTTTGCCTTATTCATTTATTGTGGCAAAAAATCTTAAAACATCAAACTTACATCTTAGCCATTTTCAAAGGCACAATACAGTGGTCTTAAGTATTTTCAGTGTTGTGCAGCAGACCTCTAGAACTCTTTCATCTTGCAAAACGGAAACTCTATACCTTCTCCCCTAGTCTACTGGCCCTTGGCAACAGCCTTTCTTCTTTCTGTTTCTATGATTTTGACTACTTTAGAGACGTGATTCGTATGAGTACAATCATACAGTACTCTTCTCTTTTGTGCCTGGCTTGTTTTACTTCATGTAATGGCCTCAAGGTTCATTTATGTTGTACCATATAACAGAATTTCCTTCTTTTTAAGGCTGCATAATATTCTATTGTGTATACATACCACATTTTGTTTATTCATCTATAGGTAGACATTTAGGTTGCTTCTACTTTTTGGCTACTGTGAATAATGCTGCAGTCAACATGAGTGTATTGATTCTCGGAGATCCTGCTTTCAATTCTTTTGGCTATATACTCAAAAATGAGATTGCTGGATCATATACTAATCTTATCTTTAATTTTTTGATGAAACTCTATACTGTTTTTGTACCAGCTGAACCATTTTATATTCCAACCAACATTATAGAAGGGATCGAATTTCTCCCTATCCACCCAACACTTATTTTCTATTCTTTTGGTGGTGACCATCCTAATGTGTGTGGGGTAATCCTGGGTAGCCTTTTAAGTTTTCAATTCAGTCAGTTTTCTTTATTTACTTCAGTGGTTTTCAAAGTGTGGTCCTGGAAGGAATAGTGTTGGCAATATCTGGAAACTTGTTAGAAATGCATATTTCTTGGGCCCTACTCCAGGGTTGCTGAATCAGAAATGGGGTGAGGCCTGACAATCTGTATTTGAACAAGTGCTCCAGATTATTCTGATGCACACTCAAGATTGAGAACAGTGCTTCACAGTAATAATTCTCAGCCACAGGTGTACATGTGAGTCACTAAAAGCTTCTCATATTACACTCCACTCCAAAGACGGTTTCATTTGATCTTGGTTCTGCTTTGGGTCTTGGCATTAATTTAAAAGCTCCTCAGGGATTCTGATGCATAGCAGGGTTGAAAGCCACTGTTGTAAAATAAAGCAGTAAATCAGCTTGACCATTTCAAGGAGCAAGTCTTCACAGATTTGTCTTTATCAGATGTATCTTTCTCTTGACCATGTAATATGCCAGTGCTTCTGAATAATCTGCATATGTATCACCTGGGAATTTTGTTGAACTCCACATTGTGATCCAGCGGGTCGAGGGTGGGGCCTGAGGCTGCATTTATTACAAGCTCATGATTGATGCTGATGCTGCTGGTTCATGGAACAGTTTAATTTAAGAGGCAAGGTGATAACAACACTTATCAAAGTCAAAGATTATGTGTTTTTTAATAGAGCCTTGTCACCCCAAAATGCCTCATGATCTGATGTGTTTTCTGAATAAATAAATACAGAGTAATCCATCTTTGCTGTTGTGCTTTTGTAGATAGAAATTTTGCACAAAAGTATTGCCCTGTATTATCTATGCTCCTTTGGTAATGAAAGGAAAACTAAGATGCATAAGCTTAATCTTTCTCTTTGACATTTTACTATTTAGGTTTTCTTCCATGCCTTACATCAATAATCATTATCGAAGGGGACGTTTTCTTTAAATCCTAAAATGAAAAATTACTCTGAACATAGAAACAATGGGAAGATGATAATTGAACAATGCCTAATGATACCCTTTATCCATTAGGAATTGCACTGAAAAAAAAAACACTCAAAACAAATTTACAGCCGGGTGTGGTGGTGCATTCCTGTAATCCCAATACTTGGGAAGCTAAGGCCGGAGGATCATAGGTTCAATGACAGCCTCCACAAGTACAGAGAATCTTACTAACCTAGAGAGACCCTGTTTCAAAATAAAATAGAGCTGGGGATATGGCTGTCCTATGAAGATCAGCCACAGCTGTCTTATCAAAGCACAAGTCGAATTATCCATGGCTGAAAACCCATCTTCTTTCATTGTTTCTGTATTCATTCAATGCCTTCCCATTACTTTTAGAATACAGACAAATTTCATAGGTGACATTAAAGGTAGGTATCTAGCTTACTTCCTGAGCCTAGCTTGGATTACTCCAAGTGAGGAACCCTCTTTTTCCATATAGCAGCGAAGACAAGGATTGGAGTTACATAGCTGCAAGCCAGGGAATGCCAAAAATGGAGGTATAATGTCCCTGAGTTCAATCCCCAGTACTACACACAAAGTAATGCCACATGCCTATAATCCCAGCCTCAGAAACTTAGTGAGACCATTTCAAAATGCAAAATTAAAAAGGGCTGGAGGTGTATCTCAGAAATAGAATATACCTGGGTTCTAGAGCCCTCATGACCCATTTCCCAAGGGCTCCACCTCTGAACACTGCAGAATTCGAGAACCAAGCACTCAACATATGAAATTTTTGGAGACATCCCATATCCAAATAATAGCAGGTCATTTTAACAATATTAATTCTGCCTATCCATGGACATGGGAGCTCTTCCCATTTTTGGTTTCTTACTTTTTTTTTTTTTTTTTTTTTTTTTTTTTTTTTTTTTTTTTTTTTTTTTTTTTTTTTTTTTTTTTTTTTTTTTTTTTTTTTTTTTTTTTTTTTTTTTTGCGGTACTGGGGATTGAACTCAGGGGCATTCTACCTCTGAGCTATACCCCGAGCCCTATTTTTTATTCTTTATTTTGAAACCGAGTCTCACTAAGTTGCAGAGTGCCTCACTAGGTAGCTGAGGCTGGCCTCGAACCCGGATCCTCCGGTCTCAGCCTCCCAAATGCTGGGATTACAAGCATGCGCCACCACGCCCGGCTTTACATTTCTTAAGAATTCCATAATTTTCATTACAGAGGTCTTTCACCCTCCTTGGTTAGGTTTATTCCTAAAGATTTTATTCTTTTTGAAGCTATTGTGAATGGAATTGTTTTCCTGTTTTTTTTTATTCATACATTGTAAGCATACGTCTTTGTTAAGTACAAATTGATAACGATATATGTGCTCACAATTCTCATTTAACCCCTTCCGCAAATTCCCACCCCGCTCCCTAGCCCTCCCTCCCTCTCAAGTTCAGTTTAGTGAGTGACCTTGATATACATTAGTGTGCCCCCCGCAACCCCTTCAGTTAAATCAACTTCTTTGCTTTCAACAAAATCATGTTATTTGCAGGGAAATGGAGGCAACTGGAAAACATTATGTTAAGTGAGATTAGCCAGTCACAAAGAGTAAAGAAGTATATGTTCTCCCTAATATGCAGATGCTAGGGAGAAGATGGGGCATAAGAGGGTCTCCAGATGAAAAAGGAGAGACCCTCGAAAGCAAATATGTTTTCCTGGTTTCTATCTCAGTAATTTCATTATTGGAGTGTAGAAAGACTATTGATTTTGTATATGGATTTTTTATTCTATTTGCTGAATTTATTTTTCAGTTCTAGAAGTCTTCTGGCAGTATTTTAGAGTCTTCTAAGTATAAAAATCATATCATCTGCAAAGAAGGATAATTTAACTTCTTTTCTATTTGTATCCCTTTTGTTCTTTCCTCTTGCCTAAGTACTCTGTCTAAAATGTCAACTGCTATATTGAATAGGAGTGGCAAGAGTGGACATTGGGTCTTCTTATTTTAGTGGCAATGCTTTCAATTTCTCACTATTCAGTAAGATGTTGTCATTGGGTTTGTCATATGTAGCCTTTATAATGTGGAGGTAAGTTCCTTCTATCCCTAGTTTATTGGGATTTTTTTTTTAATCATGAAGGGGTGTTGAATTCTTCCAAAGACTGTTTATGCATCTGTTGAAATTACCACGCAATTTTTTTCTTGGTTCTTTTTATGTGGGATATTACATTTACTGATTTGTGTATGTTGAACCAGCCTTGGATTCCTGGGATGAATTCAATTTGATCATAGTGTATTATTTTTTAATGTGTAGTTGAATTATGTTTGCTAATGTTTTATTGAGGATTTTTGCATCTATGTTCATCAGTGATATTGGTCTATAATTTTCTTTCCTTGAAGTATGTTTTTGGTATCATGGTTATATAGGCTTTGTAGAATGAAAGTGTTCCTTTGGAAGTATTTCCTCCCTTTCAATTTTATAGAATGATTTGAAGATTATTGGAATTAGTTCCTCTTCCATAAATATGTGGCAAAATTCAGCTGTGAATCCATCAAGTCCTTGACTTTTCTATTTTGAGAGGCTTTTATTACTGCTTTAATATCATTGCTTGTAATTTTTCTGGTTGGGTTTTATATCTCTTGATTCAGTTTTGGTAGGTTGTATGTGTCTAGAAATTTGTTCATTTCTTCTAGATTTTCAAATCTACGGGCATATAAGTTTTCCATATATTCCCTAATGATCCTCTGGATTTCAGTTTTATCTGCTATAATATTCCCATTTGTATATAATTTTATTAATTTTGGTCTTCTCTTTCTTTTGGTTAGTTTAACTAGGGATTTATTGATCTTTTTTTCTTTTCTTTTTTTTTTTTTTTCAGTACTGGGGATTGAACTCAGGGGCATTGTACCTCCGAGCTATACCTCCAGCCCTATTTTTTATTCTATAGTTTGAAATAGGGTCTCACTCAGTTGCGGAGGGCCTCACTAGGTGACTGAGGCTGGCCATGAACCCGGATCCTCCGATCTCAGCCTCCCAAATGCTGGAATTACAAGCGTGCACCACCACACCCAGCAAATTTATTGATCTTGTTTATTTTTTTCAAACAACTAACTTTATTTCATTGATCCGTTTTTGTTTCTATTTTGTTAATTTCATCTCTTTTTTATTATTGATTCATTCTTATTTTTCTAAAACCTAAAGATGTATCATGAGTTTTTAAATTTGAGATTGTTCTGTCTTTTCTTTTTGTGATACTAGTGCTTGAAACTGGGAACATTCTACCTTTGAGCTACATACCCAGACCAATTTTATTTTTTATTATTTTTGAAGTAACATCTTTCTAAGTTACTGCACACTGGTCTTGAATCCAATCCTCCTGTCTCAGCCTTCCGAGCACTGGGATTACAGGTGCGTGCCACTGCTCCAGGTTTTCTCTACCTTTTTAATGTAGGCACTCATAGCTGTAAACTTCCCTCTTAGCACTGACTTCAATGTATCCCAGAGATTCTGGGCACTGGCATAAAAACAGCCATGTAGGCCAATAGAACAGAAGACACAGAGACAAACCCACACAGCTACAATCATCTGATTCTTGACAAGGATGCTAAAAACATGCATTAGAGAAAAGACAACCTTTTAAACAAGTGGGTTTAGGAAAACTGGATATCCATATGTAGAAGAATGAAACTAGGTCTCTGTCTCTCATCCTGCAGAAAAGTTAACTCAAAATGGATCACAGACCTAACTATAAAACTGGAAACTTTGCAACTATAGAAGAAAACTAAGGGAGACACTTTAACATATAGGCACAGGCAACGACTTCCTGAATAAGAGCCCTATAGCTCAGGAAATGAGACAAGGAATTGGTAATGGGATGGCATCAAATTTAAAAGCTTCTGTACAACAAAGGAAGGAATACAGTAAAGAGACACCTAGCAGAATTGGAGAAAACCTTTGCCAGGTACTCTTCTGACAGGATTAATATCCAGGACATGTAAAGAACTAAAAACCCTCAACATTAAAAAACAACAATAACAACAAAAAATAACCCAATTGATAAATGGGCAAATGAACTGAATGAACACGTCTCAAAAAAAGTACAAATGGCCAACAATTATATGAAAAATATTCAACATTTATAGTTATCAGGGAGATGCAAGTCATAATTACAGTGAAGTTCCATCTCACTGCAGTTAGAATGGCAAGCATCATGAATATAGTAAATTATGGTGAGAATGTATGGGGGCAGGGAGGAACTTGTATATACTGTTGATTAG
Source organism: Graphiurus murinus (assembly GCA_004027655.1). Lineage (NCBI taxonomy): Eukaryota > Metazoa > Chordata > Mammalia > Rodentia > Gliridae > Graphiurus > Graphiurus murinus. The sequence goes on along the minus strand of PVLC010000188.1, from coordinate 42,886 downwards.
AATGTAAATTAGTATATCCACTGTGGAAATCAGTATGGAGAATTCTCAAAAAGCTAAATATAGATCTAAAATAGGATCCAGCTATACCACTCATTGGTGTTTATGTAAAAGAACTTAAGTAAGCATATTTTATAAATACATGTACATCCATATTTATTGCAGCACAATTCACAATAGCCAAGGTATGCAATCAGACTAAGTATCTGTCAGCTGATGAATGGGTGAGGGAAAATGTGGTATATATACACAATGAGTTTTATTCAGTCATCAAGAAGAATGAAATTATGTCACAGGAAAGTGGATGGAATTGGGGAACATAATTTTGAACAAAATAAGTTGCACTCAGAAAAGTATCATATTTTATCTCATAAGGAAACAGTTTTGAAAAACGGAGTCCAAGGAATTAGAAGGAGACCAAAAGAGTAGAGTAAAGGAATCACGGCAGAGACAGGCAGGGAAGGTGGAGGAGGTATTGCAGAGTGAAAATGATGAAAGTATGTTTTTATGTATATACAATATACCACAGTGAAACCCAACATTCTGTATATGAATATTAAGTTAACATTAATAATGAATACCTAATAAAATAGATGAAAAATTTATAAGGAAAGAAATGAAAATGGTTAGATGAAAGCAAGGTATAGTTTCCTTATCATTTTGGAGTGGGAAGATTTACCAATGTATGTCACCAAATATTAGAAGCTATAAAGTTCAGTAACATTAAAAAAAACTCAAGGGCTAGGGATGGAGCTCAGTGATAGAATGTGTGCTTAGCATGTGTGAGGCACTGGGTTCAATTTCCAGCATAAAAACAAAAGTCAAACCATCTTCCTTAAGAAATGTAATAATAAGTCCAAAGACAGGATGCACATTGGAAAACTATTAGTGACTCATATCTCACATAAGGCATTAATCTCCACAGAGAAAATGTCTTGATAAAGAGTCAATAGAAAAGGGAGCAAAGAGCCAGGCGTGGTGGCGCACGCTTGTAATCCCAGCATTTGGGAGGCCGAGTCTGGAGGATCTGGGTTCTCAGCCAGCCTCAGCTACCTAGCGAGGCACTCTGCAACTTAGTGAGACCCTGTTTCAAAATATAGAGTAAAAAATAGGGCTGGGGGTATAGCTTGGAGGTAGAATGCCCCTGAGTTCAACCCCCAGTACCGGAAAAAAAAGAGAGAGAGAGAGAGAGAGAGAAAAGGGAGCAAAGAAACTTTTAAAAAGCAGTTAGTGTAAAAAGAAATGCAAGTAAACTTTTAATGCCATGTGTAACTTCACACAATGAAAGGGAGGGGGTGGAGTGGGATCCTAAGGGAAACACACCAAGTATGTGCATGTATGTTCCTATCACTGTATACCTCATTATGATGTATAATTATAATGCACCGATAAAAGTATTTTAAATTGAATTGAAAATATAACTCTCACATAATATTGAGATGAAATAGGTTGCCACAAGTCTAATCTTCCACTAGATGAGATGATACATCACAAAGATCCTTTTAGGGCCTTGGGTTATATCTCAGAGGTAGAGTGCAAGTTTAGAAAGCTTGAGGGTTGGGTTCAATCCCCAGCACCAATAACCAATATAAATAAATAAGTAAATAAATAAATTTTAATGACATCAAAGAGTTGTGAACATAAGAACTCAATGAGTTAAAATTACAGAAAAAAGAATTGTTCCAAAATGACTTGATAATTGCCAGCCCTTTATTTCTTTGGAAATAGGTCCTGGGTCAGCCTTGGTCCATGCAAAGGGCTTGGGGGACAGAGAAATAAGCAGCCTTTTAGCAGTTGCATCATGCTATAGTGACACCTTGGAATATTTTCATAGTTTTGTGGCTACACAAGAAATGTGGGAGCTAGCCCCCAAACTTCTAAAAGACAGATTGAAATCTCTAAATTGTACCGTGCTGCCAGGGAGCAGCTCTACTTAAAACATATGGCTGGTTTCTCTTTGAAGACATTTGTCAGGTTTTGAAGCCGAATGAAGTAGGTGGCTAAAGAGCTAAGCTGAAAACTTCTAAAGTTCAAAATTGCCTTCAGCTCCAGAGCTGAGGAACTATATATTTTTCGGTATCTAGAGACCGGAGCATACCAGAATCTTACTAACGTTGCAATATATTCCCGATCAAACACTTTTTCTGATTGTATTGATTTGCAATTCATCCTTATAGCCTCATGAAGTAAAAGGGAAATCCTTCTCTGAGGGGTGATAAAATCATCTGGAACATCTGTGCTATTTGGCCTAGAATTCTATGTCTAGCAGGAATATGCTTCAGAAGTGAAGGTGCGATAAAGACATTTTTAAACAAAGACTAAGGGAATTACTTTCTAGTGGTCCTGACCTAAACAAATTTTAAAAATTTCTTCAGGAAAGGATGAAATGATACTGTATGGATCATGGGCATGCAAGAGGATATGAACACATGAAAAGATATGTAATGTATAAATATATATGGATAATTTCTGCATATGACATTGTCATGTCTTGACTGCTATTTGTGGAACTAAAATATAACAATACTCAAAATAATTCAGGAGGATAAATGGAATTTAAGAATAATTAGGTTCTAGAATTATGAAAAAAGCCCTTTGTGTTAGGACATAATAAGCCAAAACTGGATGTTGTAATCTATAAATTAACCACTGAAATTTAATGGAAGCCTTTCTGGCTTAACACTCATAGGTACTTACCCAACATGTATGTCTAAAGAAACACTTGCACACTAATGCTCATGGTAACTTTGTTTACAATATAACAAAACAACCCAAATGTCTTTCTATATTAGAACATATAAACAAATTGTGGTTTTACATCTCTACTAAGGAATACTACTCAAATAAAAAGAAACAATGACATGTATTAATCTCATAAACATAAGGTGTGAAAAGAACCATAAAGACTGAGGACTTTATGATTCAATTTACAAGAAGTTCTACAACAGACAAAGTTAGCAAATGATGAAGAGAGAGTTAATTGGAAAGAAGGATGAAAACTGCCATGTTAGAATGTTCTATGTTTTCATTGAGGTAATGGTTACATAAGTGTGTATACACTTGTCAAAACCCACCAAAGTATAGTGCATTTTTAGTAAACTTACATAAATAAATTGTGGACAAAACAGATGTAAAGAAAAAGTAGCAAGAATGTTATTGATCAAAAAGAAGACAAAGGCTGGGCATGGTGGCACACACTTGTAATCCCAGCATTTGGGAGGCTGAGACCGGAGGATCCGGGTTCTCAGCCAGCCTCAGCTACTTAGTGAGGCCCTCCGCAACTTAGTGAGACCCTGTTTCAAAATAAAGAATAAAAAATAAGGCTGGGGGTGTAGCTCAGAGGTAGAATGCCCCTGAGTTCAATCCCCAGTACCAAAAAATAAATAAATAAATAAATAAATAAATAAATAAATAAATAAATAAAAGAAGTAGAAGAAGAAGACAAAGAGTCAGGTGTGGTGGCGCAGGCTTGTAATCCCAGCATGTGGGAGGCTGAGACCGGAGGATCCGGGTTCATGGCCAGCCTCGGCTGCTTAGTGAGGCCCTCCACAACTTAGTGAGACTCTGTTTCCAAATAAAGAATAAAAAAAAATAGGGCTGGGGCTGTAGCTCGAGGTAGAATGCCCCCAGGTTCCATCCCCAGTACCACCAAAAAAAAAAAAAAAGTAAGAGAAAACATAAACTAGATAGCCAAATAGAAAACAAATAATTAGATGGTAGATATAAATCCAATTATATCAGTATTTATATTAAATGTGAAGGGACTGAATATCCCAGGTTAAAAAAAAAACAAGTTAGTGTTATTTGTATGTTCTTCAGTTTAGATTTTTCTGTGTTGCATACAAGAGACATACTTTAAATAGTAAGGTACAGAAAGGTAGAAAGTAATAAGGTAGAGAAAAACAGGGCCTTGCATATGCCAGGCAAGTGCCCTACCACTGAGCTACACCCCTAGCCATAGCAAAGAGATTTTAACCCTCAGTCAGAATAGAGTCATTTTTCAGGTTATATCTGGCCTTTAAACTAATGAATATGCCCAGATATAAATAAACACCAAATAGAATGCAATCCCCTTTTCACAATTAAAGACCACCATGGTTCATATTAGTGAGAGAAAATTCTTTTCAGATAAAAAGAGCAGGCAATTTTTCAGTCATTAGATGGATACAAACCTAGAAATAATAGCTAATAAGAAGTTTCTGGAGTTTTCAGGTCCAGGAGAAAGTTATTTCCCTTAACCACATACCCAACTTCTGGAGGGCTTAAATTGAAAATTAATACCAGAACCCGGTATATTATTTCCAATGAGTAGCAAGTCTACCATTTTGTGAACTCTGCATGCAATGGCTCATCTCATGGGTTTATTTGCTCTCAACCAACTTTATAAATAAAGGATAATGTCGGGCGTGGTGGCACACGCTTGTAATCCCAGCATTTGGGAGGCTGAGACCGGAGGATCCGGGTACGAGGCCAGCCTCAGCTACCTAGTGAGGCACTCCGCAACTTAGTGAGACCCTGTTTCAAAATAAAGAATAAAAAATAGGGCTGGGGGTATAGCTCGGAGGTAGAATGCCCCTGGGTTCAATCCCCAGGACCGCAAAAATAAATAAATAAATAAATAAATAAATAAATAAATAAATAAATAAATAAATAAATAAATAAATAAAATAAATAAATAAATAAAGGATACCTTTTAGAAAACACCCAGGATTCAAATCTGGGATACACTACTTATCAGCTAGTAACCTTAGACTAGTTACTTAACTTCCATTGACCTTAGATTCTGCCAGGGGCTCAGCTGACCTGGAGAAAATGAGTTTTCAGGTTTCAAGGGAGCTGATTGAGACAAGTGAAAAAGAAAGAAAGAAAGTAATATTGAGCATTGATTCTTCACTTACTGTGTAATATACTGGAAGGCTAAACCAAAGAAAGAGTTAAATCCCCTGCCCCGCCCCGCGCTTACATTTTTCCCCATAGAACTGTATGTGGATGGAGGATCAGGCTGAATATCAGAGGTAGGAATGGTTTCCCTGCTGGACTAGTTCCAAACAAAAGGCGCTTGAGGTTTTATGTAGTCAGGGGCCAGGGGTGGGAGTAGGGAAAAGGGCTAGCAGTTAAAATGTCCTCAGAGTGGATAAAAAGGTCTTCAGGATACTCCCCTGATAAGAGTTCTCCACTAAAAGCCCCTGAGCCAGGTACAGTGATGCATGACTCTAGTCCCAGTACTTAGGAGGCTGATGCAGAAGGATCTGGAGTTCGAGGCCAGCCTTAGCAACTTAATGAGAACCTTAGCAACTCAGTGAGACCCTGCTTCAAAATAAAAATAAAAAGGAGCTGGGTGTGGTGGCTCACACTTGTAATCCCAGCATTCCAGAGGCTAAGACCAGAGGATCCAGGTTCACGGCCAGCGTCAGCTACCTAGTGAGGCACTCCACAACTTAGTGAGACTCTGTTTCAAAATAAAGAATAAAAAAATAGGGCTGGGGGTATATCTCAGAGGTAGAATGCCCGTGAGTTCAATCCCTAATACCGTAAATAAATAAATAAATAAATAAAAAAAATAAAAAGGACTGGGGGTGTAGCTCAGAGGTAGGATGTCCCTGGGTTTAATCCCCATAAATATATAAATGAATAAATAAATAAAGGCATTGAGTTCTTGACTGCAATTCCTTCAGCATTACTGGCTGCATACCATCTGTGTGTGGAGGGCAGCTTTCCTTTCCCCTGTGGGGTGTACCAGGTGAAGTCTCTGTAATCCTCTATAGTAGGGTCTGAAAACTCATACACAGTTTTTTTGTTTGTTTTTGTTTTTTTGGCTAGGAGATGGAGTCCTCAGTTTCCTCCACTGTAAAAAGGGTTCATATATGAGATAATGCATATAAAATTTAGGAAATACCTGGTGCATAATAAGCTCCCAGTATATTCTTAAACTGAAACCCTTTACTCATTTTGTAAGCAACTCCTACAAATAATTGTAAGCCAGATTTTGATCTCTGACCCGAATATGCTACTGGTGAAAAAAAAAAAAAAAAAAACCAGGTAAAACTCTACAAGCCTTTTTTGTAATACATATCAAGGACCATAGATACTGAAACTCTGAGCAAATGCACTGCTAGTAATGTATTTTAGGGGGAGCAGTCCACTATATGGGAAAAGATACATGCTCAGAGATGATCATTGCATTGTAATAATAAAAAATGAAATGTTTGACTATAGAAAAATGACTGCAGAATTTGTTTCATTCATATAGTGGAATATTCCACATCCACAATTCTTAAAAATAATGTTCACATATACAAAAGCAATTCACTGAGATAGCATTTTTCATCTAAAAGATTGGCACAAATCCAAATGTTCTTTGACGATATGTTCTGCTGTCAAGTATGTGAAGAAATTGGCATTCTCATATGTTATTGGGTGGGAGTGTAAATAGATATGTCCCTTAGGCAATTTGACAATCTCTACACAGAATTACAAATGCATATGCCCTTTGACAAAGAAATTCTGCTTCTGGGAAATTATCTTAAATTGTATTTGTAAACATGTATGTATGTGTGTACATGCCAGCCCTATTTTTTATTCTTTATTTTGGAACAGGGTCTCACTAAGTTGTAGAGGGCCTCACTGAGTAGCTAGGGCTGGCCACAAACCCGGATCATCCTGTCTCAGATTCCCAAGTACTGGGATTACAAGCCACCATGCCTGGCTACTTTGTCATTGTTTTTAATGGCAAAAATGAAAATAACTGAAAGGAACTGGTTAAACAAATTGCAAATGTCCATTCAGTGGTATTCTATGTACTTGTAAAAATGGAGGATGCTGCTAGGCACGGTAGCATGTGCCCATAATCCCAGTGATTTAGGAGTTTAAGGCAGGAGGATTACAAGTTCCAAACCAGCCTCAGCAACTTAGTGAGACCTTGTTTCAAAATTTTTAAAAAAGGAACTGAGGATGTAGCTGAGTGGTATAGCACTTGCCTAGTACATGTGAAGCCCTGATTTCAATCCACAGCACCAAAAAGAAAAATAAAAGGGCTGGGGATATAGCTCAATGGTAGAGCTCTCCTGGGTTTAATCCACAGTACTAGAAACAAACAAAATACCAACAAAAAATGGAGAATGCTCAGTATTTACTGATCTAGAAAGAGCTCAATATACATTGTTAAATTAGTAAAGCAAGGTACAGAACACTGTATCGTCTATTATCTTTTATGTGAGAAAGTAAATTATGCAATTGCTTATATATGGAGATATGTATAAGAAACTGGTACACTAAATAATGGTCCCAAAAGATTCCTAATCGTGGGAACCTATCAATATTACCTTCTATACGAAAAGATGTGATTACGTTTAGGGGATTATTCTGGATTATGGGAGTGGTCTCTAAGTGCCATCAAAAGTATCCTTATAAGAGAGGCAGAGAGAGATTACACACACAGAAGAGGAGGGACAATGTGACCGTGGAGACAGAGAATGGAGTTTATGGAGCTAGGACTCAAGGAATGCCAACAGCCACCAAAAGCTAGAAGGGGCAAGGAACAGTCTCCTTTAGAACCTTTGGAAGGAGTGTGGCCCTGCTGGCCCCTTGATTTCTACTTACCAAGTTTAGACTTCTGGCTTCCAGAAACTTGAGAGAATAAATTTCCGTTCCCTTAAGCCACCACATTTGTGTTACTATGTTACGGCAGCCACAGGAAATGAATACAGAAACAAATACAAATAATCACCTCTCAGGAAAAATTGAGATGATTGAAGCACACAGAGGTGGGAACAAGACTTTTCGCTGATGATCTTTCTATAGTGTCTATTTTTTTGAACAAGATGAATCTATTTTACAGTTTAAACTGTTTTAAAAAATCTCCCTTTTTGTTCAACACTTTCTTCCCTCTTCTTAGCTCAGGCTTGGCCCCAAGTTCTGCAGAATAGCAATGGGGAAGGGAACTAGTTTGTATTCTGGACCTCCACTCTCTCTGCTGCTCTTGTTTGGCTCCTTTTATGGAGACTAGAAGCAAAGAACAATCTCTCTTGACTGGTCCTGGCTCAATCTAGCTATTGGTACCCCTGTCATAGTAGCAGATGCCCAGCTGCAGGCTCTTTATCAGATGGCTTGTTTGACCTTATCAGAGATCCTTGTGAAGGCCTTGGCAGGGTCAGCGATGATTTCATGATTCCCCTTTAACTCCTACCCTTTGATATTACATTTCTCGGGGTGTTCCTCTCTCTACCAAGCAGCCCTTTGGGGCAAGATCATTCCAAAATGACTCAAGTTGGCTACCTTCCATAGAATGTACTATAAAGAAACATGCCACCCTTGTGCATGCAGGTCTTAGAAGTACACTTACTTGTTCCTGCTGCTTCCTTATCTTCTATGGGGGGAGAGGGGGAAGCTTCCAGGCTCTTTCAAAGTATAGGTTGGCACAAGTTTGGTGTTTGTTAAAGGTTTTGCGTTGCTGTCAGGTCCTCCCAAGGACCTTCTTACATTTTAGCCCAATGGTACCGGGCAAACCTGTGAATATGTACAGCTCAGCACACATCAGATGCAGTGTGAACTGCCCTTCTCTTCTAATAAACATTCCCCCCCGTCTCTCAAGAGGATTTGCTGGCTGCCCTTTTTTTTTTTCCTGGCTTGAAGGAGGCAAGAATGTCTTCAGGAGGAGGAAAGCAAAATCCCCAGGATGTTCTCATTTCTTCTTTCATTGAGAAGTTACCACTCCTCGTGTTAGAAAAATCGAACAAGTCTCTCTGGGTTTCTCCCAAATAAGCTAGAGGTAGGTGGTGGTCACTGAACCGGTTTGTCCACCTCTCAAGAAGTCAGCACCTGTCTTAAGAATGATTAGACACTTGATGCCTGCCTATTGGTCTCAGCTCTGGGTTTAACAGTATACCTAAGACAATAAAGGAAATGCAGTGAATTTGTAGCAAACAAAATGAGAACCAGAATAATCATGTGTTTAAATAATTAGGTTATACATGTCATAAATTATATAAAGTGTTTTGTTTTATTCTGTTAGGTTCTATGTCATGTCATATGTCATAAATATTTGTCAGCTGTATGAATGAAGGTTAATTTGTTAGTTAGAGGGCAGCCTTTTCTGAACAGATTTTTTTTTGTGTGTGTGTGGTACTGGGTATTGAATTCAGGGGCATTCTACCTCCAAGCTATACTCCCATCCCTATTTTTTATTCTTGATTTTGAAACAAGGTCTCACTAAGTTGCGGAGGGCCTCACTAGGTAGCTGAGGCTGGCCTCAAACCCAGATCCTCCAGTCTCAGCCTCACAAATGCTGGGATTACAAGTGTGCGCCATCATACCTGGCTTGAACAGATATTTTAAAATATAATGAAAACATGAAATTATATTCATTTTTTCCCATACTTAACTGGGTTTTATCAAGCTTATACCCTCACCATGGGGCTACACTTTTCATATAATTTCTCTCTCTCTCTTTCTCCCCCCGCCCCAGTTTTCTATAATTGAGACATATAACCTGTTAACTGAACTGTGATACAATTATAGTACATTTCAACTAAATTGATTTGACAGTATTTTAACTAAAATAATATTTAACCATTATAGGCATATGAAATTTTTAGAATCAAAGCCATTTATTGTATACAAAATCTTAATTTTCTATTCATTTATCTTCATAGCAATAAAAGAAAGTTGTAGTAGACTGGACTCATTACAACACATTTGGTTATGCAATGAAAAGGATATTTCAAGCACTCTGAATCTATATCTGAGATTCTTAATATTGTTTTGGAAAATTTTCAGATTCTCATTCCTTCTGGCTTGACATTTTCATGAAGTTCTTTTCTTAAAGGGGATTACACAGCTGAGAAAGAGAGGATACATCCAAAAAAAACATTTTAAAAAGCTTAGATTTGGGAACATTTTAGATTTGCTTCAGAAGAGTTGCAAAAATGGTACAGAGAGTTCTGGTATACAAGCCTCTGCTGTGTTTTAAACAAGGAGATGACATATTCTGATTTGTGTTTGGAAAGAGTACTCCAGCTACCATTTGGAGAGTGACTTAGAGTGGAGCAATACCAAGCAGGCTGCACTGGGAAGCTGCCACAATAATCCAGGTGAGAGATATGACCTGAACAAACTAATGGTGAGGCACACCAATGGAGTTGAGAAATATTTTGATATTCAAAATGGCAGAACTGTGTGATTGCTTGTGTAATAGATTGCCTGTTAAGACAGATGTTGAATGGGATACCCTTGACAGGTGGTGGCCCTGCAATCGATCTTCATAGTACTCAACTCCTCTGATTACATAGTCTCCCCTATGAAAGGCATGGAGAAGAGAGAAGAGAGAAAATAGAAACCCAGAAACAAAAATCCAAGCCCAAACCCAAAGAAGCAAACATTTTGTCTATTCTTCAGTCTTGATGGTTCTTCCATTCAGCTGCCTCTCAGATCCTTTGCCCCCTTCCATTTCCCCTTACTGTTACAGGGTGGAGGATTTGAAAATTATTCTGCACAACCTCAGTCCTTGCTTATCTGCTTGGAAAGCATTCAAACAGAAAGCACACATGGGGAATACAGGAGGTTTATTTAGAGGAGTGAAGACTCTATACGAGAAAGGCTATGGAGAGAAGGGGAAGGGTCACACTTCAGGGGAAGGCATTTGGAACAGGCCATTCTTAGGAATGAAAGGCAGTCTGGGGCAATGGGATTACACTCCAGAGATGGGCTCTGGAGCTGTCTGCTCTGAGTTATGGGAATGCTGTGGCGCTTTCCACATGCCAGGGTTTATATTCCCTCTGGACACCTTCTTTATACATACTACATTTTGGGGTGGTCCATTGCCCTAAGCACAGAGTACAGTTCAGAATTACCATTTTGTTCATCTTTTATTTGCTCACATTGCCTGGCAGGATATAGAAAGGAAAGAACTCTAGAATAGGAATTTAGCACAGAGTTGGCAGGTCCTGAATATAAAGGAAATGTGGGATCCTACCTGTTAAGTCCAAGGTTGCCCTGGGTTCCATTCCTTTGATGATAATCTCTGATGTAGGAGCCAACTGGAGTGAAGGTTACTCTTGGCTCTTGGTCCAGAGTTAGCAATAGGTGTCCCTCTGGCCCATGAGGCAAGCTCTACTCCAACAATTTGGTCTTTGTACAAAGGACAGGGTGCTTAGGGCCCCTTATTTTTCCTCTGGCCATTTGCTTTACCAGTGTTCAGGCTTCCCACAGCGACTGGCAGTCTCCATGGAGTAGAATCTCCCAGGGGCACAACCTAGAGTTGACTGTCAGACTTTACAAGCAGCCAATTGTTTCTCCTGCCTTTCTTCCTCCATTATCCTCTTCCTCTATATCTTGGTCTTGATTATAAAAGACCAAGAAGAGCTGGATGTAGTTGCACAAGCTTGTAATCCCAGTACTTGGGAGGCTGAGACAGGAGGATCACAGGTTTACGCCCAGTCTCAGCAACTTAGTGAGGTCTTGTTTCAAAATAAAAGAATAAAATCATGCTGGGGGTGTAGCTTGGAGTTAGGGTTTCATCCCTAGAAACACACACACACACACACACACACACACACACACACACACACACACACACACCAAGGAGGCTTTTTAAAAAATTTTTACTTTTGTAGTACTGGGAATTGAACCCAGAGGCATTTGCCTCCAAGTACACTCCAGCTTTTTTCTAGGTCTCACTAGGTTTCTAGGGTCTCACTAGGTTGCTGAGAATCTTGCTACATTGCTGACAATTGAATCTGCAATCCTCCTGTCTCAGCTTCCCGAGTACTGGGATTACAGGCATGTGCCACAACTCCCGGCTCCCAAGGGGGCTCTTTTAATGCGGAGGCAGATTGTGTGATGAACTTATTTAAAACTAATGTCCCTTCAGTGGAATCAGATGTTAGAATAGATTTAATAATGGCCTAGATCTACGTAGCCAGTCTATTATAACATGCAGGCTGTATTTGATTTGGTCTTAGCTTAAAATCTCATAGGTTGGATTGTTGGGCTTGCCACCTCCTATAGAAGGCAGATCTGATTGGAGGAGAGCCCAGAGCATATTAGGGGAGAGTACTTATTATACTCTAGCTGTGGTTTCCTATTACAGAGACAGAAGACTTAGAGTTAGAAGTCTAGGTACTAGTGGGTTTTTGTGGTAGCTTCATCAGGGACTTATATCGTCCCTTGTATTAGAGTCGCAAAGGGGAGATGGGAAATTTAACATCATCATAATGTTCAGAACTAATTTACAGGTTTACAAAGGTTAAGACTGTCCTTCAGAGTTATAAAGCCATTTTTCCTGACCTCGCCAATATTTGTTAGTTTTTTCCCCCCAACTAACGTTGGTGTAAGACTGCTTTATACACACACACACACACACACACACACACACACACACACACAATAAGACTCTTTCCTAAGAGTAAGAGTTTGGGGGTCAAACTTATCCTAATTCCTTAAGAGGCAGTTTAGTAGTGAGTCTTGAGCTATAGACATTTAGTTGTCCATCTGTAAAAGCAGGTAGCTTGTGAGAAGATGAAAACTTGCATCTCCCTCCCGTTCCCTTTTGTCAGGTTAGAATTGGAGATTTTAAAAGCAAACAATATCTAAGACAAGGTGGAGGGGTAGAGCATTCTTTGCATTGAGTTCAGTCCTCATTACTTTGTACATTTTATTTACTATGATGAACAGTTAGTTCACTGGCCTCCCTGACTGTTTTCTTTTTTGTTTTCTCTATACAATTGTAGCTTAATCTCCATAGAAATCTTGTTTTGTCTTGATACTCTTCTTTTGTAGGGTGTTGACAGCCTCCTCCTTTCCTGAAACAGGACAGCCCCTTCCCTTCGGGAACAGCCCCCTCCCTTCCGGAAACGGGACAGCCCCCTTCCTTCCGGAACAGCCCCCTCCCTTCCGGTAACAGGGCTCCACCAATTCCCATGCCTTCTCTGTGTTACCTTTCCTGCTTGTGCAAAGTTTCCCCACCTCTGTACACCTCTATATAAGGCTGAACAAACCCAGGTTCTTGGTTCCGAGGCCATGACACCTGTATACTTAGGCGGAACCCTAATCCGGGTTAGACTCAACCCTGACCCGGATTACTAATAAAATCTCCTTCTTGTTTATTACAGTGCTCTGTGTGACCTGTACATTCTTTGGTGTGGCACCCCGGATTTGTGCTTAACACTTCGAGTGTTAAATAGTACAGAGTGCCTCTGTTTTGTGGACATCATATGCAATCTTCCTGTAGGCACACTGATAGCCTTCCAAATGCTTTCTGCCACTGGGCAAAACTACTTCTCACTCCTAAAACCTACCTTGCAGGCCAGAGCTGCTTAATGTCCGGCCACTAGCCACATGTGTGATTGAACCTTTGAAATTCTTCCAGTGGGCCTGGGGAACTGAACTTTTAATTTATTTAAATAAATTTAAAAAACTGAAGCAGTTTCATCAATGTAGAAATGAATATTAGTAGAAACATTTTGTTTTGGTATTTGATTCGATTACTAAAAAACTTTAAAGCATGTGTAGAACATGCTTAAATTCGCCATTCTATATCACTTGATTGGGGAATTTATTTCATTTACATTCAAGGTTATTATTGATAAGTAGGAATTTACTCCTACCATTTGTTTTTTTATTATTATTTGCTATATTCTTTGTTTTCCTATCTTTTATTTTTTTAGTTTGATAATTTTCTGTAGTAGTGGGGTTTGATTTTTTTTCTCATGTTTTATTTGCATTTCGACCTTACCAGTGAGTTTTACTCTTTTACATGTTTTACATGTTACATTCCCTTGTTTTCAGGTATAGGACTACTGTAAGCCTTTCTTATAGGGTTGGTTTAATGATGATGGATTATCCCAGTTTTTGCTTGTCTTGAATGTTCTTTATTTCTCTTTCATGGATAACTCTGCTGGTTATAATATTCTTGGTTGGAAGTTTTTTTTTTTTCCTTTCAGAATTTTGACTACATTATTCCATTCTCTCCTGGCATATAAGGTTTCTGCAGAGAAGTCTGTTAGTCTAATGAGGGTTCCTGTAAATATGACTTGGGATTTTCTCCTACTGTGTTTAGAATTCTCTCTTTGTCTTGAAATTTTGCCTGATTGACTATAATATGCCACAGTGAGGACCTTTTTTGATCAAATTTATTTGGGGTACTGGGGCCTTTTGGACCTGGATGTCCATAATTTTTCCACGATTAGGAACATTTTTGGCTATTATTTCATTGAATGGCTTTGTTATGCCTTTTATTTCTCTTTACCTTTTAGAGCTTTGGTAAATTGAATAATTGTTTTTAAAAGTTGTCCCATAAGTCTCAGAGGCTTTATTTTCTTTTTATCTCCGACTACCATATTTCAAAAGACTTGTCTTTAAATTTAGAAATTATTTCTTTTAATTGATCTAGTATGCTCTCAAGGCTTTCTACTGGTTTTTGTTTGTTTAATTTGGTTTGAGTTCTTTAGTCCCTAAAATTCTCTTTGGCTCTTTTCATGGTCTCTTTATTAATTTTTATTCATATCATGAATTGTTTTCCTGATTTCATTGAATATTCTATCTGTATTCTCTTTTTATCAGTCATTTTGCTAATATCCTTTTCTTTGAGGTGTTGCTAAGAGAATTATTGTGATCCTTTGAAGGTATTATGTTATATTGCTCTTTTATATGTTTTGTATTGATATTTGTGCATCTGGCAGATCAGTTGTCTCTACCAGTTTTCTAAAGTGCCTTTCACAGTAAATGGCTTTCCCTGAAGATATATTCGAGTATGCATTGGTTTGATGGACTATGTTGACCTGGGTTTCAGTTGAGTACCATACCACCATCTCCCTATAGTTTCTTCAGCTTTGGGTGCAGTGCATGTGATGGTAGGGTAGGAGAACCCATTCATCTTGAAGGTCATTTGGAAGTGGGAGCACTCTAGTGGTCCAGGTAGGTGTAGTGCATACAGCAGTGGAGGTGGTATAGCCACTGTGTGACTGCTCCAGAAATCCAGTGGTGGTGGCAGAGTTGTGGTGCATGATGGAGGTTTCCTCAGGCACCGCTGGGACAAGTTTCGCTCTCTGGTAATGCTGGGGTGTGGAGAGTAGGGATGTACCTCCAGAACCTGAAGGGGTAAGCACCAGTAGTGGCAAAGGCTTCCAGCAGTGACAGTAGTGGCCCTGGAGGTTGTGGACCATGGAATATATTTAATATTTTAATGAGGCCACTAGACAATTTAAAATTACCTCTGTGGCATGCACTGTATTTTGTGGGAAGCTAGTTTTTGAGAAAACTAGCTCTTTTCTGTTCCTAATGACCTCTTGTCCTTGCAACTGTGCTCATTTAGGATTAATCTGTCCTAGGGTGTGGGCTCTGGTGCTCTGACTTTAACATAGGGTGATCACCAGTGCTGTGACATTAACATAGGGCCACTACAGGATGTAAGAGGCACATGGCAATTTACATAGATATGGTTTTTGCTAATTTGGAATGTGTAACATTATAGCTCAAGGACTTTGCTGAGATCTAGGTTCAAGAAAAGAAGCATGTGATGCTTTGTAAAATGCTTTGTAAAATTCTTGATGCATTGTAAAATGACTAACCTTAGAACTGTATATAAGCTGCACTCTGCCACACAGTATTTACTGTGATCCCTCCCGATATCTTTGTTGTCTGTCTTTTTCTCTGAATCCTCACTTTCCTCCTTCAGGTTTGTTCAACATTGCCGGCAGGCTCTGGCAGTATTTCTATCAGATTGTTCTAGAACAATTGTTATTCATCCTTTAAAATTAAACATAGATTTTTCCTGGGAAGGCTCAATTTTTTATTTTTATTTTTTTGCGGTACTGGGGATTGAACTCAGGGGCATTCTACCTCCGAGCTACACCCCCAGCCCTATTTTTTATTCTTTATTTTGAAACCAGGTCTCACTAAGTTGTGGAGTGCCTCACTAGGTAGCTGAGGCTGGCCGCGAACCCGGATCCTCCGGTCTCAGCCTCCTGAATGCTGGAATTACAAGCGTGCGCCACCACGCCCCACTTGGAAGGCTCAATTTTTAATATTTTTCTGTACCCCTGAAATTTTCATGAACAACTTATGTTTATTAAATAATGTTTGAATGAATAGTTTGGAAAGTATGATCAAAGTTTCTAACTCCTCCTCATATTTTTGTGTGTGGTACTGGGGTTGAACACGGGCCTCAATAGTTTACTGCTGAGCTGTACCTCCAGCCTCACTCCCAGTGTTTGCTAATGTTCTTTGCACCTGGAGCCTCCTTGTTTTCTCTGCCAAAGCCTACACATGCTTCTGGTTCAATTCAGGTAATCTGCTCTCCGGTACCCATGTCGTCCTTGACCACCTGCCATCTGCTGCTGTTTCCTATCTCTCAATTTCCGGAACACTTAAAATGAGTGAACTCAGACTCATTATGTGCTTTGCTTTGCATCACTCTGACTTCTTTTTTTTTTTATTGTTTCTTTTCTTTTTTTTTTTTTTTGCGGTACTGGGGATTGAACTCAGGGGCATTCTACTGTTCTGGGGTACGGCGAACCCCAAATCCGTAGGTCCTTGGCTCGTGGAAAAAAGAATTTTAACACGTGCCAGTCAGAAACAACATAGGCAGGTTTATTTTAAGAACTTAAAGGGAAACTGGGAGAAAGGGGAAGGGAAGGCATGGAGCGGGAAGTGGGAAGCGGGTAAGGCATGGAGGAGAAGGGCACGCCGCGCGCCTCCAGGGAAGAAGAGAAGATGGCTTCTCGCGACTGGACTTTTTAAGGGTTTTGCTCCTCCTCCTCCTCAGATTCAGGTGGGCGAATAGGTGATCAGATAGGGCCCAGAAGTTGCAGGTGAAGGCGGGACTTCTGGAGATTAGGGCATGGAACTCAGGTGGAGGCGGGGTTCCTAAGAAAAACTTCCAAGGGGTGGAGTTAGCTTAACTCAAAGAACTTCCAAGGGGTGGAGTTAGCTAAACTCAAAGAACTTCCAAGGGGTGGAGTTAGCTTAACTCCCCTGATTTAAAAAAAACAACAACTATATTTTATAAACTATATTTTCCTGGATAAAAACTATATTTTCCTGAATTCTCCCGATACCATCCTCCTACCTAACCTTTGCTTTCTAGGCTACCTCATCACTACCTCCGAGCTACACCCCCAGCCCTATTTTTTATTCTTTATTTTGAAACAGGGTCTCACTAAGTTGCAGAGGACCTCACTAGGTAGCTGAAGCTGGCTGCGAACCCGGATCCTCTGGTCTCAGCCTCCCAAATGCTGGGATTACAAGCGTGCGCCACCACGCCCGGCAGCGACTTCTTGCATGTGAATCTTCCCTTCCCTTTTAGAAATTGAAGTCATAAGTCAAGGATCATGCTTTCTCTCTCCCTTGATAAGTCCACCAGATCTATTCATTTTTCTTGGAGCAAGAGAGAGGCTCAGTAAGACCAGTTGATTCATAATAACCCAGTAAGTCGAAGTATATCCCTATTCTGTTGCTACATATTAAATTTGTCAATCTTAATAAATTGAAACTACATATTTGTGTACATTTGTGAAAATGTATAGTAGTGGTAAAAGCAACTGTTCTGGAGTCAACAAACTAAGGTTTTTATTACAGTTCTTTATCTCTGGTGCCTGACTTTAGGCAAGTACACTTCACCTTTCTTTGACTTTCTTCATCTAGAAGACAGATTAGATAATCTCTAGGGTACATTGCAAATCACATATTTTATAAGTCTATGATGGAAATCTTTCTCAAATCCCTTATACACCACCCTGAGCTTTTTAAATAGAACATGAGGAACAGAAATTAGCATTTTTAAAAATGTCAGAGTCATTATTAGGAATGTCAATTATTATGCACTGACATTGTAATGCAGCTAAGGGGTTATTGTGATGTTTATTGCTGCTTACTCTCCAGAGTCTGTGGTTTTTATTTTTAAATTAATGTCTGACCTTTAATTTCCTCTTTTAATGTCAGAGTGTTACCTATGACTTCTTACTGTTGATACCAGTGCTGTTGATGAGGTAGCCTAGGAAGCAAAGGTTAGGTAGAAGGATGGTATCGGGAGAATTCATAAAAAATATAGTTTTAATATAGCTTTTTAAAAAATCTGGAGAGTAAAGCCAACTCCACCCCTTGGAAGTTTTCTTTGTTTCTTTCACTGCCAAACTCCGGAAAAGCCCAGCCCCCACCTAAAAGCCCACATCCATACTGGGACCTGGAAAGAGGAGGACCCAACTTTTCTGTGACCTGCCCCCACCGGAGGAGCACACCTATCGCCCACCTGAAACCTGAGGAAGGGGGCTGGGGAGAAGAGGACCCCGCCCTCTCTTATATCTTTCTGCACCTCCATTTGGGAGCCCCTCTCTCTCTCCCTCGTGGGACATGCACTTGGACTTGGTCGGGTGACCTATTTCCCTTTTCCACTCCCCTCCCCTTTTTATTCCCTTTTCTCCCAGTTTTCCCTTAAATTTTTAATAAATCTTGCCAGATGTTTTGACTGGTATGTGTTGAAATTCTTTTCTTCACGATACCAAGGACCTACGGATTTGGGGTTCGCCGTACCCCATAACACTGCCAGTATTAATACCTTCTTTGTTCCTATCTCATCTGATTTAAGACTTCTAACCTACTGTGATAGGGAGAAACCCAGTAATGTTAAGCTTATTTAACTTATGTCTGAAATTGGTCATTTAATTCCTCAGCAACCATTTATGGTGTGTCTATACATATATGCAAGGCATGGGATAGTGCAGGGTCTGAGGAAGAAATATTTGATAAAGCTTCTTAATAACTTTGGCGAGTTTTACAGTGAGAACTATATCTGAACTTTAGTGAAGGACTTTTTTTCTTCTCTTCTCACTTTCCTGCCCCTTTCATGATGACTGAGTTGTTTTGCAGACAAGTCACCTACAAATAATAGAGGGCTTAATAATAGTAATAGTTGAGCAACCCAGTGAAGAATTCTCACAGAAATATGTAAAAGACTAGTAAAGTAGAACTGAAAGTCTGGAAATAGACTCCTGTAAATGTAGGAACTGGTGTATAATAGTAGTAGTTTCCCAAAGCAGAGAGAAAAGAATGAGTTACTTAGTGTCTCATTTAGAGCTCCTATAAATTGAATAGTTGTTTTTAAAAGTTGTCTCATAAGTTTCAGAGGCTTTATTTCCTTTTTGTTACCTTTGCCATATTTCAAAAGACTTGTCTTCAAATTTAGAAGTTATTTCTTTCTGTATGTTTGTGAACCAGGTAATATTTTCCCCATTTCATACATAAGATAAAGAGAGTTCAGAAGTGTGCCCAATGCCATAAGGAAAACAAGTGGTAGATCTAGGAAAAAGTGTTTCATTAATCTCTACTGACCTCAGTATTGGGTAATTTCATATGTTAGGTCATTTTGAGCCTTCCAAAATTCCTCTTGTGGTCAAAGGAAGCAAATAGAAAATGTGTTTCTCAACCAGGAATAATCCCTTCAACGCACACTGCAAGGAGCATTCAACAATGTCTGGAGACATCTTTTGGCTTTCACAGCTGGAGTTAGGGGGCAGTGCTATGGGAATCTGGTGGTTTAGAGATCAGAGATGATGTTAAAACATCCTATAAGGCTCAAGAGGGTGCCAGAGAATGTTTCAGTCCAAAATGTCAAGAATGCTCAGGTTAGCCGGACGTGGTGGCGCATGCTTGTAATCCCAGCATTTGGAAGGCTGAGACCAGAGGATCCGGGTTCGTGGCCAGCCTCGGCTACCTAGTGAGGCACTCCCCAACTTAGTGAGACCCTGTTTCAAAAAATAAAAAATAAAAAATAGGGCTGGGGGTATAGCTCAGAGGTAGAATGCCCCTGAGTTCAATCCCCAGTACCGCAAAAAAAAAAAAAAAAAGAATGCTCAGGTTGAGAAACCCTATGTTATATAAAAGCTCTTAGTTCCTCTTTAGTGATGTGGGTTGGGTTAAAATAAATAATGTATCTGAAATGTATTTTTTATTCCTATTCTTCCTTTGGTTATGCCAGACTAAAGTAATGAATAAGTGGGAGGAACGTGGGCAACAACTTCTGGTGTGTTAAAATACATAGAAACATCTGAATCTTATTTTTCCTGTAGAAATACAAGTGAAAGCTAAAAATCTGCTATGAGTTTGTAGTATATATTACTAATATTTACCAACATTTCTTCTTTTGTGTGTGTGTTACTGAGGATTGAATTCAGAGACATTCTACCTTTGAGCTATACCCGTAGCCCAATTTTATTTTTTATTTGGAAACAGGGTATGGCTAGGTTGATGAGAATCTCTCTCTGCTTACTGAGGCTTGTCTCAAATCTTCAATCCTCCTGTCTCAGCCTCCTAAGCACTGGGATTACAAGTGTGCACCACCATACCCGGCCTTCTTCTTTTTAATTAAGCCTTACTTCTGGCCTTTTTCCCCCCAAGATACAGGGTCTTGATATGTTTTGTTGGTTGGACTGCAATTCCTGGGCCCAAGCAACCCTCCTGCCTGAGCCACCCAAGTAGCTGGTACTACAGGTAGGTGCCACCGTACCCAGCTTGCTGATACTTCAGATTCTCTTTTTAAAAAATATTTTATTACTATTAAATTTGTACTTCTTATTTGTTCAGGATATTTCATTTTCATTTTAATTGACAATAATTGAATATATTTATGGGTACAATGTGCTGTTTTAATAGAAGTTTACAGTGTGGGATGATTAAATCAAGCTAATTAACAAATCTGTCCTCTCACATATTTATCATTTTTTTTTGTGGTGAAAACACTAAAATGTACTTGTGATGGTTAACTTTAGGTGTCAACTTGACTGGATTGAAGGGTGACTAGAGAACTGGTAAAGAAAACCAGGTGTGGTGGCACACGCTTGTAATCCTAGCATTCGGGAGGCTGAAACTGGAGAATTCAGGTTCGCGGTCAGCCTCAGCTACCCAGTGAGGCACTCCGCAACTTAGTGAGATCCTGTTTCCAAATAAAGAATAAAAAATAGGGCTGGGGGTATAGCTTGGAGGTAGAATGCCCCTGAGTTCAATCCCCAGTACTGCAAGAAAAAAAAAAAAAAAGGAACTGGTAAAGCATTATTTCTGGATATGTCTGTAATGGTGTTGCCAGAGAAAATTGCCATCTTGGTCAGCAAACTGAGTGGGGAAGACTCTCTCTCAATGTCCACAGGTACCTTTCAATCAGCTGAGGATCTAGATAGTACAAGAAAACAGAAAGGGGAAATTGGTTCTCTGACTCTTCTTTCTGAAGCAGGGTATATTTCTCCTGCTTCTGCCCTTTGGATGTCAAACTCCAGGTTCTTTGGATTTTGGATTCTGGAATTTGCACTAGTGGCCCTCTGGGGGCTCTCTGACCTTTGGCCTCAAAATAGGGACTATACCATTTTCATACCTAGTTCTGAGGATTCGGGCTTCTTGGGCAGACCCAAGAACTTGCTTATTAACTTCGGTGTATTAATCAAGAGAAGTTAGGATGTGCCATGGTAATAACCCCAAAGGTCTCACTGGTGTAGCACAACAAGACTATTTCTTTTGCATACAAAATTTTCAACAGATGTGGGAGACTGGGCTCTCATTATAGGCTTCTCTGATTCTCCAGCTTGAAGATGGCTTATCATGGGATTTTTCAGCCTCGGTGATCATGTGAGCCAATCCTCTAATAAATCCTGTCCTGTTTCTCAGGAGAATCCTAACTAGTACACTATACTTCTATTAATTTTGAAATATACAGTGCACAAAGGTTCCAATAGCGCACAATGAAGAAAGGACTGTTTATTCAATAAATGTGTTGGGAAGAGTAAAACAAGCAGAAAAATGAAACTGAAACTTTATCTCACACCATATACAAAAATCAACTGAAAAAAAATTTTTTGGTGCACATGTTTTCTTGAAGCTCTATGTAGTTATGTGACTGCAGTATGAGTTTCTAGATGGATGTATTTAAAAACCAGCTTGTGATTGTGGAAGTGTGTGTTGAAATTGAGAAGCCATAAAATCTAAATGGTGTGAAAAACTGTCAATACATAAAGAACAGCAGTCCTGCCCAACCCCCCAGATCTGCTGAAGGTTTTGTATGAGTAAGAAATAATCTTCTTGTGCCACACAACTGAGAATTTTGGAGTTATTAGTATAATACATCCCAACTTATACTGACTAATATATCAAATTTAATTAGCAACTACTTTGGAATTCTCCAATTCCCAAATTTCTGAGATGGATGTTGCTTCTGCTTTGGAAATCAAGATGCAGTAATTTTACATACGTATTCAGACTGCTTTCTTAAATTCTGATTAGCAAAGAGGTCCTAGAGAGATGTTAGCCTTCATAAAACTCTGGTGACTCTGCAATAAGTACTAAATATTCTTACATATAATTGTTGAGGCTGTGTGTGGAGGAATACTTTTTAGGCTTTGGAAATACACTTTATGTCTGAAATGATTTCTGTTGGCATTAAAATATGTCCTGAATTGTGACATCTCAAGCTTGATGACTTTTACCTGCCTCTTATATAAATTCTATTATGTAAGATATAATGGAAATTTGATTTAGTTTCCTGGATTTCTAGATTAGAAATTGTGAAAATTCTAGGGCAATTATAATAAATCTCTCTTCCCTTCCACATTCAATCATTCATTCCCTCTCTCTCTCTGTCTCTCTGTCTCTGTCTCTCTCTCTCTTTCTTTCACTCTAATTTGAATAAAAAACATGTCATTATTTCTGTGACCCATTGGAAACAATGCAAATTTTTTTTTGTAAATTAAGGAACCAGAGAAGAAAGACCAGTGTTTTCTGGGGATTGAATCCAAAAGTTTTCTACTTCTTTTTTTTTTTAGATGAAAAGAAAAGAAAACTAATTTTCCACTGCAGATGTTTCTTTTTTTTCTTTACTTATGAGAGTATCATGTTATTTATTTTATATGATTTTACTGGTACATTATATTCTCATATCATACTGTAAATAATGTTGACAGTGACATACATGCCAACAGGACTTGGTGTTGAGCTATATATACCCCCAGCCCTATTTTATTTTTTATTTTGGAATAGTCTTGCTAAGTTGCTGAGAGTCTGTTAAGTTGCTAATTCTGTCCTTGAACTTGCAATTCTCCTGTTCAGCCTCCCAACTGCTGAGGTTATAGGCATGCACCATCACACCTGGCCAGTGTTTTCTTTTTAAATGATCATCAGTGAGGTTTTTTTTGTTTGTTTTGTTTTGTTTTGCGGTACTGGGGATTGAACTCAGGGGCATTCTACCTCCGAGCTACACCCCCAGCCCTATTTTTTATTCTTTATTTTGAAACCAGGTCTTGCTAAGTTGTGGAGTGCCTCACTAGGTAGCTGAGGCTGGCCGCGAACCCGGATCCTCCGGTCTCAATCTCCCGAATGCTGGGATTACAAGCATGCGCCACCACGCCTGGCTTCAGTGAGGTTTTAAAGTTACTTCATGCCTCTAGTGTGATTTTACCAACCTCTTTCAACAAGTATACCTGTTTTAATTTATATTTACACACTTATTACATTCATCTATTCAAAAATACTTATTTACTTTATGGCAGTTCTACAACTTTCTTATGTGAGATATAACTATAAGCCAAGGGTCACCTGCCTGGCTAGCCCTTATTCTTTCAGCTTTATAAGCGATGAATCTTCTTTTTATGTGATATCAAATAAGCTGCCCTGAGACATAATCCCTCTGGTGGTAGAAAATCCAGCATTCTAGTCAACATGTCTAGTTAGCTCTGTACATTTAAATTTTCTGGTGGTCAGTCCGCATGTGGCATGCTTGCCTGCCATCTCTTAGACACTGGAAGCTGCTGTTGTCTCTCCATATCCTGCATCATCTGGTTTGGAGCACTGTCTGCACCAACACAAAGCACCATAGTAACAGATTCTTACAGAAAGTACAGGGATGATGAAGGGTCTCACAACTCAGAAAAGTCAAAACAAACCATATAATATTGACTTATGGGCACTCCAGGTCTCAAAAGTCCCTTGGCTGTTCCCATCACTGGGATTTCTCAATGCATAACTTCCTTTTCAAGCCAAGCATCTTAGCATGGAACTGGACTCTCTTTCCACCTCCATACTCTCCTCACATAGCCCCTTACTTTCAGTCTCAAAGGCCTCCCTTCCTCTCTATTAGAATCTCCTCATCCCACTCCTTTGAAATTCATACTTGCCCTTATTCTAGTATGCATTGTAGTTTGCCTAATCCAATCTTGAACTTAACCCCTGTGCCTACCTTTTATTTTTATTTATTTATTTTTTTTGCAGTACTGGGGATTGCACTCAGGGGCATTCTACCTTTGAGCTACACCCCCAGCCCTATTTTTTATTCTTTACTTGGAAACAGGGTCTCACTAAGTTGTGGAGTGCCTCACTAGGTAGCTGAGGCTGGCCACGAACCCGGATCCTCTGGTCTCAGCCTCCCAAATACTGGGATTACAAGCGTGCGCCACCACGCCCGGCCTACCTTTTCATTCTATACAGTTTAGCCAAGCATTCTGTCAAATGCAGGCCATGTCCTCTGGCTGGGTACCATTTAGAACATATACATTCAGATTAGCATTTTTTTAATGGGATCACATTGTTAGACATGGGATTTCTTCCTAATCATAAATTTTTAGAATAAGGAGAAAGCAATGTAAAGTATCTAGACATTCAAGAAGGATTAGAAGCAGACAGTTTACAGTCAGGAGTAATATGTCAGAGTGCAGAAGTATTTTTGAGTTGTAGCCAATGGGATTGGAGTAGTTAGTATGGTCCATAGCATGAAGGGTCTTGGGAAGTATTTCGTGGGCAGAAGAAAGCTATTGAAAGTTGTAAATAAGCAGAACATTGTGCTCAGAATTGTGTTCAAAAAAGATCACTCTGACCATATTCAAAGGAATGGAGGGGAGTCATGGAGAATAGTTATAAGACTTTTAGTCCAAAAGGAAATGTGAGATGCCTGTTCTGAGGCACAGAGGGATGATGAAGGAAAATGGATTCAAGAGCTACTGGGGTGAGATGGATGGGACTTGGCAGCTGGATGAGCCAGTGCATCAGTGAGAAGATGAAGCCAGCTTAAGCAGTTTAAGAGGCTGATGGAACATTCCCTTAGATAAGGACACGAAAAAAGCAGGAGAAGTTTGGGGAGAGGGTAAAGATCATGGATTGAGTTATGACCATGATTTGTTGGAGGTACCAATGAGAAACCCTCTTAAAAATGTTCAGCAGGCAGCTATAGACCCTCAGACACTGGCACCTACAGATTTAACACACTTGACATTTTTGCGGTGCTGGGGATTGAATCTAGGGGCCCTCTACCTCTGAGCTACATCTCTATACCTTTTCAATTGTTTTATTTAAAGACGGAGGCTGGCCAATTGCCCAGTTTTACCTCAAACTTGTCATCAGCTTGACTCAGCCTCCCAAGTTGCTGGTATTACAGATGTGTGCCACCGCACTCAGCAACACACTTGATTTTAGTGCTAGGGACTGGACTCAGGTACATTTTACCTTCTAGCTACACCCCCATCCCTTTTTTATTTTATATTTTGAAACAGGGTCTTGCGAAGTTGCTAAGGGCCTCACTAGCTGTCCTAAAATCTGCAATCCTCCTCTCTCAGCCTTCTACATACTGGGATTAGAGGTGTGCTCTCCCACATCTAGCAACACACTTCATTTTGAGTGTTATTGAGGGCTGTGGCATCACTAAAGCATAGGTTTGAATCAAGAGGTAAAATATTGGTGTTTAGAAGTGAATTATGTAGCATACGAGAGACTCACACATCTACCCTTTTGGAGTTCAGAAAAAGTGCACACAGAGACAAAATGAAGAAGTGGTAGTAATGACGGAGGGGGAAAGGAGATTATTAATAAAAGTCAAGAATGTGGAGTTTGAGGGGAGAGAGTGATGTTCCTGGGACATATCCAAAAGTCACTGAAAAGTCGATTGGAATTTGGGTGGTATCAGTACTGGAGGTACAGATTAGGTAAATATAAGTGGACTTCCATTTGCTAAACTGTAGCCTCTGATTTCTTAGCTCTGTCAAGTGGTGTGGAACTGAGAACCGGACCCCAGCATTTGGAATTTGCTCTACTTTGTACAAGTCATTTCCATCAAAATTGGCAGAGACATGTAGGTTTTTAACAAACTGTGAAGGGATTGAAGTGAGTAATGAATTTGGGAAAGAGGATGAAATTTAGTCCACATCAGCAGAATTATATCTTTGTTATCTCTGTATGCCATGGATGGAAACCAAGCATGATATTGCAAGCCAGAATAAGTGCTAAATTTTCAGTTCTGACACTTTAATCTTTCTTATTTTAACATTGCTGATGTTTGTTAGATGCTCCACCCTCCTACCAGAAAAAAAAAAAAAAAAAAAAAAAAAAAACTTGGCAGGAGTTTCTTTTTCCTAACCTCTCTCTCCTAAAACACATAAGCATATATATCCAGAGTTATTATTAGGTACTTTCCTCTCCAAAAGACATTTAAAATGTAATTTATTTATTGGTGAAGAAACATATAATGATTATTTTTAAAAAATTGAAGGGTAAAAGAAATTCCTGAAAATTTTAAGACAGAAGATTAAACTATCAAACTGATGTCTTGTTCTGCGGTAACGTTTGCTGATGCCAAATTTATGGCTAAAACCCAAGCAAACATCTCTGCTTTGCCCCAGCATCACACATGTGTCTGGACAATTGACAGAAAGGTCTCAAAATCCACAGGTGATCTGCACATCCATAAAATTGTTCACTTTGGGAGATCTTGAATTGGAATCATTCATAACCATTTGCTTTTTTGTGTATATGAAATAGTTGGTTTCTTAGAGTCAGAGAAATTTTGTGAGATTAGGACCACAGCATAGCCTGACTGACTCTTCTCCACCCATGCAAACATCTTGGCTATCAAAATGAAACTTGGTTGTCCATATACTAGAATGATGTGAATGTATTCAATTTCCATCAATAATAGGAAGAGAAGATAGTAGCATCTCTGCCTTAATTTTTCCAGAATTTCTTGTATTCAGTGCATACTGACACTTTTCTCCTAAAATAGTTTTTAAAGGAACATAGTAGAAACCATTGCCTGATGACTTTAAAGGAAAGGATTGATTGACTAAAGACTTAGGTTGTTTGAATTTAGGCTTAGAAGACAAAATAAGGGATGTCAGATTCAAATGCCCAGCATCCTAATTCCCCTGAATGTCTTACAAGCATATTAATTCAGTTTGACCCAAACCATACTCATCTTTCCTTCCCCATTCCTGTCTACCACCCACCCATCCACCCAATCAGAAAGCTTGGTAGTTATCAGAGACTTCTACTTTATCAATAACCACATTTCATTTTTTTCTCTTCGAAATCTAGTTCCATTCTTCCTCTGCACCCCCACCACTTTAATTAGGTCCCCACCAAGTCTCATCTGGTCTGTGGTAGTAGGATCCTGCTGAAATATTCTGCCTTCAAACAATTTACTCTCCCTCTGCTACCAGTAATTTACATGGCTTTCCTTACAAAATGACCCTTCTGTGATGCAAATCTGATGATTTTATGGCAATTTAAGACCCCTCACTGATTTCTCATGACAATAGGAAAATGTGTAAACTTTTAAACATAGCATCTAAGGCTTTTCCTCTATGATCTTGCTCCTCCTGTCCCTTCTTACCCACAATATACCATTGTGTTGTATAACCCATTGTTTTAGCTACATTTTGTGATGCCATGCCATTCTATGACATACCAAGTTTCCTGTACTTGCCATTCATTTTATGTACCTGAACAGGCTCTTCCCTGTCTGGAGTGCCTCTCCTCCTTCCACTCTGACTGGCATGCTCCTACTTATCTTTTCAGAACATCTTATCTTTGGTAGTGACCTACTACGATTTCCCTAACCCCACCCCCACCCCCACCAAAGCACTTACAACATTGCCTTGAATGATAGTATCTTAAATGTCTTTGTTATCAGTCTGGGAGCACCTCAAGGAGAGGCCACAGCTATTTATCTTGGATTCTCTAGCACATAAACTTAGCATGATAGGGAAGAAGATAAGTTACCTAGCTAGAGTTCCAAGGTCTCAAGAAAATCACACAAGTCTATTAAAGGAGACTAAGCCACAGAGCTCCTCTTATATTGTTAATTTTTCACTTTTCTTTATGTTTTCTGGGGACTGAAGTATTTGGAATTCATTAATTCATTTGTTTCTAGCAGGCATCAGTGCTATTTAGTCTGGAGACATGGTATTAATAAAAAGAAGTGAAGCCTGCTCATGCCTGTAATCCTAGTACTTGGGAGTCTGGGAGGCTGAGACAAAAGGATTATAGACTCAAGGTCAGTCACAGCAACATTGTGTGACTTGGCAACCTAGTGAGAACCTGTTTCAAAAATGAAAAATAAAAAGGTGACAGGTGTAGCTTGGAGGTAGAACATCCCTGGGTTAAATCCCTGTAACACACACACACCCACACACATACACACACCCACGCACGTGCACCCCCCTCTGCCCACACACACCAGTGTGTCAGGGGCCAGTGGTAATTTTTAAACTGAAAAGAATTTGGAAATAGTGATCATGCCCTAGAGATATGTTCTTCAAACTTTTAATAATATGATTCCCAGAAGGATATACAGCTTCGTGATTATGTAGTACACATGCAAATACAGAGATGAAAAAACAAGTAGGAAAACAAGATTCCAGAAATACTTTACTCCACAGAAGACATTATGATATTTCCTATTCTATTTAATCTATCCTGTTCTACTTTATTTATTTATTTTTTGGTACTGGGTATTGAACCTGTTGTGGGATAACCCGGTCCCACACGTGGGTCCTTGGCATCCGTGATAAAAAAGAATTTTAACACGTGCCATTTAGGAACAAAAAGTAGGAATTTATTTAGGAAAATAAGGGAAAGGGGAGAAAAACAGGTGAGCGGACATCTTCCTGTCCAGATGCGCTTCCCAGGTCCCAAGAGAGCGAGGCGTGGTTAACTCCTTCCTTTATAGGCTTTTAAGAGGGCTGGGCACAGAAGAGGTCTGGACCTCCTCCTTCTTCAGGTATTGGTGGGTGCAAATTGAGTAGGTGGTCCAAATTGAGTCCTTCCTCTTTCTCAGGTTTCAAGATGGGTCTGCCCTTGGCTGTAAATTTCCAGTGTCCTTTGTCCTGGCTCTTAGGTGGGGGGCAGGGCCTAAGGAACTTCCAAAGGTGGAATGGAGCCTGCTGCGCTTCAGTTTTAGGTGTTTATATTAAAGTGATATCTGTATTTTTCTTTCCCATTTGTCTCCTTCCTGCCTAATTATTTCTTCTATCCTACATCAAACCCAGGGACATCCTTCAAGCTATACCCCCAGCACTTTTTTGGGGAAACAGGGTCTCCCTAGGTTTCTGAGAGTCTCACTAAGTTTCCAAGGCTGGCCTTGAACCTGCAATCCTTCTGGCTCAGCCTCCCAATTATTGGGATTTCTGGATTGTGCCACCATGCCCAGGTCTATTTTATTTTACTTCTGATTACAACCCATCAATTTTGATTTCAAATCAGTTTTGATTTCACAGCTCACCAATGGATAATGGCTCCTACTTTGAGGAGTCCTGTTGCCTAAACTGCCTCACTTTCTGTTTTAGTCAGCATTCTCACTTCTGTGACCCAGAATATATAACACACAAAACTTAGAGGAAGAAGGAGTTTATTGGCTTATAGATTTGGAGAATTCAGTCTGTATATACATAGTTCATTTTATTGTGCTTGCCAAACAGAGGCTGGAGCTATAGGTCCTTAGGTCACTAATTGTGGAGAACAGACAAAGAAGGGGAGAGTTAGTTATCAGCTTATGGTAGTAGGGGAGAGAAAACAGCATGATGCTGCAGCAGTGTGCCCTGGAAACAGTGTCCCCAGCCATGACTTCAGGAATCATTTCCCAGCAACCAAGTCCCACCTCCAACATGGCTGCCTTGTCTACCACATGAGGTCTGATGGATAGTTTAAATCCAAACTGTAACATTTTAGCTCAAGTACATGGTTGCATGTAGCCAAAGATAGGCCACATTTCAGAGGTCCTAACAAGAAACAACTGTTTGTGGGAGGGAGAGTGATGCATGGTCAGTGGGACTGATATCAAGCTGATGAATAGAATTCCTTCCATTGTGAAGATCTGAAAGAAGCCTGCGATGTAGCCCAAGGCTGACTCTTCCAAGAGCTACAAAAAGTTGCCTGTTTAACAGAGCATGAACTCAGAGACTGGAACTGCTGCTGATCATTTGGTGCCAGCTCCTTAGTTCACAGGATTTGGAAGCCTGGGCTATACCTTTACATGGTCAGGTCAGTCTAATCAGTGCTGTGCTTCTGCTTTGGCATTTTCCACCAATGTGGGCTATGATCATTCCCCATGCACATCAGAATAACTGATAATTAGCGGCTTAGCATGTAAACAAAACCCATGCAGACTTTAAAGCCCTTACAAATGAACACGTTTGTCAGAATGTCAGAAGAACACAATTGTTTATGCCACTGGATTTTTTTTTGCGGTACTGGGGATTGAACTCAGGGGCATTCTACCTCCGAGCTATACCCCTAGCCCTATTTTTATTCTTTATTTTGAAACAGGGTCTTACTAAGTTGCGGAGTGTCTCACTAGGTAGCTAAGGCTGGCCGTGAACCCGGATCCTCCAGTCTCAGCCTCCCAAATGCTGAGATTACAAGCGTGCGCCACCATGCCCGGCTTATGCCACTGGATTTCACATGAAAAAATATTGCATGGGATTTTTGCAATCACATGATAGGGGAAGAGAGGAAATTAGAGATCAAGAAAGATGCAAATAGATCAGTACTATAACTTTCAAATACATCTTTGGCCATGTTTTCAAAGAAATTACTTAATGAAATAATTTCATTAATTTAATCTAATGTTTATTAAGTTCAAATGCTTATCTGCTGTTCCCTAGGCAGATAGAAAAGACATGTGTAGGTCTGATGCAAGAGGAAATTTTAGCTAGTCAGTATCTTTTTTGATATCTCCTATGTTACTTTTCTAGGACTTCTATAGCAAATCTGGGTGCCTTAAAAGTTTATTCTCTCATGTTTTGGGAAGCTAGAAATCTGAAATTAAGGTATCAGCATATTCTCCCTGAAAGCTCTAGGTAAGGATCTTTCTTTGTCTCGTCCTAACTTGTGGTAGTTTTTGGTAATCCTTTACTTTCCTTGCTTATAAAAGCATCACTCCAATATCTTCTGTCTCTACGTTTCTGTCTTCACCTAGTGGTCTCTCTATCCCTTTCAGTTCAGGATGACAGTGTTTCTGTTGCTATACATTTCTCAATGATTTGTCAATCTTCTGTGAAATATATGGGGGTCCAAGCCATTACATACGAGGGTTCTCCACAGCTCCTTCCTAGATAACCTCTTACTATTCCTGGCTACAGCAGTGATGGTTGACTGGATCGATAAATCACATGCTCAATTTCTTTAATAAATGTTTGTTCAGCTATGCTCTTGGTATTCTCTCCAGAGCATATTTTTCCATCTTTTCTGCTATCTAAATAGGCTGAGAGTTTTCCAAATAATAAAGCACTAGAATCATTTTTTGTGTGTGTGGTATTGGAAATTGAACCCAGAGGAATTTTGCCTCTGAGATACACTTCCAGCCCCTTTTATAATTTTGTTTTGTAACAGGGTCTCACTAGGTTGCTGAAAGTCTCCTTAAGTTGTTGATACTGGCCTCAAACCTGCAATCCTCCTGTCTCAGCTGTCTATGTATTGAGATTATAGGCATGTACTACCACACCAGGATCTAGACTTTAGTTCCTTTTTGCATAACAATTATTTCCTTAATTCATCTCTTTCCTCTGGCATTTTACTATAAACATCAAGGAGAAATCAGGCCACGTTTTCCAAACTTTGCTTAGAAATCTCCTCAGCTAGGTATCTAAATCCATCACTTACAAGTTCTACTTTCCACAACTCAGGAGAACACAATTCAGCTCAGTTCTCAGCCACTTTATAACCAGTATCACATTTTCTCCAGTGTCCAATAACTTTTTCCATATTTCTGTCTGAGGCCTCACTGGAAGCACTTTTAACTTTCACATTTTTATTAGTATTCTGTTCATGATTGTATACATGTGTATATATCTGTGTCAATCTCAGAATCTATATGAGATGATAGGTTTCTCTACCGTGCTCCTCACTTCCATATGCATCCTCATCATTCACCTTTAACATTCATATTTCTACCAACCATCTCTTCAAGGTAATCTAGGCTTTTATTTTTTTTGGTCAAGTTCCTCAAAAGTCTTTGAGCATTCAACACTTAATAGGTATAGAATTACTTTTTCAGTGTCTACCCAAAATTTTGCATTGCATTGGGCTGAAAAGGAAACCTAAGATCAAAGTTAGACCTTCTTCCCCAGAAATATAGTATAGTATAGTATAGTATAGAAATATAGTAGAAGAAGCAAACAAATATATTAGATTTAAAACAGAGATGTATCTGGCTGGTGGTCAACTAACATTCTGACTATCTAATGGCCTCTTTTAAAAAAAAACTTTTATTGGTGCATTATAATTATACATCATAGTGAGATTCAAAGTGCTACAAACATACATGTACACAGCACTTGGTGTGATTCCTTCTGGATCCTAACCTCCTCCCCATACATTTAAGCAAGATTGGTAGTGATACCTTCATATATGGACATAGCATTGTTTGAATGGTTTCCTTCCTCAAGCCTCCTTTTCCCCTTCCCTATCTCTTCCCCCCAGTCCCATTCAACTCTTTTATTCATCTCCCTCCTTCATTTATCTTAAGTCCCTTTTGTTTCATACTTTGTCTCTAGCTTCCACATTTGAGAGAAAACATACAACCCTTGACTTTCTGAGACTGGCTGATCTCACTTAGCATCGTATTATCTAGTTCTATCCATTTTCCTGCAAATGACATAATTGTGTTCTTCTTTATCGCTGAGTAAAATTCCATTGTGTGTATAATACCACATTCTTTATCCATTCATCTGTTGATGGGCACTTTGGTTGGTTCCATAATTTGTCTATTGTGAATTGTGCTGCCACAAACACAGATATGCATATGACCCAGCTATATCACTCCCCAGGATTTTTTCAAAATAACTAATGGTCTCTTGATAGCACTTAAAAGTGTGACATTGAGATTGAGAAGCTGGGGTTCCGAGATGCCCTTTCTTTTTATTTTTTGTGGTACTGGAGATTGAACTCAGGGGCGTTCTACCTCCGAGCTATACCCCCAAGCCCTATTTTTTATTCTTTATTTTGAAACCGAGTCTCACTAAGTTACGGATTGCCTCACTAGGTAGCTGAGGCTGGCCACAAACCCGGATCCTCCGGTCTCAGCCTCCCGAATGCTGGGATTACAAGCGTTCGCCACCATGCCTGGCTTCCGAGATGCCCTTTCTCATATTGCTACTCAAGTGGTCTGACTTCTGTTGACTTTGTAAAGTCAAAAATCACATTCACCTAAAAAGCCTAATGATGCTAGGAGGAGTTATCGTAGCAACAGCAATAGTCATTCTAGGCTTATGCATTCTACCACTCGTTGTATGCCTTGTGATCAATGCCTATGTTAGTATATGAGCAGATTTACATGGAATAAAAATGCAAGCACTGCCTCGCACAGGGCCTGGTAGTCAAAGACTAGTTCGATTTTCTCAGGGCAAATCAACCTAAGACAGGGCTCGTTGAATGACTCATCGAGACCTCATGACAGGTAAGATTAAGCACCTGGTAGGAAATGACCTAAGACAGGCACAGTCCTTCATGCATTTTAAAATAAAACAGGGGAGTTGTGGGAGCCCAGTTGGGCTCTTTTCCCCCTGGCAGTTGCTATCCACATATATGAGTAATTATACTGACTATTCTGCTATGGCTACATTGGCGTCTCGAAGTCTGGAGATTGCCCCTAGGATGCATAGATGAAAGACCCTCCTACTTCTTAGAAAGTAAATATATGACCCTAAAGGAGAATGGTTTTATGACTCTAGAAAGTCTGCTTTACCAGGCTATGTTAAGAATGTGGGCTATACGTGTAAAACGAAGAGGTGGTACTATTTGTGATCTGACAATGATTGCTATGTCATAAATGGCTATGTAACCCTGTTGTACTCAAGAAATGTATAAAAAATCTGTGCTAAAAATAAATAAATAAATTTTAAAAAATAAATAAAAAGCCTAATGAAAATTTCTTCAGGAAACCAGATAACAGCCGTATCAGGTGGGAGAATCACTGTAGCAGGGTGGCTACTATCCTTATCAGTCACACCCTTTTATTACATTCTCCTTTTGGAATGCACACTACAAACAATCACACCCAATATTTTGCCTATTCTCTCCTCACTCTAGACGTTTTCCCTGGACAATTCCACCCACTTCCATGACTGTGTGACTTAGAAAAAGTCAGCAAGAAATGGAGGAAAAAAGCATGGGCTTGGCATTTAGTGAGAGTTACATGAATTCTGACTCTGAGTTTACTAGCTGTGTAGCTTTGGGGAAGTACTTGATCTTCTCACAATCTCATCAATAAAAATAATGTACAGCTCAAAGTTGTCATGGGCATTGCATGAGATAATTTTAAAAAGCAATGTTTATTGTGGCAGTTTCATTGCCTTCTAAAATCACAGGTGACTTCTAAATATATGTAGCGCCACTATTTTACTTAGATCTAAACCCAGAATTCCAATTGTAGATAATGAAACCATCTAAATTTTCACCATGGTGACTCAGCTCATTATTTTCCCTCTCATCCTTTTTGATTTTTTTTTTAAATTTTGAAACAGGGTCTTGCAAGGTTGCTGGGAGTTTCACTAAATGACTGATGCTGGTCTTGAGCCTGCAGTCCTCCTATCTCATCCCAAGTACTGGAATTACAGGTGTGCACCATCATCCCTGGCTTACCCCCTTATTTATGTATTTTGAAATAGGGTCTCCCTAAGTTGCTGTAGGTCTCACTATGTTGCTGAGACTGGCCAAGAACCTGTGATCCTTCTGTCTCAGCCTCCCAAGTACTAGGGTTACAGTTGTGTACCATCTCACCTGGGACTAATAAACACAGGTACCTTTTAATTTTTTTTTTTTGTACCAAGGATCAAACCCAGGACCTCATACATGCTAGGCAAACTCTCTACTACTGATCTGTATCACCTGTCCACAGAATTTTTTAATCCAATTTTTAAAGAATCTAAAAATTTTAAAAATAAATAAGAAATTTTATATGTTAGTATGGAAGTGTTGCTTAGCCTGAATTATCAATAAATCAGTTGTATTATATATATATATGTATGTATATTTATACTTCTATATATAAGTATACACACACACTTCCCTTTGAAAATTCAATTACTTAGCTTATTGAAATAAAGGTAAATTCCAATAGGTATATGTGGAAGATAAATTTATCAAATCACAAATCACTGAAACACCAATACAACTTATAATTAAATAATGCATTTGGAAGTGTGAAATTGGGTAAAATTCATTTAATTTTCTTTTATTTGATGTTTTATTTGGCATGAAACAGTATAAAACTATGAATTCTAAATATGATTAAGAGAATATATAAAGCAATAAATCAAATATTAGAATAAAATCTCCTCCAAAGAATGATAACATCTAGCATGAAATAAAACTAATGCCTCTGATTTCCTTCTCCTTTGAAATTTTGTGAAGAGGGAGAGAAAATTATTTTATAATGTATCTTAAATAGTATTTTGGAATGAGAATGTGTGTTAGTAAAAGGTAACATTTTTTATTCTTTATCCAATAACATGAAACCCAAATGGCACATTTCCTTTTTAAGTTTGCAGTATTCTAAGTGGAAATATTATTTGTGACAAATATCTAGGCTACTTCCAAACTACTTTTTGTGTTTTTAAACCCTTGAGAAATCATGACTCTTTTAAAAGGGAAAAAATACATTGGGTTTTGAAATTGAATTTTTTATAAAGGTGGATTGATTTTGAAACTCAGCCCCTGCTTTCAGTTGACCAATGGGGTTCAATGTCTCTATTAATTCCAGAAAATTGCTTTACTTTGGAGAGGGTCAGATCAGCTAGGGGGGAGGGAGAATCAGTTTCTAATCAAAGTAGGACATGGGAAAGTCTCCTATGGGAAGCCTTGTTCTTTCTTCATATCAGACTTAGTGTCCTGAAAAACTTCTCTCCCTAATTTGTGCACATATTTCTTTTGAGATAGATGCTTTTGGAAGCAAAGTACAAAATGACAGTGTTGGAGAGCAGTGCTTTTAGCACGATATCCCTGACCTAGTTAAAGAATCTCAAAATTCAGGCAAAAAAAAAATGCTCCAAATTTCCTTGGCAGGTCTATGATACATTTGTAGCAAATTCATTACAATTTTGAAAGCTTTTCCAATATAAAGATTATGAGGATACATGTAAGATTTTTAGGTGTTACAGTTGTTGTACATCTTTTTGTTTGTATCATTCTCACCCTAGGATAAATGGGGGAGCTTGGGCTGTTAAAATGCCCCTTTTGCAATGTGTTAACAAATGTAATTTGTTCACACACAAGAGGATGTAGAATTTCAGTGGGTACTTTAGGGAGAAAGAGTATATTAACAATTGAGAGCAGAAAAGGAGGGCTTAACCTTGCTTAAAATATAATGAACACATAGAACAAGCCTTATGAGAGCTTAGGTTATAGTTCTAGTCATGGCAGATTGTAGCTTTCTTGCTCTTTCTCAGAGATTTCTGAGAAAAATCAGGCTGATCTCTCAGTCCCATCATGTCTGTCATCCAAGGGCTCTGCAGCAGATGTCTGCAGTGCCCATGTCACCTCCTTTGCCCCCCTATAAATTCAGCTACAGCTATGTTGCACAGGTTCTCCATAGCAGTGTGTATTCTCTTGCTAGGGCTGATATAACCAAGTACCACAAACTGAGTGACTTACTCAGCTACAATAACAAAAAAAATGTCTGACAGTTGTGGAGGCTACATGTATGAGATCAAGATGTTGGCAAGCTTCATTCTCTCTCTGAAGGTCCTAGGGAATACTCTGCCCCCGGTCTCTCTCCTGGCTTCTGTTAGTCTCTTGTTTTTTTGTTAGTGTTAATTCGAATCTTCCTGTGACATTTTCCTCTTTTCATAAGGACATCAGCCATATGGGATTAGGTCCCACTGTAATGACCTCCGTTTCACTTGAATACCTCTGCAAAGACCCTATCTTCACATAAAGTTAGGTTCTGAGGTTCTAGAGGTGAGGATTTCAGCATGTAAAGTTTGAGGAGATACAATTCAACCTATTTCATTGTTTCACCTTAAATTCATGCCTTGATTTTCATCTCATGACTTCCTTCAATCTGAAGCTATAAAGCCAGCTGGGGTTAGGAGGTGAGGCTGTTGACATCTTTGGCGGCCATCCTCAGTCAATCAGTAATGCAACCTAGTGGGAAAATGTACTAACCTCCTCTCCTTTGGTTGGGCAATTCTGGGAAGTAGTCTCTTTTTCTCAGAAGTCTTGATGTAACTGGAACCTAATTACTATAACAGCAACCCTACGGACCACCTTAATGTTGGCTTTCTCCTGTATCTTACTGTTCTTTTCTCTTGGAAAAACTTTTTGGGATCCCCATTAAAAGAAATTTCCAACACTCTGTAGGATTACTCTTTTATCTCAAACTCTAATATTGCGATGGTTTGGTCTATTTTCATTATCTTTGGTAGAAAAACTAAGCGATCACACATAAAGTTGTATCTCAAGTGATACATGAAAAACATATTTTCTGGTGTAAACTTATCCTGTTATGCTGGTATGATCATAGTAGAGATATAAAAATATATCTTTATTTCTGAAGATACATTTTTGATATTGGCGATTGAACCCAGGAGAGTTCTACCTCTGAGCTACACCCCTAGCAGCCCTATTTTATTATTTATTTTTAAACAGGGTTTCACTAAGTTGCTGAGGGTCTTTGCTAAGTTGCTGAGACTGGCCTTGAGTGTGCAATCTTCCTCTCTCAGTCTCCCAAGTACTCGGATTATAGGCATGTGCCACACTGAAAATGCCTTTGAGAACCTACTCTTATTTTGGCAGGTGAGGAAACTGAAGCTCAGAATGTATGATTCATAATATAAGAAGTTAGAAGCAGAAGTATGGCCAGAATCCAAATTCTCTGAGATCTAAATTAGGAATTTTTCCTAGTACACATTTAATTCTTGTTGCCAGGAATATTTCATTTGTTAATAAATGCTGTTTCTTTCAAAGGGTATTCTACAAGCTTTTAAGGTAATGAAATATAAATTTCTTAAGGACAGGGATGATTCCGATTTGTATTTGTTACAAATGAGGTTATGTCTTTCATAGAATGGATGCTAAATAGATACAAGGTTAACTCCACGATGGCAGGGATTTTTGTCTTTTATATTCACCAATATATCCTCCAAACCTAGAATAGTGCCTGGCATGTAAATAGTACAATTCTACATGTCCAAGAGTATTTTAGTCAGGCAAAAAAGTAAAAAAATTAGATGTTCTCCCTAATTTCTGGAAGCTAGGGAGAAAGTTGATCATAGGAGGGACTCTAGATGAAGAAGGAAAACCTTAGATGAGCAAAGAAGGTGAACTAACTGAAGGTGATAGGAAAGGGGAGAGAGAAATACACTGATGCACAGGATGTACATTCACAAACATATCAAACACTAAGCCGAACATGAGAAGGAGGGAGTGGGGAGGGAATGGGGTGAGAATTGGGGAAGGGTTAAATGCATGTATGCCTCTACCAGCTTGTACCTCACAACAATGTATAATTGCAATGCATCAATAAAATATCAAATAAAAAAATAAAAATAAAATGGGGCTGGGGGTGTAGCTTAGAGGCAGAATGCCTCTGGATTCAATCCCCTAGCACCACTAAAAATAAATAAATAAATGTCAAAAAGAGTATTTTAGATTGTTTATATATGCCTATATTTTTATATGATTCTAATTACATCTCTATTAGTTAAGAAAAGTGAGGCGTAAAGGAATTTAGTAACTACTGCAATATCACGAAGCTAAAGACTTACCCAACCATGCTTTCACCATGTTGCCTCTGATTAGGGTCAATATTATAAAAAACAAGAATACAAGGAGTTCTTATCAGTACCAATATAATAAGCAGTCATCTTGCAAATGTCATAAATTGAAAGGTAAAGAACTCAATTCAAACTATTTCCAAACAGCGCAGTGTAATGGGATGTGATGACTCATAATAAAACCATAAAGTCAATCTTTATTCCTCTCTGTTCAATTATTGTCTGTTGGGAGTGAGGTTTATTAAACTGAAATTACTTTCATTGTCATAATTTCTTATATTATTAATTGCTATTATTGTTGGCACTCTCTGTCCAATTTATTCTTTCTGAGAAAATAACATTCTGCTGAACAATAGCAAGCAAATTAAATCTCCTTCTGTGAACTGTGGGCTCCCTTTGACAGTCTCAGACTCTACTTTTCAGATAGTCCAGACTCAAATGTATCCATATATATTCCAGAAGTTATGTCAAGGGCTCTGGAATCCACTGTTTCTTTTAAAAGTTCCTGAACCACTCTAAAATCCAGGTGTTATATCTGAAAGGTGAAATCAAAAAAGTACTTAGCTAGAGCTAGTAGTATTGTGATATGAAATAAAATAATGCAAAGTACTTTCCACAAGAGCTAACTCAATTGTAGATACTCAAAATATTGTCACTACCACCACCACCATCACTATCATATTGAAGAACAGTTCTTTGGTAACGACAAGATACTGTTACCTGTTTGAAGAAAGAG
Source organism: Graphiurus murinus (assembly GCA_004027655.1). Classification (NCBI taxonomy): domain Eukaryota; kingdom Metazoa; phylum Chordata; class Mammalia; order Rodentia; family Gliridae; genus Graphiurus; species Graphiurus murinus. Next base: position 3,154 of record PVLC010000188.1, on the reverse strand, counting down.
CATGTTTAATGGAGTAGAGAGGGTTTTCCTGGGTCTTCAGACACAACATAGAAGGTGAAACTTGTCAAGATGATCTATGTTCCTTCTTATGTAACTTAGGATCACACCATCCTGTACAACTGTGCTGGCCAAAATGGTAGATACCAATCATTCATGACTCTCAAGCACTCCAAATATGTCGAGTACAAATGAGGGATTGAACTTTTAATTTTATTTATTTTTCACATGTTTCAATTGAAACTTAAATAGCTACATTTGTCTAGTGGCAACCAGAGAGGACAGCACTGTGTTTTGTTGGACTGAGGCTAGAACTTTGCAAACTTTTGACAGCTTATGATCTATTAAGCCCTGGTGCTAGGAGAAACTAGAGGGAGATATCAAGTAGAAGAAGGGACTTGTTCCTTTTTGTCTACCTCTGTTCCTATTAGTTGTCTGACAGTGGCAGTTGGTTTTATTTTTATTTATTAAAAGAATTTAAAGAGACTCTATTTTGAAAACATTTTAGAAGTTATTTGCCACATCCTCAGAAATTAATTTCTTTTTCTGTTTTTTTTTTTTGCGGTACTGGGGAGTGAACTCAGGGGCATTCTACCTCCGAGCTACACCCCCAGCCCTATTTTTTTTTTATTCTTTATTTTTAAACCGAGTCTCACTAAGTTGCGAAGTGCCTCACTAGGTAGCTGAGGCTGGCCGCGAACCTGGATCCTCCGGTCTCAGCCTCCCGAATGCTGGGATTACAAGCGTGCGCCACCACGCCCGGCTAGAAATTAATTTCATTGTACTCAGAGATATCAGAAACAACTGGTCACGGGGCTCTTTCCCCAAACCATTAGCTTCCAATAACCAGTCTCTTAGGTAATGGTGGATTGTTGCATCCATTTCCTCTATTTTCTTTTCATACATCTGACAACAAATAGTTCAATAAATTTCCTATACTAAATCTTTTCTGCTAAATACCTCTTATGGTGTCTCATTTTCTATCTGGAAGCTAATCCAGCTAATCTAATCCTGGAATCACAGTGCATGTAGAGCACATTACTGCTTCTAGTATAGAATGAAGTTCCAACCCTGTGACTTTACTCATGACTTCCCTCTGATGCACTCTAGCCAGATGTCACCTTTTCTTGCTGCTAGTTCTATACAATTATTATTTTTTTATTTTGTGGCACTGGGGATTAAACCCAGGAGTACTCTACCACTGAACTATACCCCTAGTCCTTTTTATTTTTTATTGTAAGACAGGGTCTCACTAGGTTGCCTAGGATCCTGGAACTTGTGATCTTCCTTATCTCAGCCTCTCAAGTACTGGGATTACAGGTGTGCCCAGTCATGCTTGGCTCTTTCTGCCAATTCTTTTTTTTTTTTTTTTTTTTTGCAGTACTAGGGACTGAACTCAGGGGCATTCTACCTCCGAGCTATACCCCCAGCCCTATTTTTTATTCTTTATTTTGAAACCGGGTCTCACTAGGTTGCGGAGTGCCTCACTAGGTAGCTGAAGCTGGCCGCGAACCCGGATCCTCCAGACTCAGCCTCCCGAATTCTGGGATTACAAGTGTGCGCCACCACGCCCGGCTCTTTCTGCCAATTCTTAACTGCACATTTTAACAAAATTTAAAAAATTTTATTTTAATCATAGACCTCACAACTTCTGTTTCTATTGCTTTTTCACTGGAACTTAGTTTTTTAAACTTATATTATTTTCTTTAAATAGGGTTTTTAATTATTATTACTATTTTTGTCTTGTGGTTTGATTTTCTCCAGTGTTTGATTTCCCCTTTCCTTTTTGGACCTGGGGATCAAACCCAGGGCTTTACACATGGTGGGCAAGTGCTCTATCACTGAGCTACTACCCCAGGCCCTCTATTCCTCATTTAAAGCCTCATCTGTTTCAATTATTTTTCTGTTCTATTATTTATTCTGGGCTCATTAAAAATTCAAAGATAACAAATTTACTTTATTTTATTTTAATTTATAGATTTACATTTATTTGTTTTTCTTTTTAATTGACAAGTAAATATATATATATATATATATATATATATATATATATATATATATATATATTATGGGTTGCAATGTGATGTTTTGAACTATGCATATACTGTAAAAAATAAAATCAAGATAGTTAACATATCCAACACCTCCTTACCATTCTATTGTGGTGAGAGCATTTAGAATCTGTTCTTTTAGCAATTTTGAAATACATAATATATTAACTATCGTCATCATGCTATGCAATAGATCACTACATTTTATTCCTTTTGTCTAAGTAAAACTTTGTATCCTTTGACAAATGCCTCCCCATTTTCCCATCTTACCTCTCATTACTTGGTGACCACCATTCTCTGTCTCTATGAGTCTGACTTCTTTAAATTCTACAATGTGAGTGAGATGGTGTCGTATTTGTCTTTTCTGTCTGGCTTGTGTCACTTGTAATTGCTTCTTTTTCTTGGTTTAAATATGCTCGAAATGATTTTCATTCGGAAGAATGGAAAGAACTGAACGAATCCCAAAGAGCACTGGTGAAAAAAGACTGAGAAAAATGGAGATTTTCCTCCATTTTGCTTCCTACATTTACTTCTCTGGATATCCCAGCCTAAGTGGGGCTTGCTCTCTAAAGAACTGAAGTCACACACAAGGTAAATTTCCTCAAAGTCACAATCTCCCTTTTGCCTTTGACCTACTTTCTTCACTGGAACACTTTTGTGTGCTAACATCTCACATAATTTGATTCACTGAGCTCTAAATCCATGGTCTGTGAAATATATTATCATTGGAATCCTAACAAATCTTTCTGGCACCATGTTCCAAATCTAGAGAGCTTGGCACTAGGAAGATGGCGCCCAGGCAAAGCTGACCCCATGGTGTTCTCAGGTGGAAATGAACTTCTCATTACCAATGGAGGTCAGTTAGAGATTGTGTTGCTGCCCTCTGGACAACTTTTACCCCAGTCTCTTTTCTTTTTTTTTTTTTTTTTTTTTTTTTGCGGTACTGGGGATTGAACTCAGGGGCATTCTACCTCCGAGCTACACCCCCAGCCCTATTTTTTTATTCTTTATTTTGAAACCGAGTCTCACTAAGTTGCGGAGTGCCTCACTAGGTAGCTGAGGCTGGCCGCGAACCCGGATCCTCCGGTCTCAGCCTCCCGAATGCT
>PVLC010000187.1:190011-274029 GCA_004027655.1 Graphiurus murinus | reverse complement strand
CTTCTTCTTCTTCTTCTTCTTCTCTTCTTCTTCTTCCTTCTCTCTCTTTCTCTTTCTCTCTCTCTGTTCTTTAACAACCTTTCACAATAATTATCTATCATCCCACCAAAACGTCTAAGGACATGCTTCCCCAGTAGACTCCATCTCTTAAAGATTCTACCACCTTACCTGGGCACAGCGGTGCATACTTGTAATCTCAGCACTTGGGAGGCTCAGACAGGAGGATCACAGGTTTGAGCCCAGGACTCTTCTTAGCAAAATAAAGTAAAATGGCTGAGGATAGAGTTCAGTAGTAGAACACCCCTGGGTCCAATTTCCCAATTTCCAGGGTTACATACACACACACATAACACACACACACACACACACACACACACACACACACACACACACACACACATGATTCTACCACCTTTCACGTTACCACACCAGGAACCAAGCTTCCATCATATGACCTCCTAGGAGATAAACGACACTCAACCCATAGCACCTACTACATTCTTACTTGATTTGTAGAGTCAGAAAACTAGGGAACAAGTCTAACTTGAATTATTAAAAAAGAGTAATACCCCTGAATAAATTCCCAGGCTTGAGCTAGTTTACAGACAAAGGACGTTTTGAATGATGGAGAGGCTGGGTTCCCTTGAGGGAGGAGCTGGTACACTGCCAAAGGTTTATACTGTTAATCTTTTCCCCAGCCTTCCCCAAAGAGACATATAGCCTCTTACCAGGATAAATGTACATTGAGAAAAAGGAAATAATTAGACATTTTAGGTACGACTGGACACTGGCTTTGAACTGACTTTGAATCCAGGAGACCCAAAATGTCAATGTGGTTTACCGGTCAGAGTAGGGGCTTATGGAGGTAAGGTGATCAATGGTGTTTTAGCTGCAGCCTGTCTCACAGTGGCTCTGTGGGTCTCTGAACCCATCCTAGGATTATGTCCCCATCTCTGGAATGCATAATGGGAATAGACATTCTCAGCAGCTGCCAGAATCCCCGCAGCGATTCCCTCATCTCTCGAGTGAGGGCTAATACAATGGGAAAGACCAAAAGAAAGGCACTAAAATTTCCTCTACCCTGGAAAATAGTAAACCAAAAAATAATGCTGCATTTCTTAAGGGATTTCAGAGGTCAGTGTCACCATCAGGGACTTGGAATACACAGGGGTGATGATTCTCACCACAACCCCATTGGGCTTGCCTATGCAGAAGACATCTGGATCTTGGAAAGTGACAGTGCATTGTCAGAAGCTTAACCAGGTGACGACTCCAATTGCAGCTAATATACCAGATGTGGTTTCATTGCTTGAGCAAATTAACACATCCCCTGGCACCTGATATACAACTATTGATCTGGTAAATGCCTTTCTCTCCTTATCTTCCAAAGAGGACCACCAGATGCAGTTCGATTTCTCCTGGCAAGGCCAGAAATATGCTTTCACTGCCCTCCCTCAGAGGAATAGCAAGTCTCCAGCACTATTTCATAAGTTCACTCACAGGAAGCTTGATTACCTTTCCCCCTCCCAAAGACGGCATTTTGGTTCATTACATTGATGACTTTATTCTGATTGGAGCTAGTGAGTGAGAAGTAACTGCTTTAGACTTACTACTAAGATATTTGTTTAGTGGGTGGGAAATAAATCTAATAACAATTCAGGGGCCTTCTACCTCAGTAAAATTTCTAGGTATTTAGTGGTGTACGCATGTTAATGAATCCTTTCTAAGATGAAAGATGGTGATTGTTGCATCTGGAACTTCCTACGACCAAGAAAGAGGCGCAATGTCTAATGGATCCTTTGGATATTGGAGACAACTTGTTTAGGTATGTAACTCCAGCCTATTTACTAAATGATTTAAAAAGTTTCTAGTTTTGAGGGTGCAGGCTGCTACTCAAACTGCTCTGCCACTTGGTCCACGAGCTCCAGCAGATCCAATAGTATTTGAGGTGTCAGTGGCAGATAGACAGGCTACTTTGAGACTTTGGCAGGTCCCTATAGGTGAATTGCAGTGCAGGCCTTTAGGATTTCAAAGGAAGGTCCTGCCACCCTCTAGAGTGAATTATTCTCCTTTTGAAAAATAGCTCTTGGCCTTCTTTTGGACCTTAGATAAACTGAATGCATAGTAAATTTGGGCCACCAATTTACTATGCCACCTAAGCTGTCCATCATGAACTGGATGTTGTCTGACTTACCAGACCATTAAGTGGAGCATGCACAGCAGCCTTCCATGATCAAATGGAAGTAGTATATATGATTTGGACTGAGCAGGCCCTGAAGACACAACTAAGTTGCATGAAGAAGTGGCCCAAATGCTCCTGCTCCTGGCTCCTCTCTTGCTATACTGCCTACTCTCTCCCAGCCTGTAGCTGTGGCTTCATGGTGAGATCCCTATGATCAGTTGGCAGGGGAAGAGAAAACTTGGGGCTGATTTAGAGATGGTTCTGCATGACATGCAAGCACCAGCTACAAGTACACAGCTGCAGTATTACAGTCCCTTTCTGGGACATTTCTATGGGGTCTGTAAGTTGAATATTTTTCAAATATAATTTGAATATTTTTGTCTATAATTGAATATCAACCTGATGATAGATAAGGAACAAAACAAATCCAAAAGTATCAGCCGGGAGTGATGGTACACGCTTGTAATGCCAGTACTTAGGAGGCTGAGACCAGAGGATCACAGGTTTGCAGCTAGCCTCAGCTATTTAGGGAGGCTCTCTGCAACTTAGTGAGACCCCGTTTCAAAATAAAGAATAAAAAATAGGACTAGGGGCATAGCCCAGAGGTAGAATGCCTCTGGGTTCAATCCCCAGTACCAAAAAAAAAGTATCTAGGAAAATGATCTAGTCTAAAAACTAATAAAGCATACACATTTAAACAAGATACATTTTATACTATCAAATTAATTAATTGAGAAAGATCCCAACACTTGGGTTTCTGGCAAGATTGTACTAAGATTTTTGAAAGCAACAACAATTGATACGCTTCTTTGATAAACACTGTTAAATACTTATTAGAAATTATAAAAATGCCTGCACTTTTGTCAATGACCACAGCAGCAGCCACTAGGAACACGATATACACCAGGCTAGGTTTAGTGCTCACGCAGAACCACGTGGCTGCTCAGTAAGAAAGTCTCAGCCAGGACTCGTGATAGGATTTTGTATGGTATTAGGTGTTTGGGGAGAGGACTTAAGGAAGTGAGCCTTGCTCTGGTCTGGATGTTGTCAGGAAGTAAGAGCAATTCTATGAATAAATCTTCTCCAGAAACAGGAAAGATACAGCAAAGCTAAAGGCGAAACCGCTCAAGAAGCATCAGCCATCCCTGTTATCCAGAAGAGGAAGATGTGTGGTCGCTTTTGAGATTTAGACAACATCCACGTCTTTGTCCGGATGCGGAGCTGGTTGTGGAGTGGCCTTGCTGGCCTCAGCATGCTCTGGTCTGGGCTGACTTTCTGTAGAATTACTACTGTTTAGCAGGAGCACACCAGGGACTAGCCGTGAGTGCCAAGCTGGCTCCAGGAAGTCAAGAGCTGTTTCCTCCGTCTGGCCTTTCAACCCAAATCCCGTAATAACATGCCACCAGCTAGATGGGTTTTACAACAGAGATTTATCTTCTCATAGTTCTAAAGGCTAGAAATTGAACATCAAAGCCTCTGTGGGTTTGGTTGACTTGATTTCTCTCAAGGCCTCTCCCCTTGGCTTATGGATGAGTGTCTTCTCGTGCACATGTGAGTGCGCATGTGTGTTTTCTTTTTTTGCACTGCTGGGGACCAAACTGAGGGCCTTGTGCATGCCAGTCACGCGCTCTACCACCAAGCTACATCGTAGCCCTCTCGGTTTTCATGTGGTTTTTCTTCTCTGCACATGGAGGCAGAGAGAGATCTCTGGTATCTCTTCATGTTATAAGGACACCAATCATATAGGATCAGGGCATCCTCCTTACGACCTCACTTAACTTTAATTACCTCTTGATCACGCCCATCTCCAAATATATTGAGGGGTAAGGCTTCGATATACGGATTTGGGACAGAGGGACATCACTCAGTCCATAACACTGGAGATCTTTCACAGAAGGTAAAAGTCACCCACATATTGTTGGTGGTATCAACTTTAAAAGTGAAACTTAGAAGCTGGATGTGGTGGTGCACACCTGTAATTCTAGTGCTTGGGAGGTTGAAAGAGGAAGATCACAGGTTTGAGGCCAGCTTCAGCCACTTAGCAAGGCCCTCAGCAACTTAGTGAGACCCTTTCTTCAATATAAAGAATAAAATAGGGCTGAGGGGTGTAACTCAGAGGTAGAATGCCCCTGGGTTCAATTCCTACTATCAAAAAAGAAAAGTAAAACTTAGAAATATGTAAATATCGAACATATCAGTATAAAAAAAATATGGCAGAAAGCACAGAGAATAATTGGGCTCAGGGTTGGCTCAAGTGATATTAAGGCAGTGGATTAATAGGTAACTTTTTATTTTTTCACATTTCTATAATACTGCTTTTGCAGCATTTATGATATAGATACCTATGGGAAAGTTGATAAATTGATTTAAACCTTTTCACCCCTTGGAGTAAGCAAAAGCTAGCAAGTGCTGGGTCAGCATGTCTTGGTATCCATCCATTTGTGGAAGATACCCAGAAGAAGGGACTAGCAGGGCACTTAGGCTGGGGGTGGGAGACCACAGAAGCAGGGAGGTTGGCAAAGACCAGACAAGGCAGATGGAGAAAACTTGGAAAGTATACCACTCCCTGATTTTGCCTGTTGCCGGTCCAATTGAAGAGCCCAAGAGGCCCCGAACCACTTCAGGGCTACGCCATCTGACCTCAGCCAACCTCTGTGGAATGTTGTTTCCATGCTCCACAAACAGATGGGGAGGAAGGACAATTGAGGGAACAATCAGACCTCCTTCCCTACCCTCCAGCAAAACTCACTCTATGAAAATAAACATTCTCCTAGGCAGACAATAATGAACTTGAGATTCCTTCCAGCCTATTTTGTTACTGTCTTTTTGTTGTTTACCTGAAATAACTGCTCCCAACAGTAGGCGATAGATGGGGTAAGCTCTTCAGGTTGTAGATCTTGAAGAAGTGCTCAGCTGCCCTAAGCATGCAGACCATAAGATTTCAGGACCATCAAGGAGGAGAACATACTGTAACTGTCATTGTCAGAGCAGAGCCTAGTGCTTCTCTCTGAGTCAAATCTATTTATAGAAGAAAGGCTCCAATCTCTCATAACAACTGATTTCCCCTTCTCGTTATGGTACACCCAATTGCCAGCACAGCCTGGTGACCCTGTGGCACCCAGACCTCCCCACTCGGCCACCATATCCCACCCTGCTCTTTCACACAGGGTCCCCGGGGGGTTAAAAGAGTTTATCTTGAAAAGGAATGGCAACTGGAAAAAGCTTTTATTTTTCATATGGGAAAAAAACCCCATAAAGCATTTATTCCTCTTGATTAGTGTTCCTTGCAGCGGCCTGGAATGCCTTCTGCAGCCAATTTGTAGTCGATCTTATAAAACAGATCTCTCTCCTTGATCTGGTTTTTCCCCTCTGCACATTTGTTCTGCTTAAACCTTTCAGCACATTTGTTAACTTGAGTGACATCTGAGAAAATCGGCCACCCCATTAATGGGGAGTGATCCAATGCACGGGATGTGCATCATCTCTTTAATGGGGATGGCTGGGTTCCCTCCCAGATGTTCCCTTTCAGCAGATATGATTGTGTTTTAAAACTTTGGATAATTATAGCTCTGTAAACCTACAGTATGAGATCTGTTGGCTCCAGCCAGCTCCTGCTCCTTATGTAATAGCTCCATTGTTTAGTAATCATCCTATTCACACAGCCAAGGGATCTGTGTCAGTAGAGACATCTATTCAAAGCACCTCCCCGGTGCTGGATAAACAGTAGCAGAAGCAGTCTACAGAGAGAACCAAAACATCCAAGGGGCACTTGGCCCCTAAGTTTGACCAGGGCTGTTTTTCCCTTCTTAAATGGAACCATTCTTCAAAAAAAGGCTTCACCCTTTCTTTGGTGACAGATCAGCCTCCAGGCAAAATCCGTCCCTTTGCTGGTGAACTCCAAGTGCATGGAGCCCCAGAGGGTGGGACAGGCATGTGGGTGGTGTGGGAAACACTGCTTACAGCTGAGCCAGGAGACAAAGGGCCCAAGGAATGCAGTGGAGGAGCACTGGGGAGCAGCTCCCCCCCCCCCAAGGAGGAGGGAAGGAGAAATGTCCCCTGCACTAAAAGATCCAACTTCTGGGATCACTGGAAGAGTCACTGGGAATCATCGGCAATATAGGAAGAGATAAAGAAGTCCTAGATTCAATTGGGATCTTTGCTAGGGAGTTTATATCCTGAGTTTCTCAGCTGTGGGATTCCAGTGTATGTCACACTCTAAATTCCTCTGGCTCTACCGACGCCTGCTCATGCAGGAGCACCCTTTGATATGTCCTCCTCCTCCCTTGCCAGTGTTCTGAGATTCCTTGGGAAATCCACTTAAGGACAGACAGCTTGAGGTAAGCATAACTGGTTTTCACGAATATTCATGGAGGGCCTCAGAGCCCAGTGCTACTCCACCGTAATACTGAAGGTCCTCAGCAAACCACCCAATATGCACACACCACTCTTGCACCTCCTCTGGTGTCTCCCTGGCCCTGCACATCCTAGCTCAAGCAAGTCAGAATCTTGACAGAGGAGATGGAGAGAAAAAAAATGGAGATGATTTTTAAATCATGAAAATAAATGGCATAAGTATGTAATTCTCACCGGAGGCTGATCCAGTATAGACCTAGAGATGAAGATACTAGCATGCATCCTCCAGAATCAGTGTGTTCATGACAGATTACTAGAAAAATACGGATTAGTCTAGTAATTTCTGTATAGCTATCTAGCATATTTTTACATGTGCATGCATATGAGCCTAGATGTGTGTACATACTATATATGTATTAAAGGAATCACCAGGATGTTTTCTGGCCTGGGAGGGCCTGCAAGGAGTGTGAATCACACACGCTTAGCTTTGAATGGATGGAGGCTTGCAAATTAACTGCTAATAGACTAAGTGGGGGAAAGGCAAGCTTTCGCACATGCATATGGAGGTGCTCAAGAGTAACTCACTGCATCCCCAGAGGTGAAGGTTTGCATATCAACCCAACATAAAGTGGGGGGGGGACTGGGAGTTTAGGGCTTCAGTGGGAAAGTATAAAAAATCCTGTTGGGTTTTCTTGATGCTAATGAGAATGAGCAATCCTTCTCCTTCCTACAATTTTCAGGAGGGTATTTAATAGCAGCCGTATTTTCAAAAGGCTCTGCCATGGCCAGATAAGTTTATGTAAGATTTTCAATATTCTCCTTTTAAAATAATCTTTCTGTCTGAATGGTGCTTCCTTCAATACAGGTTCAGAGGTGGGACCCTGGGAATATGGCTTTGAGGACTATATCTGTCCCTGGCCGCTTCCTGTCACTCTGCTTCTGGTCCCCATGAGATAAGAGCAGCTTTCCTGGCCACACCCTGCCACCACAATGTCTCCCCCTTGGAACCGGCTGGCTAAGGACTGGACTCGAAACTATGAGCCAAATAACCCATTCTTCCTCTAAGTTGCCAGTGTCGGGTATTTTGGTCACAGTGACGCAAAAGCTAACGAATACAGATATCTCCTTAGCAACTGGCATAGGACCTCATGCCTAGTAAGCTGTTCACGCAAGAGGTATTTGAATGAAAATGTCAAGGAACTGCAGCAAACTTCTGGCAGCTGGTGGTGATGACCAACTTTTATAGCGGGGAAGATGCAACTGGGTTTGTGGAGCACAGTGAACTTACCTTGAAGCCGAGCTTGCGAGCACAGTTCTACCTGGGTTGTGTGGTTTTGGGGGTCAGCTTGGAGACAGCTAATAGCTGAAAAGAGAGAGCCGTGTTCAAGCCCTCCGCCCCTGCTACCAGCTGGCGCTACAAAAGCTTGCTAGTTTTGTGGTGCTGTGAAAGTGTCTTTCTGTCCTCCCTCTGTAGCCAGAGATCCTAATCTCATCAGAGTTGAGGTTCACTTCTAGAACTACTCTGTTCTAAAAGATGTGGAGGGGGAAGGAAGGAGAGGCCTATTTCAAGGCAGAGGTGGAAGGTAGAGTTCTTCCTCCTGTGTGAAGGCAGCAGTGCATTCCCTACTTACCTCCTCCTTGGAGCCGTCTTCGTATGTCTGTCTTGGGTCTATTTCTTCTGTGTGCAGAAGGGAGGGAGAAGGAGTGGGCATCTGGGGTTTACGCCGGTATTTCTGTGTCAGCCTATTCAGCATCCACACGCCACACAACACATATGACACGAGATATTTTATTCTCTTGTCTAACTTGCAATCTCCATCTTCACTCCGGGTCTTCTCCCTCTGAATGAGACTCCAGAGAGGACAGACGGAGGAGCTTCCCATTGACAAGGAGGCAGCTCCAAGCTGGGATTGCTGATTTCCATTTCAAAACTGAGTTCAACTTACTTGATTTGAATAAGTTGACTCTCTGAAATGACTGTGCTTTGCTGGCCCCCGCCAGTTGCTCTTTGAAAGGCATCCGGGCTCCCTGCAGGGACAGAGCCACCCATTGTTTATCTAAAAACAGCCTTGTATTATTGTCACTCAATTAGCCCAGACAGCAGACACAAATGACTTTCCACGCAACATCCTGATGCTGTGCCTCTCACTTAAGATGCCAAAGCCTGCTCGAATAGCTAGCTAATAAAGTCAAAATGTGCCTTACTTGATTCCAGGATGACTTAAGTCCTCACTCTGTCTTCTGAAGTCTCTCCTTAATCTAATTACATACAATATTTTCACTTTGGAAAAAGAACATCAATCCCAGTCATCCACAATCCTGTTCTCCATTTATTCATGAGCAAGTAATGAAGGTTTTCCTGAATGTAAACTCTGGAGCAGAGTTTATTTTCCTATATACAAACTAGCATATATTTCTTCCTTTCAAGGTGAAAATATGATTGCCCGGAGAGTTTTCTCCCCTCAAGTTGTTTTTTTTTTTTTTTTTTTTTTTTTTTTTTCTCCCTAAGAGTTGCATAATCTGGCATTTCACGGGCACCTATGGAAAGCCACTTCTAATCCCTTGTGCAAGATAAGTTTCTCCCTGTTTATCCTAACGACTGTGAAAATGCTGTTGTATGCAAAGGTTTCCCCTGTTTTTCAACCGTGTGCTTTCTTGTACACATATACTCACCACAAAGGCAGTTGCCGGAAATAGGAAAAGCCCTTTGAAAAAGTCAGAAAGGAATTGCACTTGAGCCATTCAACATTTACATTTCTCAAGTCCATCTTGGAAGCATGGGTGACTTTAACATGTAGAAACCACTTCGGCCATTGTCTGCACACTGAATGGGAAAATGCCTGATTCACACTTGTAATTTACAACCGAAGAAGCCGAGGGTCAGAGGAGTAAAGAGATGGGGCTCAGGTTGGCCTGAGGTGTGCTGGATCCAGGACTAGTGTATAACCGAACAGCAGCATCCGTGATCGTGGGCAGTGAGGGTTCCCCCTCTAGCGTGGTCACGAGGGTCTGAATTCTGTGGTTAAGGTTTCGTCGTTTAGTTTTGCTGCTCTTTATGGCTGGTAGTCACCTCCTACCTCCTGCTCTCACCCCAACACACACACACATGCACGCTCTGCTAATATAACATTTCTAAAGTTTTCATTTGAGTTTAAGGTTGGCCTACATCCAGGCCAAACATAAAGAAAATCTCCAAGCCGGCACTCCTCTCCTCGTGGCCTCTGCCCAAGTTCTCTCTGGTTTCATCCATAGACAGGGAACCAACATTACCTCACGTCTCAAAACTGCATCTCTGGGCAGGCTAGGTCTCGCCCCCTCTCTGCACTCTCCTTACTGTGAGAAGAAGGGGGGGGGCATGTTGGCACTCTGAGAGGAATTCCTCTCTCCCCCCACAAGCAGAGAAATTACACCAAGTCAGGAGCTGAAGGCCAAAGTCAAGGACGCGCCAAAAGCCAGGGTAGGAGCTTGTGAATGGGCCTGAAGCTGGGAGACTGGAGCTCTGCCCTCCTGGGCTGTTTCTTGCTTCATTCGACAGACTGAGCTTCCACGGGTGTATCAGGAGAACTGGGTGCGGAGGTCGTAGCAAAAGTGAGCCCAAGAGTCAAGCGACCTTCACACTGGTCCCCAGAAAAACACCTCTGTCGTTTCAGTGGCTCTAAGCCACTTGATTTGGGGGCATACCTTTTAGCTCCTTTCTATGTTCATTTCTTCATCCCATACATTTTTCTAATTATTCCTGTCCTTGCTTCCTGGTGGTAGGGATGTCTCTAAAATGACCTCTTAATATAAGTCCTTATTTGCCCTCATCTCTTATTTCCATAGATGATGGTAAATGCAAAGAAGAGACGAGAGCTGTAGGGCTGTCTAATGTCTGGTAAACAGGGACATCATGTTATTTTATCATCATGTTATTTTATTAACTATAGGATGTTGCCTGGGGATCCTCTGCTGTACGATCTACACTTTTAATAGAACACACTGTGTGTGTGTGTGTGTGATGTCATTATCCTGCTGGGTTGGTGACAGTTGGTCAGTTTCTTTCCTTCTCTGCTTACCTTCACAGGGTGAAATACCATCCCCATCTGGAAGCTGCCCTCCAGTTTGGCTGGGCTTTTTTGGTTTCCACTGGCTAACGTTTCAACAGTACTGTGCTCTGGCTGAAAAACCCATCTCCAGGAAGCCACACGAATGACCCTCAAATGCGTAAGTATTTCTGGAACTCTTCACCTTGAATTTTTAAGCTCTCGCCCTCTCTGAAGAGCTGGGCCTCTTCTTGCCTTCTGTAACCACAAGGCAGTTAGAGATTCTAATCTCGAGACACAAAGTCACTTTGGCAACCACAGCCCGATGTCACCTGGGGTCACGATCGCCTGTCTGTGGTGGAAAGTTCCAAGCAGTTGCAGCCGTTCCTGTGATCTACCAGTTGGCTTGGAGAGAGAGAAAGAGAACCCTGAAGCCCAACAGGAAAGTGGTTTTTCTGAGGCTTGTTAAAAATACATTTGCATTTGTTTATATGCGAGTGATTATTTTTAGTCCAAGGAAGTAGATTTGATGGAGACCCAGCAGGGCTGCAGCATGGTGTAACTTATACCTGGACAAAACGAGGCATGTGGGCCCTTCTGCTTCTGGGGTGTTGCTCTTACTTACTCCCACCAGTCCCCTAATTCTGGAGGAGGAGGTGAAACCGATCCCAGGTTTCTCTGCCCTGCTGTCAACTGGACGGCCACTGCTAGGCATGCCACGCTGGAGAAGCCAACAGCTGAGCGTCAGGCTTCAAGAAGAAAATTCTTGCTGCTATGAGACTAGGGCTGTGACTTCGGAGGTCTCTGCCTGTGGTGCTGTGCACAGTATAGTTCAGTGCTCAGCTGCTAACAACTGTCAGCCCAAGTCCCGCCTTGGGATCACATGAGCGTCTTGGCCAGTCCGCTATGATCCAGGTGATACCTACTTCATTGCTGCATCTCCAGACTGAAGGTCAGCCAGGAAGTTTAGGAGACTTGCTGAGGTCTTTCCTCCTCCTCCTCCTCCTCCTCCTCCTCTTCCTCCTTTTCTTCTTCTTCTTCTTCTTCTTCTTCTTCTTCTTCTTCTTCTTCTGTATCTTTTTTTGTTCTTGCTGTTGTTTGTTTTTGCTTTTGCATTTTTTTTTTCAAGCCAGAATGACTGGGAAGTAGGGAAAAAACTGAGAAATACCCTCCTGCAGTGGCAGCTCTCGCCCCACCTCCGAGTGTCAAGCAAAGGCAATGTGAACAGGACAAGCTGAAGCCAGACAGGGGACAGAACCAGAGGACCACTGTGGCCACTAACTATGGGACCAATGGCAGGGTCCAGGCACTGAAACATCAACAGTGATCACCCAGATCCTTCTGTACTGGGTGCCAAAGATCGCTTCAGCAGAGTTCTCTTATAGACAGGAACCTATTCTGTGTCCAGTTGCCCCCAAGCAATTGGGACATTGGGACTGTCACTACCTCTCCCTCCCCAGCACTGTGAGGTGAACAGGTTTCCTGCACCGGGCACTTCTGCCTCATTGCCCTGCCTCAGCTCAGGCCTAAAGCGACGGGGCCAAGAGACCTTGGAAACCTCTGCAACCACAGGACAAAATAGACTTTTCCTCTCCTATGTTGATTTACCTTAGATTAGTTGTCAGAGTGGACAGAAAACCCTACAAACATAGGAGGGCCAACGTGACTGGAAAAGGGCTCTTAGGAAAGGTCTCCAAGTCCTAGTTCCTGCCCTTGGCTTGCCCAGTCAAAGATCGTGATGGCCTCGTAATGAAGAGCTAGGACCTGAATAATCATGAAAAGTCCCACAGTCAGGGAGGCTGCTTCCCAAGCCTTTTTAAGGAAATGAGAAGCTGTGTGTGATGAGCAGAGAGGAGGAGAGGGAGAAGACAGGAGAAGGAGCGAGCAGCAAGAACCTTGGCTTTGTGTCAGGAGTAACTCACTCCGTCTTTGGCGAGCACTGCAGGGCTTTGCCTTTGCTCTCAGTCCGCAGGTCTGCAAGGCATCAAGAGTGTTGGGTTGGAGGAGAGAGGAGAGCCTGTCTTGAATTCCAACCTCAGCAAACCCTCGAGGACTCTGCAAACCCAGGTGTGGGATACAATGAACCAGAGTGAGTGGGTTCTGTGCTTGCAATGGCGCTTTAATTAATTTTTGATGAAAAAGAGGGGGAGAGGGAGGGGAGGTAGCTAAAATTAAAACCTGCTCTCTAAGGGCAAAGCAATTTCTGGAAGGTCAGGGGCTGCTGCTGGCAAGCACGTCCAGGAGTTAGGAACAATATACCTGCTGTTTCAGGAGACAAACCAGCAAATCGAACCCGAGCTGGAGAAGGCTCTCCTGGCGTAACTCAGAGCTGCATTGGGTATGGGGTTGGTAAAGCTGATTGAGGAGGGGGTGCTGGGGGCCGTTGCCCAATGCTAGCCCAGAGTTTATTATTCCTCACCCCGATGTCCCAAGGGAGGAGAGTGAATCTAACTTGACCTCTTCATTTCTCATCACCTAGCACAGCACTTGGCATGCCATAAGTGCTTAATGTGTGCTTCTTGATGGTGATGGAGCTTACCAAAGCAGCCCTGTTCTCTAGAAATCTCCAGTGGGGAGGTGGACGCAAGATATACAGGGAGCTGCTAAAGGGAAGAAACATACAGGGTACCTTCCTTATGTCTCTCTTTCTAAACCTAAGAATTAGACACACCATCGGGACAGGAGAGAAAGAGGAAGAAAGAAGGGCTGCGAGGAGCTAGTTAGTACCCCATGCTGCGTTGCCTCCATTTTGAGCCCAAGAAGCAAGCTTGGTGCTGTGGATTAGAACACGGGCCTGGGCCGGCATCCTTCCTCGGCCACGGCATAGCTATCTCACCTTGGACAAGTTCCTGAATCTCTCTACACTTTGGCTCCTCTTTTGTAAATTGGTAATAGGGTAACAGAACCTAGCTCTTGGTTTTGTGATGACAATCAAATGGGCCAGTGTATACAGTGAGCCCTTTGTGTTCTTAGATTTCTCCATTTGTGGTTCAACCAACTGTGGATGGAAAATATTTAAATTTTTTTTAATATTAAAAATAAATTATTAACCGAATAATTCTGAACTGAATGCTTGGATGGTTTTCATCTTATTCCTTAAATACAGTTTAATAGATATTTGCATAGTCTTTCTTTTGCATTAGGTACTGTAAGTAACCTAGAGATAATATGAAGTATATGGAAGGATGAGTAAGGTTATACACCAATACTACATCATTTTACATAAGAGCCTTGCAGCTCCATGGACTTAGTATCCTCAGGAGTCCTGGAACCAATCCTCTGTGTATGCCAAGGGATGACTGCACAGAGCACAAGACACTCCTGGCACGCTGGAAGTGCTCTTTGTGTTGTTATTGTTGTTATTACTCTGTGTCAGTCATTGTACCAGGCATTGTACATAGATTGCCATATGGTTCACACACAATCTCTCTGACATACGCCCCTTTAAAAAAAAAATCATAATTTAGGAAACTGCATCTAAGTAAGATTCAGTCCTGCATCCAAGGTTGAGCATCTAGTGTGGACATCCTATTTGCACCCCAGTCTGTCTGATTCTGAAGCCTGTGCTGTTCCCATTAAGTGGCACTCGAAGGCACATGCCTGAAACCTCCCTCGCTGCATCCTGGTGGCATTCTCAAGACCACCAAAGCTTGTGAAATATGTCTCTGGGGTTAACGTTCTGCCAGACACCAACAGAAGAGCAGTTGTATCTTTATCAAAGAAAGTTCTCCACACAAATAATGGTCCTAATGACTGGGGAGGCTCAGGGGAAGTGAATTTAGGAAGTTTCAAGGCTTCAGGGAAGAGGAAGCTATGAAGGAGATAAATACTCTTCTACTCTGATTGGGGCATTCAAAATTCATTTATCTATCTTATGAAGATTAAAGTTTTTAGAACTCAGGAACAGAATTCTTTACTAACAGATATTTAAAAATAATAGATCTTCAAGTGGGAGTGATGGTACACACTTGTAATCCTAGCACTTGGGAGGCTGAGACAGGAGGATCACAGGTTTGAAGCCAGCCTCAGCAACTTAGCAAGACCCTGATCCAAAATAAAATACTTTACAAATGGCTGAGAGTGTAATATGACTCTGGATTCAATCCTAATCATCATCATCATCATCATCATAATGGCTCCAATATAATCAATCACCCAATCTCTAGGGCAACCTAATTTTAACTACTTAATGTGGATCTAAGTCACTGCTACTTCATCTGAGTCTTAACTGAGAATAGGGGCTGGAAAGAGGGGACCAACATGAGACATTTGCTAGAACCAAAAAGCTTCACAGTTTCTCTGGCTTTGGAACCTCATTGTTTTGATCTGATAATTCTGTGATGAACTTTTCTGGTATCCAAAACTATTCCTTCTATGACATGGTAACAGGGCCAGGTGACTTTTAAGTTGGACACATTGGAGCCAGCTGAGTCTTTGAACTGTCTAAGGAGACCATGTGGACATTTCCAAACCATGTGCCTTTGTCCAGCTACTTTCTAATCTTACCCGAGCATCTCCATAGCGGTTGTGTCTCACTGCACTGGGAATTAAGACACATAGTTGGGAGAAGAGGTGGTAGCTTTTAAAACAACTCCAATAGAGTTTTTTAAAATCTTTAAGTGAAACATAACATAATATAGAAAAATGCATAAATCATAAATACATAGTTCAATGAGCTACCACGAAATGAAGGCATCTTTTATAAGTACCACTCTAGTCAAAGAACAGAACATCATCAGCACCCAAGAAACCCACCCCGTGTTCCCTCTAATTATCATTCTCTCCAAAGATAACTGCTATCCTGACTCATAACGCCATAAGTTAGTTTTATTTGTGTTTGGGCCACATATAATTAGAATCATATATCTTGTATTTTTTCAGGCCTAACTACTGTCATACAACACTGTATTTGAAAATTCTCACCTATTTGTGTGTAATGGGATTTTATTTATATTCATTGCTGTTAGAAGGGTGTGGAAAATGAGTGACCCCTTTCCTGCCCAACATAAGGGTCATGGACAACACCCTTATAACTAGACAGCTTAAAAGAAGAAAGCATAACAAACTTATTTGATCATATTTTCACATGACAAAAAGCTTCAGGTAGAAGACCCAAAGACCCATGATGAACTCTCCATTTTTAAGCTTAGGTTCCATGAAGCAGGAACACCCCTGAAAAAAAAAAAAAAAAAAAAAAAGGAAATATGACTATCCAAAAAAGGTAGATCTGATGGTAATATACCAAGTCAGAAACCTCAGCAGGGCCTATCTGGTCGGATTCCTCTTGGCTTCTCTGTGCAGCCTTCCTTCTCTGCTTCTGGATTTGAAGTAGGAGCCTTTCTGAAATGGAAGTCTGATGACCTACAATCAGACAAGGTAGGTCAAAGAATTTCTTTATGGGCTAGCCTTAGAAAGATGGGGGAAAGTTACAGTAATATTTTTAGGTTTTATGGCTGGCTTTGGGGAAAAGGAGGTCTGGTTTCTATGATCTTCCTTGGAGAAGGAAGAATTCTAGTTTCTATGGTTTGCCTCGGGGGAGAATGAGAAGAGACAAGAAAGCAGGAGAAAGTCAGAGAGAAACTTTGATTCTGAGGCTGCCACTTTGGGTTGTCATTTTTAAGCCCCAACAATATCTAGTTCTATAAATATACCATATTTTTTGTCCATTTGATGGATATTTGAGTTATTTACAATTTGAAGCTCTTATGAATAACGCTACCATGAGCATTCTTCAGCATGTCTTTCTGTACATGTTTCTGTACGACTACTGCCCTGCCACACAGAGTGGAATTGCTGAGTCATAGAATATGCATCTGCTTGGCTTTAGAGGAAACTTGCCAAAGAGTTCTCAAAAGTGGGTGTGCCAATTTGCACTTTCACCAACAGTGTGTAAGTGCAATCTCCTTGCTGACATTCAGTACGGTCAGGCTTTTAAATTATGGTAATTCTGGTAGGTATGCATATGCAGTAGTACCTCACTGTGGTTTTAATTTTGATTTTTTTCTAATGATAATTTACCAGTACCAACTTGTCTACTGTCTTTTGGAATGTGTCTGATCACGTCATTGGGTTGTTTTCTGTATTGATTTTATACGAATCACAAATAATTTCTTGCATTCTGTAGACTGATTCTCGCTATTTTAAGGGTGGGTTTTATTTTTTTATGAATATAGATAACAAACTTAAAGGAGTCTAGTATATAGTTTTTTCTTTATGATGAGTACTTTTTGTGGCTATGTAAGAATCTTCTCAACCCAAGATCATAAAGATATTCTCCTACTTGTCATCTTCTAGGACAGATGTTGGTAAGCTATAGACAGTGGTCCAAATCCATCCCACCATCTGTGTTTTTGGATAAATCTTTAGTTTTATTGGGACATAGACCTGTTTATTAACTATCATAGTGTCAGTGACAGTATGCGGCTTTATGGTCCACAAAATCCAAAATGTTTAATGTCTGGATCTTTCTAGAACAAATTTGCCAAACCTTCTTCTGCAAGATTTAGTTTTGCCTTTCACATTTTGAACTGGTATTTGTGTATATTGTGTGGTAAGGATCAAGATTAGTTTTTCCTATATAGATATCTAATTGAATCAGTACCATTTATTGAAAAGATTGTCCTATCTCCATGGTTTTGTAGTGTCATAAGTCAAGGGCCAGACATGGTGGCACACACTTATAATCCCAGTACTAGGGAGACTGAGATAGGAGGATCACAGGTTCAAAGCCAGCTTCAACAATTTAGTGAGGCTCTCAGCAACCGAGCGAGACCCTGTTTTCAAATAAAAAATAAATAGGGCTGATGATGTAGCTTAGAGATAGAATACCCCTGGATTAATTCCCCAGCAAAACACACACACACACACACACACACACACACATACACACACACACACGTGTGTGTGTATATATATACATACATGTATGTGTATTATATATATATGAAATTATATATATATATATATATATATATATATATATATATGAAATTGATTATACACATACACATGGACATGCTTCTGGCTTTTCAATCTTCCCCATTTTTCTATCCCATGACCAATACTACTCTTTTTAATTGGTGCACTATTAATAATGAGTCACAATAGCTTCTCAGTTCTGTTTCCTTCAAGATTGTCTCTGATATGCTTGAAACTCGGCGCATCCGTATTAATTCCAGCATCAGCTGTCAATTGCCTCTGAACAACGTCCTGAAGTTTGGGTTGGTATTATCTTGATTCTAGAGATCAATTTGGAGAGGTTTGACTTACAGTGATGAGCCTTCCAATTCATGAATATGATGCATTTTTCAATTTATTTAGATCTTCAATTTCTTTCAATACTTAGGTCTCCTGACTTTGAGATCTTGTACATATGTTGATATCTTTGATGCCATTATAATTAATGTCAACATTAGCTTTAGTGATAAAAAAAAATCAACAGCTACCAGGCCCTAATGAAAATATTGTGGGTACCTAAAATACTCCATGTTCCAAGAAACAAAAAGATTTGGGCAATAAAAGGCAATGACAGGCAGGTAAAGACATCATCTCCTGATCTGCACGTACACACATATACTCACTGGTGCATCTCCTCTGTGGTTTTGGATGCCTGCTGGTATTGACTGTCATTCCTGAGTGCTCTGAAGACTGTGTATGAGAATGGAAAGAATGCTAGAGGAAGTCAGGACTCCTGGGTGCCACACATGCTTCTTCACAAAATCAGTTGTGAAGCTTTAGACAGGGAATATAGTTAGTCTCCCAGCATCTCAGTGTCTGCACCACTAAAAATAGGCTGTCTCTAATATTCTCTGACTTATAAGCAGTGGGGGGGATCTGATGGTTCTTGGTGAGCACTGATGCAGTGAGGGATGTCCTGGGTATGATTGGGGCTCTGCCTGTCAAGAAATTTCTTAAAGAAAAGTCATCTTTCCATTGGTTTGTCAATGCTTGGAACCCCCCTTTTTTAATTTTAATTTTATTTATTTTTTGCTACTAGGAATGGAACTCAGGGGCATTCTATCTCTGAACTACACACCTAGCCCTATTTATTCTTTTTTTTTTTTTTTGTATTGTGGATTGAACCACAAGAGTATTCTACCTCTGAGCTGCATTCCCAGAGCTATCTTTTTTTTTTTTTTTTTTTTTTTTTTCTTTTTAGTTTGAAACGGTCTCATTAGGTTGCTGAGGCTGGCTTTGAACCTGCAATCCTCCTGTCTCAACCTCCTAAGTACTGGGATTACAGGTGTGTGCCACCGTGCCCAGATCCTTATTCTTTTATTTTGAAACAGGGTCTCACTATGTGGCAGAGGATCTCAATAAGTTGCTGAGGCTGGCCACGAACCTGCGATCCTCCTGTCTCAGCCTCCCAAGTACTGGGATTACAAGTATGCGCCACCACTCCCAGCATGGACAAAGCTTCAAAAAAAAAAAAAATGTCTCTAAGAAAGGAGACCCATGAGGTTAACAAACAGAAGCATAATGGGTGCAAGAAGAGACCACAGGGACGGGGCACCGGTGCCTGAGAGAAGTAGATTCCAGGGATGGAGAAGCATCAGGGGAAAGCACAGAAGGAGAAATGTGAAGAGTCTGACAGTGTGCAAGCAGTTCCCCTTCATCATTTCACAGAAGTGAGTTAGGGCTCAGCCTTAAAAGTCTTTAGAGAAAGAGTTACAGTCAATGGAAAAGGAAGTGCTGCCATTTTTCTTAGAGTCCAAGAGCATTAACCATAAGTGGGCAATGTATCGTAGGCTGCTTGTCACGCTCCTCCTTACGTGGTAAAATGCCCCTGCTGGGATGTGTCCTGATCCCTGATCCCTGATCCCTGCTGCCCAGTCAGAGACTATTCCCATCTCACTCTGGCTCCTGGGTTGGGTGAACAGAACACATGCAGAATTAACATCTGTTACTTCTGAGCCAAGACCATTAAGAAACAAGTGTACTTTCTCCACCCTCTTCTCTTGCCAGGGCTAGATACTAACAATTTCCACTTCCTAGAGCACAGCAGAACCTCCTGACACTAGGAGCCTGTCTTAGTTCTGTTCTATGCTGGTATAACAGAATACTTGAGACTTAGTAACTTGTCACAGAAATGTATTTCTCAGAGTTCCAAAGGATGGAAAGTTCAAGGTCAAGGCACCAACAGACTCATTGTCTGGAGAAGATCGAATGGCTGCTTCCACGACACTTGTATCCTCCCATGTTGAAGAATTTCATGCCCTCAACTGGCAGAAGGCAGAATGACAAAGGGGGTGGACTGTTTCTATCAAGCCCTTATATAAGGGCACCTAGTTCCGTTTTTGAGGGGAAGAGCTTTCATGACCGAATCACCTCTTTAAAGCCCTTACATCCCCTTAACACTACGATTAGCAACACCTGAATTTTGGAGAGGAACCACTCAAACCATAGTAGAGTCCAATCCTTAGGTGGTCTCATTGAGGAAAGTTGTATGTCCGCCAGGAAACCTACCTGGAACTGTTCCATGAATGAGAAACCAACTTCTGTTGTGTTGAGCCACTGAAGTTTGGAGTTTGTTACAGCAGCTAGTGTTAACTCCCAACAAATGCAGTTGGTTTCTAAGGCAATTCACAGTATTAAAAGAAATAAAAGCACAATGTTAATATATTACTGCCATTTCTTTTGATGAAAAGTAAAAATGAGAAAGATAACTCAAGTTTTCCTAAAATTTCCCTCCCTCTTTCCCTCCCTCCCTCCCTCCCTCTCTCCCTTCCTTCCTTCCTTCCTTCCTTCCTTCCTTCCTTCCTTCCTTCCTTCCTTCCTTCTTTTCTTTTTCTTTTTTTTGGCACTGGGGATTGAACCCAGAGGCATTCTACCTCTGAGCTACACCCCCCAGCCCAATTTTATTTCTTATTTGGAAACAGGGTCTCTCTAAGTTGAAGAGAGTCTCACTACTTGCTGGGGCTGTCCTCAAACCTGCTATCCTCCTGTCTCAGTCTCCCAAGTACTGGGATTACAGGTGTGCACCACCACGCCCAGCCTAAACGTACTTAAGTCATTGGGAGAAGGCTCACAATTCCTATAAAAACAGAACGGTTAGAATATCAGTGCATAATATTTGTGCCTAATAGATTTGCACTCCCCCAATTTGCATTTTAATTTCCCTGAGTTGCCTCATGACACATTTCTATGTGGGATTCAACATTTAGCAACAAATAAGACTCCCCTTCTTTCTTGGCACTTTTTACCCCTCCCTTTCCCCCACGCATCCCTATCCTGGCTGCATTCTCCTTCCCACAAAGCCCATTTTTGGCAGAACTGCTTTTCTTTTATAAGGCACACATTTGAATGCATTAAGCACAGGCCCACAATCCCACTCGCGTTCCCCTGCAGCCCCCTGACTTCCTTCCACACTCCCCCAGCTAAGGGAATTCTCCCTTGCACCTCCAGAAAGAGAGAGAGAGAAAAATGTATCAAACATTCTGTCTCTAAGTAGAAAAGTTATGCACAGAATGTGACACCTCTCCCACTTCTCTTTTTCTTCTGCTACTTTTAATTTTTTTCTTAAATGCAAGATGGGAGATGATTTTCAAATATTGCATCTCCTCTGAGAAGCTGGTGCTGGTTGTCTTTTGGCAGTAGCAAAATTGGTTGCCATCATGAATCTATAGAGTTTTCTCTTTATCCTTTTTAGCAGGCGCTTCATGAATTGGCTTCTCCCCTGTCGAAGAAGAAAGTTGAAGTGCC
The DNA here is from genome assembly GCA_004027655.1 of Graphiurus murinus. Classification (NCBI taxonomy): domain Eukaryota; kingdom Metazoa; phylum Chordata; class Mammalia; order Rodentia; family Gliridae; genus Graphiurus; species Graphiurus murinus. The sequence continues at coordinate 252,771 of PVLC010000187.1, read as the reverse complement.
TGATAGTAGGGAAATTTAGTAGAATTTCAGAGCAGGAAAGGACCTATAGGTCACAGTGCTCGTTTTATTGCTGAAGACACTGTGGCTGGAAGAGTTAACTTGTCCAAAGTCATAGAATTATTTAATAGGTCCTGGGAAATTGAGCTTCATCCAACCGTAATAGTTCATATCACCTGGAGTTGCAAGAATGTGGCCTTCTTGGATGACCCAGTGACATTGGTCACTGGGGGGTGTTAGGACCACCCTCTGCTAGTGAAGAGAGAGGATAGGTACATGCTCAGAAGAACACCATCTGTCATCCAGCCCCTTGCCTCTGAATCCATGTACTCAAGGTCATCCAGAATTTTCTTTATTCTCCGGGGTGGCACCAACTATGTATTAGACACTTGACCAGGATTTGGAGTTACCCGGACAAAGAAAGAACATAACCAATGATTTCAAAAATATGAGGTTCAGTGAGGGTAGATAAATACACAGAGGATTCTAGTCCTGAATGTTGCTCCTGCCGTGCACTTATTCAGAAGCAATGGTTGCATTTCCCTAGGGGGGAAAAAAAAGCAGCAGCAGCAGCAGCAACCACTGTCTGAATCATCAAGTTAGGAGGTACCAACAGCTTTGCTTCCCAACTAAGGAACATCTTACTCAATCTCCCTCCCACTCACCACCAACCACCACCTGTAAGTTTGGAACCAAGAAAGGCTTTGGAAACTAAAGATAATGTGCTAATAGGATGTCAAAGCAAAAACAGCCTTACCACCCACCACCAGAGGTAGCCTGTGTAAAGGCATTCTTCCCAGGCTCTGCGTTTCATTTCATGACTCCAGCTCCTGGCACTTTGCTAGGTTTGCAAGTGTTGCTATCCAGAGGACTCAGAAATTGCTTTTGGCAAAGGGGTCAAAGCAGGTAGATCCAACCCTTCTCGCTATCTCTCTCTTGTTGCCAAAACATATGACTCTTGGTTTTATGGGGAACGTGTGTGAGTTCTCCTTCCCAGGAATAACCTGCGATTAAAATTAGAACTGTAAGTAGATGCTGGGGAAAAGAAGTGAAGGGTCCAACTTTTCTAAGTGGCAAACAGACCAGGAAGGAGTGAAGCTGATAAGCAATTAGGGTTCAACAGGAGATATGGAATTGCAGAGGTGTACCTGGAGGACTGTGGACCACAGAAGGACACTGTGCCTCCCAGATCCACTCTCAACCCTTCTCCACTGAACCAGGCCATGCTGCCCCAGACATGACACTTTGGCATGCTGATCATTTGTAGTTGAAGGCTCTTGAGAAATGGCAGATGTTGGTAATGCTTTCTGCCCTCCCTCCTCCAACACATACAATTTCTGCCTAAAAGAAGACTATACATTTCACATAAGAAAGGTACCCTCTCTGTGCCAGAAAAACATTCCTCTCACTAGAAATCAGTAGTCGATGTCAAGATGAATTTGTTAAAACAAACCTACTAAAATTGTCCTTATCTTCCCCCCCCCCCATAGTTGCTTTCCCACAATTTGCTGCCACAGCCCAAAATTCTTTTGTTTTTGTCTGGTCACATCTCCACAACTGATTGTTCTTTGTCCAAATGGAATATAAGCTCCCAGGCCTATTCACTTCTTTGAGTCTTCATTTCTTTTCTATGAAGACTCCTGTGCCATGTAAAAATATTAACATCAAATAAAATTAGTATGCTTTTCTCTCATTGACCTGTCTTTTGTCAGTTTAATTCACAGGCCCAGTCACAGAACCTAAGAGGGCAGATGAAGTGTTTCCTCACCTTATCACTCTTTGCTCTTCCCTGAGAGGCTGGTCTATCTGGATCACATCAACAAGATACCTGAGCTCTTTGGCTTCTGGTTGGCTTCCACCAATGAGAAGCACTTCAGGAGGATTGGGAAGAGAAAGAGGAAGCTTGTGGATGTCTACACCCCTCCCTGGGAGAATGGCTCAGTTGTCTATCACTAGTCATACCAAACTGACCTACTCTCTCCTTTACTTCTGACCTAGGCATGGTGATAGTCCTGCACCCAAGTATCTATACCAGTTCCTGTGTTTCTGCTCAACTCCACCTATGTCTTTACAACGAATCTCTTGTTTAAAAACAAACAAACAAACAAAAACTCTCCTTACATTTAGGCTGATCTTTTTCCTGTTGGATCCTGGCTAATGAAGGCCTGAGGCTCGCTTTCAAGATGTGTGTATATTGGAAGTAACAGGAGAAGCAGTTAGATAAGGAGAAGAGAGAAGGTGTCCCAGAGAATAACAGAGCTAAGTGTTGAAGGATGTCATACAGGTAGCAAACTAGAGAAAGGATGAGAAGAGAAGATACTTTGAGAGAGCAAAATGTGGACACCCAGAAGCATGAGAGTGTCTTAAAGAAGATGCAAATGTTTGAGATGACCAGAGAGAAGAACTAGTGGAGGAAAGGGGGAATCACAAAGGACTCTGTATGTACTGCTAATGAGCTTGGATTCTATACTGAAGACAAAGGAAATACATGGATGATATTTAGGCAGAAGAGGGTCATGATCAGGTTTTTATTTCAAAAGATTATGCCAGTGTGTGCTGTGGAAGAAAGCAGCAGTGGAGAGGGGAGATTGGTTGGCAAGTTCTTTCTATGGCCAAGGCAAGAATCTATGGCAATTTGGAATTTGATAATGGCAGTGGAGCCAGAGAGGATGTCTATAAGAATTAGTGAGAATAGAAGTGGGTGGGGAAATAGGTATGGATATGAGGTTAGATGATACCCAGGTGTTTGTGTGTGGCAAGTTGGTAGATGGTGGAATCATTCATTAACAGAGGAAATCCTAAAGTGGAATTCAAATTCAGTTACTTTGTATTAATTTTTTTAAGCATCTTAATAAGTTTCCTCTGATTGTTGGCTTTTTCTCCCCAACACTTTGCTTGCACATTGCTCTCCATTGGTGACCTCTGGTATTACCATTGGGTAAGTGATTCAGTAAGTGGCAATAAGATATTTCTTTCTCATTTTCAAGAATTAATGAGAAGATACATGGGCAGTTCCAGGCACAGAGTAAGCATTACATACAGGTTACTACTAAAACTAGTATCTAAATTTTATCCAAAATATAGCCACAACACTTACTTGTTCATTCAAGAAGTGATCTTTTAGTATCTACTTTGTCCTTCTATTCATGCAGACAACTGTCAAAAGGTTCTGAGAAAAGGCTTAGATTATTTTTAAATGTTTTGTCCTCACATTCTTCTCCATTTCTTGCCCCATTCTTCCTCCTCCTTCTCCTTTTATAGCTTTCTTTTCCCTATATGCTTATAACTTCCATCTCCAATAAGAAAAAGTGTCAAGAAGGCCAGAATTTTAAAGAGCATTAAAAACTGAATTATTGATTCATAGCTTTATAAGGCACCCAGGATAGTAAGGACATTTATAGATTTCATGAGCTGTTTAATATCTATTTGTGGAGTGCCGCCATGTGCAATCATCTTGGACTCATTATGCTTCTTCGGCTGCCCAATGAGTCATAATGAGCCTCTGAAAAATGTAAAATAATGGGTTAGAACTAGAGGGGATGCAATAACAGCTAAAGTCAGATATAAAATTATTATTACATGCAGTCTATAAGAGCAATCAAGACAAGGGAGGGATAGAGAGGGGCTATTATTGAACGAGCATGTGTGCACAGGCATGTGCGTACACAGACCTTTAAGAGCTTATAGTAAAGGGGGAGGTAGGGAGCCTTAGGAACAAGATCTTTAAAAGTGATGGGCTGCAGGTCTATTTTCCATTAACATTCAAGCAAGTGGGGGTGGGCAGTTCAAATTATGGGAAAGAAATAGAAAAACCAATGGAGACCCTTCTGGGAAGATGGAGCCCTGTACTGAGAAGATCAAAGAGACTTTATATTCCAGCAGTTAAAACGAAGAGGAAGAGATCATTTCTAAACAGAGCGCAAGAAACAGCTTCATTTCTCCCTATTAACCTCTGCTCCACTGAAGAAAGCCAGTTGAAGAAAGCAGGAACAAAAGAATTCTATGTGAATATAGTGAAGAATACCTTCTGAGATTAGAGCCATATTTAGAAAAAAAAATATTAATGTAATTTTCTTTTTTGGATTTGCAGGTACAGATCTTTCTTCCTAATTGGTTCCAGGGTCATCTTCCCAGAGGTCTGCAGGTGTGTCATACGGTATGCAAAGAGAAAGAAAGAGCTGATACTCAGCTTTTGATATTCAATACAGGATTTGAAACAAGATAAGAGGCTTGCAAGGAAACTCTTTTTCTGAGACCCATTTGAATTCTTTTTTTCTCCTCCTTTGGCCTATGTAGTGAATTCGTATAATTTTATGTTGCCTTGGCATTCGTTTTGAATATATATGCTGGACTTTCTCATACCAGAAGCAGGGCTTAGTCACCCTTAACGCAGTTTCCAGTGTTCTACCTCCTCCTCGTTCCTCAAGGTGGTCAATCCAGCTATCTGCCTTAAATAGCTGCCTCCTTGGGACCACCTTCCTCTGAAGCAGCCAGAGACAACCTACCCGTCTCACCACCTGACTCCCACCCCGCCGGGGCTGCACAGAAAAGCCATGGTGACGGACTCCCAGTCATAGTGTGACTCCACAGAACATATGCCTACTTGTTCTAAACCCACCAATTAGAATTCCCCATAAGAAACCTGCTTGGGTGTTGGCCTGGACTCCTACAAAGCTTTCAGCCCACAGGCCTCTCTCTCTCTCTCATGTTTCCTACCCACTGATTCAGCACACAGGTCCGTCCCTGGCAGCTTCTCCCTTCCCATTGGCCCTGCCAGATGTGTTGCCCTCTTCTCTCTGGGACCTGTGAGTAATGCACTGTTCCTGTTATCACATGAATTTTGTTGTGCTGCCTCCTCTGGGTTTCACCTGACAAAAACACCTGAACCAAACCTCTCTCCTGGTCAAGGCTTTCCTAGAGAATGGCCATCTTGGCAGGATTAAACAAGACACAGGTTGTCTGCTAGTATAAACAAGATTTCTCTTCTTTATAAATGACCCAGTCTGTGGTATTCCATGATAGTAATAAAAAATAGACAAAGACACACCCTTTACTAATCACATAAGCTGCCTCCAGCTTCTCCAGGCCAAGAGCTGCCAATCAGCGTGGACCTGAGGCCTCCCTTTCATGCACTCTAGAGCCCCTGCCGTGCCCTTTGAGTCGCCGCCAAACACCAAGGACAGTGGCTGATGCCCTTGTTAGAGCTAATTTAGAATAAATACCCTTTGCTTTTCTTATTTGTTTGGTTTTCACTTATTTCCACAGGAGAGACACTGAGAACAGCCAGTTGGTCTAACATGGAGGCCCCTGTGGCACAGAATAAACCATCTAGTCTTAGGAATGGAATGAAGGATCCAAGAGTGTTATAAACGGCTACTGCTGAGGGGAGACCAAGTCACCCAGAGGGAACCCTCATTCCTGGCCAAGTGAGAAGACCTAGGGCAAGCACTTTCCTAGCTGTGAACTTTTAACTATGAACTCCAATGGGATAGGGAGCAAGCAGGTAGCCCAGGCACTGGAGACCCCAGTTACCAGGCTCCTGAGCTGTTATTTTCCATCTGCCAAGAAGATACATAGGTCACATTCCTTCCCCTGTAGAACCAGGCACCATCTTGGAGAGGCATTACAAAGAATGAAAGTGTGAAAAGTTTGAATGATGGGGCGTTTTGACTTAGACGGACTGAGTAGTCGCTAAAGAGGCGTTTAAGCAACTGCATCCCCAACACTGTTGCTATTTACCCACGATCTAAACCCTAGGAGAGCAGATTAGTTGTAGGCAAAATATTAAAACCTTGTTTTCTCTGTATATTGAAGTTGTAGTTAAGTAGATTTTGCACCCCCATAATGAGAGACTCTAACTTATTTCCCTATGTTTGTGATAAGCAGTTCTGGGATGAAGCTTGGTTTCCCGGTTTTCAGCTGAACAATGCTGGACCGGGCAAAAATAACTTTGCTACTTGTTCCAATAAACAAGCAAGCAGGTAGCCCAGGCACTGTTCTGGAGACCCCAGTTACCAGACTGCTGAGCTGTTATTTGCTCTTGGAAAATGAGACTGTGTAATTCCTAAAATAGCTTACTTATTAGGACGAACAGGTCAATCTTAACCTGTTTCCTGCTATACAAGAGCTAAAAATCACAGAGTCTGGTCCTTAAACTTTAAATAATTCTGCTTTGATTTCTTTCTGCTAACATACTACTGGACTGACTTTCAAGCAAGCCAATGTTGTTCCTTATTGCAATGAGTAAAAACAAAAACAAAAACAAATGAACAAGCCCTCCAAAAACAAACAAAACTTAACATTGATTAACCAACAATGTTTTTTGGTTTTTTTTTTTCCTGGCAGCCTTTTTGGGTACTCTATAGCTAATACCCATGACACTTTAAATTATATGATCTGGTTATGGAATGCCAATGGAAAAGAGCCACAGGCAACAAGTTAGGCTCATGGCAACAGGAAACAGATGAGTCCTTTTTAAACAAATGTGACTACAACTCAGGAGACCAAAGGTTAGCAGTACGTACACCAGAGAAGCTATAAACACATATCCGGCAACAAACACACAAGTACTTATATACATACAGGAGCCCAATCACATCACTTTTATTTTCAATTGTTCCCTACATACATTTGAAAAGCAACGACTACATTCAAGAAGAAATAGTATTAAGGAAGAGCACATCAAATATCTTTATAAATGTACACACTAAGATAATGGGTAACTGGGAAAACACAAAAATTGGGGAGCACTTTTTTCATATCTTGTGTTAAATCAATCAGTATTTACAGAAGAAGAAAGAAAGAAGGGGATGGAGGAAGAGGAGGAGGAGGAAGTAGGCTCCTGTGGACCATGTAACTTTATGCTCTGCTTTTTTTTTTTTTTCTTCTTTTATTTTTTTGCGGTACTAGGGATTGAACTCAGGGGCATTCTACCTCCGAACTACACCCCCAGCCCTATTTTTTTATTCTTTATTTTGAAACCAGGTCTCACTAAGTTGTGGAGTGCCTCACTAGGTAGCTGAGGCTGGCCTCGAACGCTGAGGCTGGCCTCGAACACGGATCCTCCAGTCTCAGCCTCCCAAATGCTGGGATTACAAGTGCGCGCCACCATGCCCGGCTCATGCTCTGCTTTTTCAGAGCCCACACATAGAAAGGCTAAAGGACAGGCTTCTGGCCCACGGACGAAGCTGGAAGAAGGCACACATCCAGTGCTTCCAAGAATAACATGTTCCCTTTGCATTCCACGTAGCTCAGTTCCCTCCAGGATCCACTGCAGGGCCCCAGCTGTTGGAGGGGCTGGACATGAGGCCTTTTGTCGTCCACAGAAACATTCAGACCGTACACGGGCACCTAGGTACTAAGCATGAGAATTCCTTCTCCTCTGCCAAAGTCTGTAAATCTAATTCACATCATCCCCAGCACCCAAGGCTTTATCCTCTCTCCTGGGCTGTCCCTGAGAACTTGGAGGGCACTTGCTTCCCGAGTTAGCTCCAAGATGAGTCACCTGACTCATCTTTTTCTCAGCTCTACCCCACTTGAACTGTCAGCTGTTAGCTCTGGTCACACCTCCCTGAATTCATGAGTTGCCACTGGTTGGTGCCAGTCCCCCTGAAGGACGTCAGCCTGCATGCCAGCTGGCACCTGGTGTATTCCTCTCACTGGATTCTCACCTACCTGGGAGCCCAGAGCAACCAAACCTTCCGGTGTGACCCAGTGGAGAGGAACTTGATTGCCTTTGTGAGCGCTCCATCCTGGTTCCGTTTTTCTCCTTATATTGCTACTGACGAGAGCAGAGAGTCACTTTCTGTCCCTGAACATCTGTTCCCCACACGTCTCCTTGCCTAAGCCAGTTCTCCAACCCTTTATATCTCCATACACCATTATGACAGTACCGTCTTGTCATAGAAAAACTGGTTGAAAGGACGCTGTATAATATGGGTGTGGAGGGGGAGAATTTTTAGAGAATGACAAACATTGAACTTCAAATACTTAAAAGTCGGAAAACATTTTTAAAAAGAAAAGGAAGATGAAAAAAACCCCTCACACTTATTTTGTGTAATTCCCCAGAACTGAAACAGTGGATTGAGATTATAGGAAGAGAGCTATTGGCTATAAAAGAGAAGGCTTTTCTAACATTACACGTAATATTAATATACTTATTAATGTTACTTGTAATTTTTTTTTTCGGTAGGAGGGATTGAACTCAGGGGCATTCTACCCCCAAGCTATACCCCCAGCCCTATTTTTTTATTCTTTATTTTGAAACAGGGTCTCACTAAGTTGCGGAGTGCCTCACTAGGTAGCTGAGGCTGACCTCGAACCCGGATCCTCCGGTCTCAGCCTCCCAAATGCTGGGATTACAAGCATGCACCACCATGCCTGGCTTCTTGTAATGTTTTTAAATTTGGCTACTGATTACTTAGATGTATTCTCTTTGTGAAAGTTGGTCAAACTTATGACGTGTACCCTTTCATAAATGTATGCTATTTTTTAGTAAAACGTTAAAAAAAAATTTTACAGATGGACAAGCCCATCCCTTCATGCATGTGGATCCTGTTTTAGAACTGTAGAAATCAAACAGACCTAGTGACATCTTACTTTGGCAGTCACAGGAGACTCATATCCAGAACAGAAAGCTGGAGAGCAATTTCCTTAGATGCTGTGATTCTATTTCCTGGTTCTTCCTAAGATAAGGAATTAGCACGGTCTGTAGGTTACTGCCACTAAAATCGACCCTCAGGAAACCGTAGAAGCAAGAGGGGAAGGTGGAATCCAGGAGCCACAGACAACCCTAGCAACCACACGCACCCTGGGGAAACTGCTGGGGTGAGAGAAGGCTGTCTTCATGTGGCACGTCTGTGGGGCCTCGGTGGCTGCCGTCCGGGTGCTGGGGAACATGGTCAGAAGGGGCATCGGGGAAAAGAGGTTGGAGGACAGCTTTCAGAATTCTGCCCTGGTCCCCCATGCTCTGACCTCCTCCAAGTTGCCTGAGGACAGTACGTATCTGTCCCTGCAACACGGAAATTGTCTGCAGTGGCTCCGTGCTGGAGTCCTGTGTTTGGAGGGCTTGGGAGAGGGCGGGAGGAACCCTGATGGTCAACAGTGGGATTGATGAAAGCGGGGTTGTCTGGGCAGCTGCCCTTGGAATCTCACCCTTCCCCCATAACCCCCAGGCTGGTGGGAGCCACTCAGAGGGAGACTGTGCCCCCATGCTGATTCACCTGAGGGATAAAAGTTAAACCTAACCAGAGGTTCCCAGTGGCGAGGTGATGGACAGGTCTGAGGGCTGCTGGGCTCCTTCCTGGGGATCACATACCACCCCCGTTTTTTTAGTAATCAGGGGCCATCTACGTCGGAGCTATACCCCCAACCTTTATTATTATTATTATTATTATTATTATTATTATCATATCATTTTGAAACAGGGTCTTGCTAAGTGAGTGAGGGTCTCCCTATGATGCTGAGGCTGACCTTGAGCCCGCAATCCTCCTGTCTCAGCCTCCCAAATGCTAGGATCACAGGTGTGTACCACCTCACTTAGCCCTCCCTTCTTAACCTCACCAGGGCAGGCCTGTGACTCTCACTAATGCACAGCGCTGAACTCCAAGGCTGGCATTCCCAGGGACTGTTGGCTTATCTGAGCCCACCTCCTAAGTGGCAGGGCCCCTTGGAAAGGGCTGCAGGCTGTGTAGCGCAGCGCACGCCACCTGAAGCTGGCGTGCAGTCATGCATCACTCACCACCGGGCCTATGTTCTGAGCAATGCAACAGTGAGGTGATTCACTGTGTGAAGAACATCATGGAGTGCTCTTCAACTCAGATGGTCCACATCAATCACTCGACCTGGCCTCTCGATACCGTCAAGAGGCACGGTAAACACGACGCATCTGAGGCTGCTGCTGGCATAGCACGGCACACCGTTTGACCAGACACTTTTAGCATGGAGTCCATGCTAAAATAATCATTAAATAAACACACAAAACAGGAACACCGTCGTTTATTATCAGGATCCATTATTATCATCTGTTGTATATGATCCTCCAACGCTACTTCTGCACGCCAGGCAACACAGTAGGTGTGGTTACAACATCATATGGTGCATGGCTGTATTAGAAAAGTCAGGACTAAAACTGACTATGAAAAATATAAATAAAGAAGAGGAGGTATTATCAATCTGAAATATTGTAAATAAAAATAAAGAAGTGAGGCCCTAGACAGGAAATTCGTGTGGATTTCAACATCCTGCTACTCTAAGTGCTCCATACACGTTACCCATTTACTCTACTCATAGAGCATGAGATAGGTACCATTGTTGGGCCCCCTTCACAGATGAGGAAATTGAGGCGTAGAACAGTTAATGAAGGTGGCTGTGATTATAGGCAGTTTGTGAATTTGAACACAGGTAGTCTAAGCTCTGAGTCCAGCCTTTAACTGTTACTTGATTAAAGATCTCAATGGAAGAGGGAAAGGCTGGAAGGGATACTACTAAGTAATGGATTAATGGGTTGGAATATTGGGAGGAGGAATTCTTGAAAGCATATGGTGGAATGTACAAAGTGATAGAAAACATACACAGAAAACACAGGAACATAGAAGATGAAGCAGAAGAGTAAATGCTAGATTATAATAGTTTGTAAGAAGACAGGTGGAAAAGCAGGAGATTCCAGGATCTGACACCAAATTGTTGAAGGCATGACTTCACACCACGCCTGAACTGACGAGGGGTGTCAGCCCCTTCCATATCTACCTTCCCATTCCCTGCCACTGGGAGGAATTCCTCAAGGAAGTCGTGAAACCTGAAGTCACCATCCTGCTGACACTCGCCGTAGGAGACCACTCTGTTCAGGTAAATAGCCACTTCCCACCCTTGGGGTTTGTATGAGGGGAGTGACAAGGTACAGAGCACAGAGTCACACAAAAGTTTTGGCAACAGGGAGTCAAACTTGCCTCCTCCCCCGAACACTAGAGCTGTATGGAAACATGAAAAAGGCAAAAGAGAAGACACTGTCTTCTAGATCAGAGGTGAGGGAGCCCACTGCCGTGAGCCAAGCATGGCTGCCACCTGCTTTTGTAGCTGTTTTATTGGGGTACAGACACGCCTGCTGATTTACCTGATATCCATGGCTGCTTTTGTCTTACTTTGGCAGAACTGAATAGTTGAGGCAGTGATGAGATGGCACCCTCTCTGGTCCTTTACAGAAAAAAAAAAAAAAAAAAAAGTGCTGCCCCCTGATCTAGTTGATTGCTTCTCAGTCAATACCTGTCAGGACATTTTAACCACTGCCTGTCCCTGCCTCTCACCGTGCCTACACTTCAGTCTTCCTCTCCCTTGTCCCTGTCCCATCCCCACCCAGCCCCATCCCTGGGCTCAGTAATTGTAGTTCATCGCTCACCTGTGGGCTCCCAGTGGGATGCATAGCCCCTGAGTTTGCGCCTGAGTAATTAGAAGGCCATTTCTCATTGCCCTGTGTTCTCGAAGGTGCTACCCACCTGTCAAGTCCCGCCAGGCTCAGCTTCCATAATGGTTGGAGCGAAGGAGTGATGAACCAGAACGAGGTCCCTTCCAGCTCAAGCGGCACTCACAGCTCACTTAATTTGCACAAAGAATAGAGAGAGGACTTGACCTAGTGCTCGAGAAAAAAAAAAATATCAATAACAGGCAGAGCTGGGGCTGGAAGGGAAAGAAAGAGACCCTCTTCTGGACGGCTGGTGATTCCCTCTGCAGCCGAGTCTTTTGCCTCCATCTGCACGGTGAGAAGTGTGGAGGGGGCTCCTTCCTGCAGAGGTTCCTAACTTGGCTGGAGTGTTTTGCTTGCTGGCACACTTCTGTTCTTCTCAAGTAAGCTGAGCACACAAATCACCCTGGTGCTTATTTGCAAAGTCCATATGTGAGATAAAGTGGAGACAGTTTGACTAAGGGTGCGGGCGGGGAGGGGGAGATGAGGGACTGCGTGGCCAAACTGAGCCTTCCTCAAATTAGGTCACTGTTTATGTAAAGAGTTAAAATTAAGCCCAGGACTGTTTTCCAAGCTTGCTGACACTGGACATGGTTCTACGCACCATCCCTGGAATGCAGTGCAATAAACATCACAGAGCCAACAATGTCAGGGAATCTCACTGGCCATGAAGTCCAGGCTCTCTAAAATGATGCTGGGGATGGGCCATGTCCTGTTCCCTCCAGCTCTTGCCTCTAAATTTTCCTGCTCTTTCTAATCTTTACATTCCTATCTATGAGGCCACCATATCTCCTGAGAGCAACAGTTCTGTGTCTCCGTTTGGCCAGCAGCATTAGGTTCAAAGCTTGTCTTCTCTATAGAGGTCCACTTTTCCTCCTCCTGGAGGCAAATTCCTACTACCTGATATCTCCTTGGTAACTTTTTGCACAAGATGTGATAAGATAGGTATTGTTATGACCAATCTGCAGATAGAAAAGGGAGGCTCAGAGACTTTCAGAGACTTCCCTAGGGTCACAGAGCAAGTGAGCTGCTGAAAGATGCACAAAAGCAGACATCCTGAGAGCCTCTTGCTACACCACAGCTACCTGTCTGATCCTCCCTGTCCACACACCTCCACGTTTGCCATCGTTAAGTGGTGATTAGAACGGATGTTCTGCGAAGGAAAGCACTCTTTCCTATGCCTTGATGACCCCCGGTGTCCAGCAGGGTGTTTAGTACAGTACCTGCCACATAATAGATCCTCAATAAATTCATGTTTGGCAAAGGGTCTTATATCTGCCACTTTGCAGTCAGTTCATCTTGTTCCCCTTGTAGCCTGGAAGGTCTTTGAAGGGACGGGATTGTGGTTTTTCTTTAATATGGAGCCAAGCCAGTAACCTCAACCTCTGCCTCCAAGGATTTAAATGGAAATAAAATACTAAGTATAAGATGGACCCACCCAATTGGTTCTTTCTATGGCTTCCCCACTGTCAAAATATACCCTCTCATGCTTGGGCATCGTCGACTCCATTGTTGACATCCTGTCTCACTCAGCGGCCCCATCTGGTAGTCAGATTCCTCTTCCCTGTTTGAATTCTATATCTATGTTTTTAAATGAGCCAGAAAACACTCACCCCACCAGCTCCAAATTAGTTCTTCCTTTCATGCCTTTTGTGTTTCCTGGCTCCATGCCAGAGTCTCCCTCCTTTCGAATTAGGAAATAGTTCTCAGAGTCATATGTCCTCACCTAGTTAGCACCTCGCTTCTGGGACGGTTTCTTTTAGGGTGGCTCCCACACCTGCCAGGCTTCTTTCCTGGTGATTCCCAGGTGGTTAGTATCAGGGGAAGAAGGAGGGGCTGGGAGAAGGGATGGAAAGTGGGGTGGAGGGGCTTTGTCACAGGAGACACGTATCCCAGTGATACAAGGAAACAGTTTCTTGGCCACATAGCCAGGATGTGCTTTGAGGAAGCCAGGATGGAGAGCTCTGCTTGAAACCTTTAAATAAGTCAGAAAAGCCAGTCTTTCCTTGTCCACCCCTCTATGTCTTTTTAATCCTGACTTTCATAAAGATACGTGAAATTAAATCACCCTAAGTCAAGCTTTCTTAGGCATCACTAGTCAGCAAGATGGTTCTCTCTGACTCCCACCCTCCCCCACTCCCTGGTCCTGTCCTTCCCAGCACTCGTCACCCAGGCTGGACAGGGCTGTTGGCTTCTTTGTCCCGCCTATCTTCGGTGTTCACAGAGTCTGGCTCATCATACCAGATCAGCGAAAGGCTACTGAGAGAATAAGTTAATGAATGGGATTTTCTTCACGTCGAGTTTTTTCTTCTCTCTGATTTCAACAAAGTACTATCAGACAGGTTTCCCCAAAGCAGAAATGACCTCAGGGAAATCTTGTACGCGATGATGGAATTGCTTCCTGTACGGCCTTTTCATTCCTCCTGTTTCAGGTCTCTCTTGCTTTGTAACAACCTCCTCTAGTTCCCTGGGTCTGTGGGTCACAGGGTCAGGGCTGGTCTTCCACATCGAAGGTCACACACAGGTGGCATCCCCCTGGATCTAGACCTGGGCTGGAACATCTGGATGACCTCTTTCTCTCTGTGGGTCTTCTCCAGGTGGAGGCTTGTCATTTTGTGGCCTGCCCAGGCTTCTTCACTGCATGGTAGAGAATTCCAAGGGGAGCCCTTCAAGAAGGCAAGCTTGACCAGCCTCTGTTCTAAAGCACATACTGCATACGGTCCCATTGGCCAAAGCAAGTCACGTGGCTACATCCCGAGGCCAGGTGCAAAGGACCACACAAGGGCTTGTAACAGTCTGCTATACCTGCCATCCTTCCTAAATACTTCCCGTCTCCTGTTCTGATGGTTCCAGGGCACCTTGCAGATTGACTCTCTTACCTGGAACTGGCCAGCAACATGTGTTGATCCATAACCAGATGCCAAATGCCCCGGAGTGATAGGAAATAGATAGGATCCTTGCCTCAAGAATTATGGAACCCATAATATACATCTCTAGAATGATGTTAGCTGGGTGCAGTGGCGCATGCCTGTAATCCCAGGACTTGGGAGCCTGAGACAGGAGGATTGCAAGTTTGTGAGTGGTCTCAGCAACTTATAGCAAGACCCTCCACAAGTTAATGAGACACTGTTTCAAAATAGAAAATAAACTAGGGCTAGGGGTGTAGAACAGAGGTACTATGCCCCTGGGTTCAATCTCCAGTACCACAAAATGCAAATAAATAAATAAAATTAAAAAGATTTAAATCATTCACCAGTGTTGTTCTATGCATATCAGAAAAACAGGAGTTGTAGAGCCACTGAAGTAAGCACAGTGCAATCTTTAATTATTGGAGCTCAAATATGATCCCGATTGCCATTTCCTTTTCTGTGAGCTATTAGGGAGGTTAGCTATCTGCTAACATCAATTCTAAGGAAGAGGACTCCATTAATTATCTAGAGAATAGAATGTCCCATGAATAAGATGCAGGTATAGTCTTCGTGTGACAAGCTCTTTATCATGATTCTCACAGCCTACATAGTTATTTTGCTTTTCTCTTAGTGTCTCTGCTCTTAATCGCTGACCTAAATGACCGTTCAAAACTACCCCGAGGGAGAGGAGGTGTTTAAGTCAGTGTTCTCATAATGTGGCCCCTTAACCAGCAGCAACTTGGAAATTACAAGTGCATATACTCAGGTTGTATTCCTATCTCCTGAATCGTGAACTCAGGAGGTGGGGCCCAGCCACCTGTATTTTAGCTGGCCCCAGTGATGCTGATGCAGGGCTAAGTGTGAGAATCATAGCTTCAAAGGTCACAGTGTTAGGCCACAATTTCCATCAAGGTGGCTCAGCTAGAGTGGGTACAGGTTGGGTGTCCCTTAGCTGAAATACTTAGACTGAAAGTGTTTCGGATTTCAGATATTTTTCAGATTTGGGATTCTCTGTAGATTCCAAATGAGATATCTTGAGGACAGGACCCAAGTCTAAACACAAAATGCATGTATGTTTCATATACATCTTATACACATAGCCTGGAGATCATTTTACACAGTATGTTTAGGGCACCTGCATTTTGACAACAACCTATCATAGGAGGTCGGTTGTGCAAACCTTCACTGTAGAGTCCTGTCAGTTCTCAGAATATTTTGATTTGAGAGCTGTTCAGATTTGAGGTTTTTTTTTTTTTTTTTTTTTTTTGCGGTACTGGGGATTGAACTCAGGGGCATTCTACCTCCGAGCTAACACCCCCAGCCCTATTTTTTTATTCTTTATTTTGAAACCGAGTCTCACTAAGTTGCGGAGTGCCTCACTAGGTAGCTGAGGCTGGCCGCGAACCCGGATCCTCTGGTCTCAGCCTCCCGAATGCTGGGATTACAAGCGTGCGCCACCACGCCCGGCTAGATTTGAGGTTTTCAGATTAGGGATACTCAATCTATAGTTCTAATCGCCTAGGATGGTTGTTTATACACCTGCTTTTGGATCAGTGTTGAAACATCTACCATAACAAGCAATGAGGGGTGAAACTGTGATACTTTTGGTAAATTTTTTCAGAGGGAGGAAAACTCTCCAGAGAATGTCTATGATGTGGACTTTGTGCATTACATGCGTTGATTTAGACTTATTGATCAAAAAGTTCTCTTTATGGCCTAGAAATTGCACTCCGATCCTCTAGAATCTCAAGTTCAAAGTAACTGCTAGGGAAATTCTAGAGTATCTGCTTCTGCCCTATTTTTTTTAATAAAGTTCCCACCATATTCTGGGTCAGAATGGCAGATGAGAAATAAGAAAATGGGGTCAGAAAGAAAATAATCATACTTCCTTGAAAAAAAGTTTATCCTCAGATCCAAGATGCATATTATAAAGAATTTCATTCTTCCAGAATTGTCAAGCCATCTGGCAAAAAAGCTGACTGATACAATTTCTATTTCATTGACCAAATTCTCATGCCAGTTTCTCTTTCTCATAAGTGTAAATGTTTTCCAGTGAAATCTTTGGGGTTGGCAGTGGTGATGTGGGTATTTCCTTACTGAAGGGCTCCTGATTTTTCCCTTTTATAACTAAGTATAGGCAACTGAGAATTATGAATTAAAAGCCTTGCATGCTTATATCTTTGATTCAACAATAGCATATCTAGGGATTTATATCAATGAAATTATAATGTCTGCAAAAAATAGCCATAAAGTATTCATTTCCTCATAAATGATAACAGAAAAAAACTGGGAACAACTTAATCAATAATAGAGGATTATTTTTAAAAGTATATGCATACATACAACAATAATATACAGCCTTTAAAATGTAAATTCATACAGATTGTAGAAGAATATCAATGAATGTAGAAAGACGTTTAGGATACATCATCAACAGAAAGGAGAAGTTTTCAAAAATAACATGTACGACCACTTCACATGCAATAGGATGACTACTAAAAATGAAAAATAACAAGTATTGATAAGGCTGTGGAGAAATTGGAACCCTGTGCATTGTCGAAAATGCAATGTGGTACAGCTACTCTGGAAAACAGTATGGTGGTTCCTTAAAAACATAAACATAGAATTACCATATGATCCAGCAATTCCACTCCTAGATATGGACCCCAAAGAATTGAAAGCAGGGACTCCTACAAATACTTACACATGAATGTTCATAGCAGCATTATTCACAATTGCCAAAAGGTGGAAGGGACCCGTGTCCATTAATCGAGGATCAGATAAACAAAACGTGGCATACACATACAATGGGATCTCCTTCAAGCACAAAAAAATAATGAAATTCTGATTTATGCTACAACATGGGTGAATCTTGAAAACATTATGCTAAGTGAAATAGTGAGACACAAAAGTATAGCTAGTGTGTGGTTACACTTATGTAAGGTACCTAGAATAAGCAATTCGTAGAGACAGGAAGTTGAATGGAACTTACTGGGGTTGGGTGGAGAGGTTATTGCTTAGTGGATACAGAACTACTGTTTGCAATGATGAACGCATTCTAGAAATAGTTGTGATGATTATACAACATTGTGAATGTACCTAATGCCACTAAATTACACTCTTAAACATGGTAAGTCCATTGCCATTTATGTATACTTTACAGCAATAAAAAGGAAAAAAAGAGAAACTACAATATGACCATATTGTAAATAAATATATGATAGCCCCATAATCTCTTGGTTTTAGGCAATACTAGTAGATTAATATGCTTGGCCCTTCACATCCACTGATTCAACCATCAATTGGAAAATTTTAGTAAGTTCCCCAAAGCAACATAACTTTCTTCCCTTGTCATTTACGCTAACAATACAGTAGGGCAACTATTATGATTGCATTTACATTTTATTAGGTATTAAGAGTAATCAAGAGATGACTTAAAGTACACAGGAGGGTACACATAGGTAATATGTGAGTACTACACAATTTTACATAAGGGACTTCAGCATCTGTGGATTTGGGTTTCCAGTTGGGAAGGGGGTCTGGCACCAACTCCTATGAATACAGATGGATGAGTATAACAGTCTTTTCAGATAAAAAGAAGTACTACCCCAATGTATACCCATAGATTCTATCGGATTTAACAAATAGCAAACAGGAATATTTGCATCTTAGAAATCAGGAAATGAGTATGTAAGCATGAAAAAAAAAAAAAAAAACTCTGCGAGAGGCTCATAGCTAATATTTTGATGACAGAATTATAGGCGTCTTTTATTACTCTATTTTCCTACATATATATTTTTAAAAAAAATTCTATACACACTATTTTTGTAATAGTTAATATATGCCCTGTCTCGATGGTTTTTGTGGAATCCAGGGGCTTCCAATTTAGCCTACCACACACATTCCCACCCTGAAAATAATGCCAAGGAATTGAATTCAACGTGAAAAGACCTTTCTGCACTGAGCCGGGGCGAGGGGACCTGCCATCACTAAGCTCCTTTTTGTTTTATCCAACTTCTCTGCACCCGGTGTCCACATCAATATTTACACACTCCATCATTCCTCGGGTTATTTATTTTCCTTGGTCCATTTTGCACAGTGACTAAGTTTTGCAGTCTGGAAGTTGACAGAATTTGTCATTGATATCAATCTTTATTAAGTTTACTGCTGAGAGCTCAGAAAATGGCGACTCTGGAGCAAGGAAAAGGGGGGTCCCGAGTGAGAAAAGCTGTTTCCTTAAAAAAAAAAAAGAATATTGTTACTCCAAACCTTAATCTACCAACATTTTAAATTTTTCTGCACAAAGAAAATCTACAGCGGTCCTAACCAGTAACTATCACCCTGAGGAGGAGAAAAATAAAGAAAGGGTAATTATCATTGTCCAGTCAGAGGGACTGAATCCCACTGCTTCTTTCTGTTGCCCAGCTGATGTCCAACAAAGAGCAAGATTCTGTAGAGAAACACCTTCAGACTGATAGTCTTCTTCTGTATCCTCCAAAACTAAAGAAACAAAGAAGTCTTCTGCTTGCAGCTTGAAGTTTATTTTTCATGTGCAATATTGTTCACGTGTGTTTGCAAAAAGCAAGGGGTCTATAAGGATCCTGACTGTGCCTGTCTTCACAGATGGATGCCTGTGTGATGTTTGAAATGTTCTTCCACTGCCTGAGTTGCTGCTTCCTCACCAGTAATGTGGGACAAATAATGCTTCCTACCTCACACCATTCTTATAATAATAAGCTATACACACAGTTATGTATCAAATGAGTTAATATATTTGAAGTACCTGGAACATGGGATACACTCAACAAAGATTACTATTAATCTCATAACTGGGCAAAGGTTCCCATTCGAAGTAAAAAATATCCTGCTAGCAAATACTCTAGCAGAAGGATTCGTGTTCAGGAATGGTGGCTCTTTCCCCCTGCAGGTTGGTCCAAGAAAGAAGAGGCACTTCTAAGCTGGTCTTCATGCTGTATTTTCTTGAGGTTGGTCCATAGTCTCAAGCAATGAGGCTAGGCTAGAGAAGGCTAGGGACCAAAATCAATGCAAGAATTTGCCCCCTGCGCAGCCAAGGCGGATTGGGGCTGTCGAAGCAGAGCCCCTGACAGCAGTACTGCTTAAAACTCTCAGATTAGCTTTGTCGTATATGCAGAAGAACATGGGATAAATAGTTGGGAAACATGAACCTTTTTAGTCATTTTGGCATGTGTGAAAATTAATTCAATAAGTAAATTAGCTTTTGAGCTTTTTTTTTTTTTTCCTTGAATGAATTTTTCCAAAGTGAATACACACAAGGACTTACTACCCAGGTAAAGGTGCAGAACATCACCAGCATGTCAGAACTCTCTTATCACTCTTGCTCTGTGGTGTCAACTTTGTTGAAAATCAGATCATTTAAATGTGTAGATTGACTTCTGGACTTCATTTTTTTCCAGTGGTCTATTTGCTACCAATACTACCCTGTCTTAATTACTGAAGCATTATATGACCTCCCAATATCTGGTACTTTCTTTTAACTTTATTTTTCATCAAGATTTTCTTGGCCATTTTTTGGCCTTTGCATTTCCATATCAGCTTTATAATCAGATCATAAGTTTATGCACACATTTTTTTTTAGAAAACCACTGGGGTTTCTATTGCAATTAATTTAGGGGAGAAAAGTATGTCTTTTACCAACACTCAGTTTTTACCAACACTAAGTCTTACAATCAATGGACATTATATATCCCCCTCTACTCATTTAGATCATAATTTCTCTTAATAAAGATTTGTAGGGCAGAGGGGTCATTAAAAATTATTTCTAGGTTAAGGGTATTATTTTAAAATTTTGTTTTCTAATTGTTTCTTCTGACCTACCTAAAAATACAGTTCCTTTTTATATCTGGTCTTAACATCAAACGGCCTTCATGAATTCACTTACAAAGTATAGTTTACCAGCAGTTTCTTTAATACTTTATATATACACAAGCATGTTTTCTGTACATATAGTAGGTTTTTTTTGAAAGATTTGTTTCCAATCCTTCTAACTCTAGTACTTTTTTAGTCTTCATTACAGTATACCCTCCAGTAAAATATTGAGTACAAATGAAGAGAACTGAAATCTTTGTTTTATTTCCCAAATCAGGGGGCAAGATTTCAATACTTCAATACTCTATTATTAAGTATGGTGCTTGCCATGTTTTGTTGAGTGTATGTGTGTATGTGTGTATGTGTGTGTGTGTGTGTATCCTTTGTTTACTTGAAGAAATTTCTTTAATTCCGAATTTGCCAATAACATTTATTATGAATGAGTGCTGAATTTTATCAAATGATTTTAATGCCCTGTGGACACGAGTATATTATCTTTTGTCTTCATCTGCTAATATACAGAGTTTAATTTTGGAATGTTAAGTCAACCTTACACACTTCGAACAAAGCTAATTTTGTCATGATGTTTTCTGTTTTTATACATTGAAGGGTTCAATTTGCTGCTGTTTTATTCAAGACTTTTTGGCCTATATTTAGGTGAGGGATTATCCTGTAATTTTTCCCTATAATATACTTGTCAAATTTAATATCAAGGTCATGAAATTAGAAGTGCGTTTTCTCTAACTATACTCTGGAGGATTTGGTGCTATTTCTTTCTTCAAAGGATGACTTCATATTGAAGTTATCTAGACCTGGAGTTACCTTTAAAGTGAAGATTTTAACTTTGAATTCGATTTCTTTAATAGAATTGTTTGTGCTTTCCTATACCTCTCAGTGTCCATTTTTTAAAATTTTCTACTTCTAAATTTTCAAATTTGTTGTTATAATTTATTTTTTAGAATTTCCTTCACACACACACATATATATGTGTGTATATATATATATATTACATTTTGATTATTTTATTTTTTAATCTTCAAAATTTTCTGCCATGACACAGGACTGCATGATAGAAATGGCTCAACAATCTTCACATGAAACACTTGGATTCATTTTCACTCACAAGTTTTTCTAAAAACATCTACAATTTCATATTTTTAAAACTGTAGTGACTTCTCTTTTTACTTTTCATATTGAGAATTTGTGATACCTCTCTTTCTCTCTCTCTCTTTTCTTGATAAACTTGTTAGGGTTTGTCAACTTTATAAATCTTTTTAAAAGTCCTAGCTTTTAGCTGGGAGTGGTAACACATGCTTGTAATCAATCCCAGTACTTGGGAGGCTTAGACAGGAGGATCCAGGTTTTCGGACAGCCTCAGCTACTTAGTAAGGCCCTCCACAACTTAGTGAGAACCTGTTTCAAAATAAAGAATAAAAAAAACAGGAATGAGGGTATGACTTAGAGATAGAATGCGCCTGGGTTCAATCCCCAGTAACATTAAAAAAAAAAAAAAAAAAAAAAATCCTAGTTTTTGTTGGCGTTATCTGCATGTTTTCTTTTTACTCATTGACTTCTGCTCTTAACTTTATTATTTCTTTTTTTCAATTCTTTTAATTTAAATTAAATTTTATAGCTTCTTACAAGGTGTGCTTAAATAATCTCAGCTTTTCTTCTTTTCTTATCTATGCATTTAAAATAACAAAATTTCATATTAGCATTATAACACAATTATGTATGTATGTGTATTGTTTTTCATTTTTTCTTTGGCTGAAAATATTTTCTAATTTTCAACATGATTTTTTTTTAAACCATTGGCTATGTAGAAATTTCTTGTTAAATTTTCAAACATTTTAAGATTCTCTAGTTATGATTTTGTTACCTGGCTTAGTTCTACTATAGGCAGAGAATATACTCTGAGCATTATCCATCCTTGGAAATGTATTGAGATTTGCTTTATGGTCCAGTATTTATTCAGTTTTAGTAAAATACCCCTTGAGTACTTAAAAAAAAATCTGAATATTCTGCACTTTGAGGATGCAATTTTTAATACACACTAATGAGAAGAATTTTTTTTTTTTTTTCGGTATTGGGGATTGAACTCAGGGGCATTCTACCTCCGAGCTATATCCCTAGCCCTATTTTTTATTCTTTATTTTGAAACAGGGTCTCACTAAGTTGCAGAAGGCCTCACTAGGTAGCTGAGGCTGGCCGCAAACCTGGATCCCCCATTCTCAGCTTCCCAAATGCTAGGATTACAAGCGTGCACCACCACACCCAGCTATGAGAAGAATTTATTAAAAGCTTTATTTAGATATAGTCATGTACCACATAACAATGTTTCAATGAAATATATATGGAGATGGCCTCATAAGGTTTTACTGCCTAGTGACATTGTGACTGTCTTAGTTTGTGTAAATATGATATTCACACAGTGACAGAATCACAGAAAGATGCATTTCTCAGATCATATCCCTTTGTTAAGTAGTTCATGGACTGTATTCTGTATGTCTAATTATCAATTACTGGAAGAAAACTAGTAAAGTGTTCTAGTATATTTGGACATTTTTCAATTTTCCCTTTCGTTCTGTGAACTTTTTCTTTATACATTTTAAAGTTGGGTGTCAGGTATGCACAAATTAAATATTATATCTTCCTGTTGAATGACCCTGTATTCATCAAGTAAATCTGTTTGCTGCATCAGCAAAAAATTTATGTCTAGCAGCATGTCTTTCTTAAAAGTCTGCCTTTCCTACTAATAACAGAGCTTTAGCAGTCACAACTTGGCTAATGATTGCAAGTTATAGTCTTTACTTTCAAACTTTCCATTTTTCTACTTTTGAGTGTTTGTAGGCAGTATACAGTTGTTTATAGCCCTACAATGTTTTACTTCAATTGTAATATTGGGTCTATTTACATTCAAAATATTGATAAACGTAGGTAATATCTACTGTGTAACTATTTGCTTTTTGTTTGTTCCATCTGCTCTTCATTTCTCTTTTCTTCACTTCTTTGGTATTTATTGAATGTTTTTATATTCTATTTTCTAGTGATTAGCTTTTCAGGTATACCTTTTATATTATTAGTTTAGTGGTTGCCCTAGAGAGTACAATATGCAAAGTTGATTTATTAGAGTCAATTTTAACGAGGTACTTTAGTTACTAAGTACTTTAGTACGAATCTACTTCCTTGATTTAGAACACTTCATTTATTTCTATCCAGCCTTTTATGCCATTGCTTTCATGGCATTTAATTCCACATATATTTACATGCAAGACATTTTTATACTTGTATTTGGTGCAATATGATTACACATTTTTATTTTTGTTTTAATTGGGCAAGGTTGGTTTATAGATTTACCCATACAATTTTCCTTTCTAGTGTTCTTTGTCCTTTATTTTCTTTATAGTGCTTCCTTTTTGGATTATTTTCCTTCTATTTGAATATATTTTCAGTACTTTTTTGCATGATTCTGCCAACAATAAATTATCTCAATTTTTGTTTATCTCACAACTTTTTTATGTTGCCTTCATTTCAAAAATGATTGTCTTGGGGTATAGAATCCTAGCGGGAGGGTAGGTCAGTTATTTAGATCCTTGTTTGTTTGCATGTTTAACATTTTAATGTTTAAAGTTCACCTGTCTTCTAATTCTTTATTATTTGTGTGTGTGTGTGTGTGTGTGTGTGTGTGTGTGTGTGTGTGTGCGTGTGTGTGTGGTACTTGGAATTGAACCCAGGAGCATTCTACCTCTGAGCTACATCCCATCCTCAGCCCTTTTAATTTTTTTTTTAAAGCAGGATCTCACTGACTTAGCATGTGCTGGCCTTGAACCTCGGCCTCCCAAATACTGGGGTTACAGGTGTGTGCTACTGCACCCGGCTTGACTTCTGTTTTTATTGTCAATGTTATTATTGTTCTCATAAATGTAACATCTTTCTTTTCCTCTGGCTACTTTTATTTTTATATTTTATATATTTCATATATATGAAAATCTCATATACTTATTTATTTATTATGACATAAATGAACACAGAATATTTTCTGTTTGTCTTTGATTTTAGCAATTTTATCATGCTATTCAAGTACCAGCTTGTACCTAACAAAGATGTATGATTACAATGCACCAATTAAAAATAAAAAAGTATGACATTTTCATTTTTGTTTTGTATTTATCCTATTTTGAGAAAACATTTTGAAAAATTCTGTTAGAATTCCTTTAAATTTTTTTTTAAATCACATACATATTAGACTACATGAAGCTGTTCCACAGCTCACTGATGCTTTTACCATTTGTTTGAAGGCTTGGGTGTAGCTCAGTGGTAGAGCACTTGCTTAGTATATATGAGGCCCTGGGCTCGATCTCCAGAACCCAACAAAACAAAACAAAATATCATTTGCTTGAATTTTTTTCTAAGCTTTATTTTGTGTAATTTATATTGCTATGTCTTCAAGTTCACTAATTATTTACCACGTCTAATCTGCGATTAATCCCATCTCAGACATGTTTTTATCTCAGAAATTATAGTTTAGTTTTCTCTCCAGAAGTTTTATTTGAGTCTTTTAAAATATTCTTCATGTCTTTTTCATCATTCAAACATATCGAACACAGGTGTGACAACAATTTTATTCTTTTGCCTGGTAATTCTAATATCTATGCCAACTCTGGATTGGTTTTAATTGATTGATTATTCTCTTCACTAGATAAAATATGGGTCATGTTTTACTGTTTTTTGAATGTCTGATAATCTTTGCTTCGATGCTAGCCACCATGAATTTTATCTTGTTAAGCACTGGATATTTTTGCATTTGTATAAATGTTTTTTAACTTTGTTCTGGGATATAGTTATTTGGAAACAATTGCATCTTCCACATATAGATATAATTTTTTTTGATATATACATGATGTCTTAGGCAGGTGCATAACTGTGCTCTATCTAACACTAATCATCCTCTGCTACTGAGGCACAACACTCCTCTGAGTAGTCTACCTAGTGTGTCCTGAGTTTTTCATCTGGCTGGAGGTAAGTCACTATTCCTAGCTTTGTATGTCAGGCACTATTCTTTTGGATGTTATTTTCTTCTATTCTTGGATAGTTTTTCACATGCATGCATTAATCTGTTCTCTTCTGTGCACACGTGGGGGCCTTTGCTCATCTCCAGGATTTCTGTCTGAATGCCATCGCAAGACCTCTGGCCACTGTGATGTCCCTTCACCCTTAGCTCCATCCCTTCTGCTCTACCTGGGGTCCTTCTCCCTGCAGTGGAGTCTAGAAGTTCTCTTGAGGAAGACAGGTGTGCTCACAGAAGGCCCCTTTGTTTCCCAACTCTCAAGGACCATTGCCTTTGGTTGCCTGATGAGCAGTCTTAAAAACTGTTTTATCTATTTTGTATGTTTTACTGTTGTTTCAGGAAGAGGAGTAAATCCAAGACTTTTTATTCTATCCTGAACAGAGACAAAAGTTGGTGTGTTCAGTTTAAAAACATATTTGACTATGGAACTCCTTCATGGCACATATCTTGGGAAATTCTAGGTTGAAGTATTGAATCCAGGCCGGGCGTGGTGGCGCACGCTTGTAATCCCAGCATTTGGGAGGCTGAGACCAGAGGATCCGGGTTTGAGGCCAGCCTCAGCTACCTAGTGAGGCCCTCCGCAGCTTAGTGAGACCCTGTTTCAAATTAAGAACAAAAGATAGGGCTGGGGGTATAGCTCGGAGGTAGAATACCCCTGAGTTCAATCCCCAGTACCGCAAAAAAAAAAAAAAAAAAAAAAGTATTGATCCATAAGAGTAGCATGATCTGACAGGCACTAGACAGTTGATATTTTTTTAGCTAAGAAGTAGATTTTAGATATTAAAATTCACCTCCCTTTGAAAGATAAACCCCCTAAATCATTAACATCCACTAGCAGTGATGAATTTATTTGAAAATTACTTCCTGTTTACTTCTTCATCTAATAGAAAAAAATAGAATAAGTGAAATTATGGAGTTAAAAACTTAGATGAAGGAAAAGATAAATGTCCAAAGCTTGAAAGTGCCAAATAATCTTTTCTTTCTTTCTTTTTCCTTCCTTCCTTCCTTTTTTTTCTTTCTCTCTTTCATTTTAGCATTTTTCCTTTAGATGTGAGATAAATCTTGCAGAGGTTAAATGACTTAACCATGTCACACAGCTTGGAATGGAAAAACTGAGATTAGTAACTGATTCTAAATTAGATAGCATAGTTAGATATGCACCTCTTATGTAGTTGATCATCAGCAGATTTTACTTCTTTCCTTCTAAATCGAGTGCAGGGACACTAAATAAGCAGTGAGGTCTTAGGATACTCTTGTAGGAATCCCAGTTAATGAGCTGGCTGCCATAGCTGGCCTGGCACACTAGTGCAAGCATGCCAGGTATGAAGGACTAAAAGAAGAAAATAAATACACAGACCACAGCAATGTCAGTATAGAGATAGGACTGGAACAAGTGACATAGATTGGAGCAAGTAAAAAACAAAACAAAACCAAAAAACACAGTGCCAACAAATGGAAATATCTCCAGGTACAGTAGTCCCTCCTTATCTGTGGTGCTCATGTTTTAAAATATGCCACAGGTACCTGAAACCGAGAGTAGTACTAACCCCCTACGTAACCTATGGTTTTTCTTATACATACATACCTATGAAAAACTGTAATTTACAAATTAGGCACAATAAAAGATTAACATTTAATAATAAAGTCATTATAACAATATACTGTAATGAAAGTTAAAGTTGGAAACTGATTATTTCTGGAATTTTCCATTTAATATTTCAGAGTAGGGATGACCTTGGGCAACTGAAACCACAGAAAGTGAAACTTCAGATAAGAGGTGGGGATTACTGTTTTCTCTCTCCTCCTTTCTTCCCTCTCTCCCTTCCTTCCCTCCCTCCCTTCTTTTCTCCCTCCCTCCCTTCTTCCCTCCCTTCCTTCTTCCTTCCTTCCTTTTGGAATCTTTCACATACCACCTTACCAGGACCCATGAATCCATTGTCTTCTTATTTCAGCTACCTTGGACTTTAGAGACTGGATTTGGTCTGGATATTCAGTTCTGACCCATCAACCACTTAAGATTTTTCTCCAGGTATTTGTCCAAAGGGCCGCAACCTAGGCAAAAGGTATTACTCTTCAGACTAGCCCCTGGAATGCTGCTGGCTCAGACTACGGAAGGGAGGACAAACCTTAACCCTCATTGTCCAAAACTTGCCTTCAGGCTGCATAAAGCCCAAATAAGAGATCAGATGTGTCCTGGTTGCTGCTACAGGTTTAATACAATCACAAAGGAACAAAGGTTGCCTTTCCTTTGCCTCAATTCCACCCTCATACCTCATCTCACCTTTAAGAGAACAGTGAGGTAAAGAAGTTTTCCATTCTGTATGAAGTTTTCCATTCTGCATCTTTTGTTGTAAGTGAGAATTAAGAGACTCTTGCTTAAAGATTCTGGTCCTAAAGGTATAGAACTGGATTGCCCAGGAGGCCATGGACCCATGGAAAGAGAAAGAGAGACAGAGACAAAGAGGCAGAGGAATCCCATGACACCAGGCAGTCAGATGAATGTCACTGTCCCTACTTCCCATAGGGAAGCAGCTACTCCTCGGGCATTAAGGACCTATACATTTCTAAGGATTATATCCTTGAATACAGCTCCATGTGAGGGTCTACCAGTACCGAGTTCAATTCAGGAAATCACTCTCTAACGTGCCCAGAGCACGCACATATCCCCAACAGGTATTAGAGAACCAATGTTGGCTAGAACATCAAAGAACAGAAGGGGCACGTTGAATGGGATGGCCATAGTTATAGACTAAGGCATGGCACTATTTAGCTGTTATCAATATAAGCCTCTCTCAATTTATAAGAAAAATCATCAAAGTTAAGATCAACCTGAAACTCTATCACACTTCATATGAGACAGGAATTGTTCTCAGCACTTACAGCTGTGGTTTCATTTACTCTTCTACAACAAACTTTATAGACAGGAAAGGGACTAATATCCTCATTTTACTAGTGAGGAGACTGCGGCACAGAATGGTTACTTGCCAAGCTCAAGCATCATGGAGCAATAGAGCTGGGCTTCTTCCCTATCCTTCTCCAGAGCTGAGTGGCCAGTACTGTCTTGCATTATCCTCCCTCCAATCAGATGGTGGGAACTCAGGCACAGGTAATTTGATTTAAAGAAAAAAAAAAAAGAACTGCTCTATTATCTACTCCCCAAAACTGGAGTATAATTTGTACCTGCTATGCCACGCTCTGATAAGACAGTGTGGACTCTATTCGTATAACTGGGGTGAGTTAGAGTATAGCCAGACTGACAATAGGCACTTTTGAGAGGCAGAGAATCAGGCAGACCACAGCATAAACTAATGGCAATGAGCAATTACAAAATAAATGGAAAACCTGAGCTCTTAACCTCAAGAAGCTTAATCTAAGCGGGGATATCAGAAAAACACACATCAAAGGATGTAATAAAGTGCCCCCCAAACACATCACCGGTGCGTAAAATATGCACTCTAACATGAGTGATAACTACCATTGCTGTAATTCATTGAGAATCTACTATGTGCAGGCACGCAAGTACTTCCTCTATGCTGTGGCATTTAATCTTCGCTTTCAGATGAGGAAGCCAATATCAGCGAAGCTTGGTGTCTAGCCTACACAGCTGGCAAATGCCAGAAACAGGTCTCCAGGCCAAACTGATGTCTATCAACCTTTGCTCTCACCAGACCCTTCTAAAGACACACAGACTAGTGGATTCTTAGATGCCATGCGGAACTGATAATATAAAACTCCGTGACAAAGATAAATTTGAGATCTGTACTGCTGATGGCTCAGCAAAGTAGAGGGCCACATTTGATAATTTAAAAAAAAAAAAAAAAACAGCAAGAAACAAAAAACCAATACTGTCACGTGGCCATAGGGTCAAGTCAGGGGAAAAAGAACATATGATTTAAAAATAATAACAATAAATAGGAAGCAGGTAGGAAAGGATAAGGGCACGTTGACCCTTATTTCAACTTTTCTGATTTCTCCCCTACAAAATCATTTAGGGAATAGAGAGACAATAACAGGAGGGCAAAGGCACTTAATCAGAGATTTTACAAACCACTAAATCAAAAGAGACTGTGAAATTCCCGCCTGGGGAAGCTAACAGTGAGATTAAGTGGATTAGTCTACTGTACAGGAATCCGGGGAACTCGGGCAAGCCTGTGCCTTTGTTGCGGATTACTCAGCAGCAACATTATGGTTTTACATCTCCCAGAAACATATGGGCATGTGCCCTTCTGTAAACCAGCAAGAAAGAGCAGCGCTTGGTGGGCCGCTTCCCCTGTGCCACACTGTCTCGTGTTTCAGGAGGTGGCAGATACAGACATTTTGCAGAGTTTGCCCAGGGAACATGTTGGAAATGCAAAGGCAACCTGGCTAATCACACCCATAATTTCTACACTTGGATACCAAGCTGCGGGGACAGGGAGGGAGGGGGCTGGAATTAGGAGCTCTCGCATCGTTCCTTGCAAAGAAAGGGAGAGGAAGGAGGCTCCCAAACTGTGGAGATAATTGCAAGTTGGTAGAAAAGGGCCCTGTCTAAGCTCCTTTTCATTTGGTGTAACAGTATCAGCAGCCGCACGTGGAATTAAACTCGCAAACTGCACAGATTGCTAGTCTCCACAAATCCACGTCCAAACGCCAAAAACCTGGAGCACTGGATAGATATATGTACAAACTATGACCTACCAGAGTTAACAGTTTACACCAGCAGTCTATAATAAATAATTAATATAGCCCTAGGAGATATAAAGCCGGTGACATGGTATCTCTCCCTTGGCTCTAAATGGAACGCCAGATAACCTACTTTGAACAGTAATGTGTTCACAGTATGTGGGAATTAACTGCTCAATATAATAAGTACTATTGAATTTCCCATCTCCATGCAGATGAAGGGCAACTGCCACCAAAAACAAAGTAATAACAGTAACTGAGTGATGAAAAAAAAAAAAAAAAAAAAAGAACCCTATGTTTTATTACAACCTTAAAATGTTATAGGTTAAAATAACCTTAAAGGGTTTAAAAAAACAGCAATTAAATCTTTCCATTTCTGTTTTCCAAGTCTGCAGCTGAGAAAACGAGGGCCTAAGAGCCATACGGTGCTAGCCTTGCTAATAACGCTCTGTGAAAAATCTCATTAATTCAGTCTGACTCTTCAGATCAGCCGCTAAATCCTTGTATTGTCACTCATCCTCTGGCCTTTTCAGGATTTCCATAGCCTAACTAGCAGTATCTCCATGGAAACCAAGCAGTCCTGCTTTGCACATCCCGGAACTTTTTGTTCCTGACAAAGCTTGACAAATCACATGCAGCATGGAGAGTTTAACACAGCGAACTAAATCCTGACCCGCACTTAGAAATGATAAACCCAAGCATCCCAGCTTTATTATAAATGATTTCCTTACAAGATACTTAACCAAGCCGGTGAAATGCTGAACCAGACAAGTTTCAAGAACAAGGTGCTGGTGGGGAAGGGGGAGGAGGACTAGGGAGAAAATAAAAGGCAAATAAATAAATAAATAAGTGATAGATAGATAGATAGATAGATAGATAGATAGATAGATAGATAGATAAGAACCCTAGGCTGTTCTGCAGTGGGTTTCATGAGCCAGTTTTCTGTCTAATTGATTTGAACGGAAATCATCCAAAGGTGAGAGGGGGAGAGGGATTCTGCTTTGGCAAAGGTCTTGCTCTTCCACTAGGTCAGAAAGTGAACTTCTGAGTCCATTTCTTCCTTTTCACCAACTCCTGCAGAGAATGGTAATCTACAGGTCCCCATCCTGGCCACCCCCTTCTGGCCGTTAGGAGCTAGTGCTCCTAGCTCTGGGGAACCCAAAGGCATCACTGGACCTGGGCAGTGGGGAGAGAGGCTGAATTCACTCATAAGAGCAAAGAAAGGCATTCCTTTCCCTCTCTTCCCTTCTTCTCCCTCCTAGGAGCCTGGGAGCCAGCATGCAGCTCCTCTCTGCAGGGGCACCCTCCCAAGGAAATAGGGAGTGCCAGGATGGGGGATGGTACACACCTGGGTCAGAGCAGCCAGATCAGGACCCCACGGAGAACAGGTGCACGCTCCTGCCCTCACCTGTGCTCTGAGCTACTTGGATGCAGCATTCCGACTTGCACACTTCTTCTTCAGCCTGAGCAGTTCGGAGAGCGAGGCGTCTGTGCACCGCCAGGGAGAGGGCCCTTCCTGGCCTCCTGTGTCTTATGCCTGCTCACCTGCCTTTGATGAGGCTTCCTGCAGGTGGACAGAGACCAGGGCAGAAGAACCCCGAGCAGGAGGCTGAGGGCGCCACCATCATCAGCTGCGTGTCTCCTGTCTCCTTGTCATTCCTGTGCGCAGCAGCCCAGAAATGCTGAGGTGCTGTCTTGTCAACGTTTCAAATGTCTTTTCCTGATCCCTCAGACAGGCTTTGAGCACCTGTCTGGGCAACCAGGTGCACCAGTGTGATAAGACTAGCCAGACACCAGTTCTCTTTCCTCTCCTCACTTGACTGGGACCTACTGACATTCATACCCACCAGTAAAATCCCCTCACAGCTTTAGCTTGTGTCTCCAGGTCCCTGGTCCCCAGCAAAGACACCTGCCCTCTGCCCAAGGGGGGGGAATGCATTCTCCCCCCCCTTCCTCTCCCTCCCTTTCTCTCATCCCCACCTGCTCCATGGTACTCACTTCTAGGCATCCCTCCAGTATGGCCCCTTGCATCTTGCATGATAGGCCTCTCTAGCACCTGTGCATATAATAAATCCTTTAATTTCACCTGCCTCTCCAAGTATAATTTCTACAGCTATATTGATGTGATCCTTGAAGACCCCACAAGGGGGACTTGCTCTGCCATTTTCAGCGTAGGCTTGTGACAGGAGAAGGGAAGTGGTGGGATAGGAAGGCCTAAGAATCAACTTGATTCTATCCCCTTGGCCCGGGCCTTGACTCTACTTGGAATTCTACTCTGGATGCTTTGAAAGTTCTGAGTCAAGGTCTTCCTTTGGTTCTTGGTGTCACAATTGGCAATGTCCAGGAGATGATGCCATTGTACTTAGAACATCAGCAATGCTTTGGCTTGACAAGACAGACAGGGCTAAACTGACCTCCATGGTGGCAGCAACATCTGAGCCCCATTACCCAAGAACTCTCCAATACAGTGCTATTGGGTATTTATAACCACGACCAGTTCTGGACACATTGTACATGGCTATAAATATTGACTGATTAACTGAATTGGTGCCTGTAAGATTCCACAGTTCCCTCTGCTTCTTCAAAGCAAGAGTAAGTGAAACTTGGTCTCATTTCAATCTTCAGTGAATGCTACTGTGCTCTTTGTCTTTGAAAGTAGAGAATCCAGCTGGGCGCAGTGGAACACACCTGTGATTGCCATACTTGGAAGGCTGAGACAAGAGGATTGCAGGTTTGAGGACAGCCTCAGCAACTTAGTGAGACCCTGTTTCAGAATAAAAAAGGCTGGGGTAAGCTCGAAGGTGGAATGCTCCTGGGTTCAATCCCCAGTACCAAAGAAGGAAGGAAAAAAAAAAAAGAACAAAGAGAGGGGTGAGGGAGGGAGGGAGGGAGGGAGGAAGGAAGGAAGGAAGGAAGGAAGGAAGGAAGGAAGGAAGGAAGGAAGGAAGGAAGGAGTAATAAGGTGTTATCAAGTTCTTATACTGTAACACCAGGCATTCTGCTGAGTGTTTATTGTATACCTATATTAACTCCTTTAATCCTCATAACTATCATCTGCAGATTAATTATTATGCCTCTATTATTACCTTCATTTTATCAGTGAAAATGCTGAGAACACAGAGAGCTTAACAAACTTGCTCAAGTTCACAGAGCTTAGCTGAGAACTAATGAAAACCCTAGAGCCCGCATCTTTAACCACGACCCTTCTGTTTCTTGTGCTATTCATGGTAAGTGCCTCAAGCCAGAATATTCAGTTAACTATAAGAGTTAGCAACAGTTAAGTGTTTGTTCAGTGCCAGGTACTGTTTTTGCTCTTTATGCATTACCTCATTAATCCTTCCCGATGGGTAGTAATATGTTTATTAGCATCATTTTACAGACAAAGAAACTGAGGCACAGAGAGGATAAGTAACCCACTCAAAGTCATATAACTAAGCCAATGACAGAACCAGATTCAAACCCAAGCAGCATGGTCTGAGAAGCTTCCAACAGCCAGTAGCTTCATCTCTCTGATGGTTCGGGGACGATGGAGAATGGTTTTCCATGGATCCATTATTCCATTCAGACATTTTCTGTCTGAATGCCCATACTCAGCCTAGCACACAAGCCTGGTATTATGATCTTTTTCCTTAAAAGACTTCTTTTCAGACTGCTTCTTCTGAAGAGCCTAAGACAAGCTGAGGGCCAGAGCGAGCCTGTGGGAGGGGCTGCTCTTTCCCCGGGGCCTGGAGGTCACACCTGAGCAGGCACGGCTTCAGCTTCCAGCCCATGAAACCCAGGCTGAGAAAGGCGCCTTCTGCTACTCACACACAGGGCTGTCAGAGGGCTCAGCTGGGTCCTGCTCTGAGAGCAGACTTTAGAAGACCAGACAGTGCTTATTGGAAAGAGGGACAGTGCCAAGGCTCAGGGACCTAAAATTAGACCTACCAGCTGTGTTTTGATTTTGCAGGCACGTGCATGTCTGCTTCATTCTCAAGCATGCTGGGTATTGAAATATACATGAAACCTGCTCTCTGAAGTACAGGGAAAGCACAGAATTCTTGCACCTTCTCTTTTATTTAGTGTTTCTCTTCCAGGGCTCTAACTTTTTCCTTAAGACCCGGGGAATGACATTTCCTCCCTACCCCTTTCCCCCTCTGGGCCACTGCTTCCAGAGAGGGCTTCAATGCTCACATTCAAGAATCCCGGCCTGCAGATGGAGCACGGAGCATGTGATGCCTCCTCTGGGTCCTGAGTCATCACCTCTGAAATATGCAGCCGACTGGACTTAGCAGATGGGACCTAGGCTGAGCCCAAGGTGGTCCAAGAGCTGGTTCATGGCCTAGGAGTAGACAGAGCTGGTGCAGGGCAGTGGGCCATGGCCGAGGGGATGTGGAGTCCGCATCCCTGATGAGGGCCAGCCAAGCACTCTGGCTGGTCTGAGGTGGGCAGTCTAAGACAGCTGGCAGAGCGCAAGCAAGCATAGTACACCGGGCAAATGGTCATCAGCAACAAAGAACTGGCAAGTTGGAGCTGAAATGAACAGACAGTGCCTAGATCTGCCCACAAGTATCTGATCCAAAAGAATGAGAATTTGCTATAGCAACAGGGTCTGGTAGAACTTTCTATGATGGTGGACATGTTCTGCCACTGTATTAGCCACTAGTCACATCTGGAAATCAAGCACCTGGAATGTAGCTAGATTTTAAACTTAATTTAATGTGTTTAAATTGCCACCTATGGTTAGTGACTACCAGATTGGACAACAGAGCAGGAAGAAGAAGGAGCTTAGCAGACTGGATTGAATACCTAGGGTGACTTCAGTTTTTCCACCAGCTCTCTGTCTCCATACAGAAACACCCCTGAGGCCTCAACCTTTGGCTGCCTTTCTAATGTCTTTCTTGGCGGCTTCCTGGGAAGACGTGCCCATTTTTCCTCTGTAGCCACTTGCACAGTGAAATAACCCTGGCTTTAAGGCGATCCCACACAGCTTGCATTCCGTTTTACCCATTAAGAATAAGTCCATTTCCTTGAGAGGGTCCTCTGTCTTCCAAGCAGTCCTAGGAAGGACTTTGAGGGTGATGCTCTTGTTTGGGTGACTTACTCGTTCTTCCCTGTTGCTATCCATTTCTGGAACCCATGACCTCAACCACTGTATCCCTAGATTTTATTATCATCTCTCTTCTGGACCGTAGGAGCCCTCTGACTTGCTCCCTGCTCAGCACAGACCTCCTATCATCGTCACCTACACAGGATCCCGAGTGACCCTTTAAACGTATGGTACAGAACCTCTCCCTTCTACATGTTGGATCAGTCGGGAGCTTCCCCTTGTGTTATGTGGTGTATGCTGCTTCCCTATCCCCCATAGTGCTGCTCTCTGTCGTATCCTCTCAGGAGGAATCTAGAGCTGTTGACAGGTCCATGTGACAGGATCCTAGGGCTTCCCAGGTGTTGCCATGGAGGCTGGAGGTCTTGTGACCACTGGGATTCCAGGTACTACTGTTGATGTGACATTATCTGTTCTCACACGTGGGTGGAACCTGAGGAACCTGGGATCGTCAGCTCATTTCAAGTTGAACGTCCAGATGAATACTGTTTTTTATGGGTTAGGATGTTCCTATCACTTTCCCAGTGAAATATCAAACCTCTTTCAAAGAAGGTTTATAGTAATAGAAGTTAAAGTTATTTATGACTTGGGTTAATGAGACTGTGTTTTGATTGCTCAAAAATCGGAGGAAAACTCAGAAACGATGTCCCACTTGGGAGCATATATGTTTCTTCTGTTTTTGTTTTTGTTTTTGCTTTTTTAATATACTTTCATTATTGGTGCATTGTAATTATACATCCATCATGAGGTATAGAGTGATAGGAATATACATGCACACAACACTTGGTCCAGAGGGAAAACTCACAAAGTGCTTCTTCTGTTGTGCTCAAATCGGTTCAAAAGCATCTCTATAGGAATGCAAGTGATCTCCAAATTTAATTCAGGTGCATTTAACCATCAATAGGCTTCCATATATGGACCTCAAAATTTATAGTGTAAGAGACCATAATATTCCCTTGCTTTCCTATCCACCCTAGAATTTGAAGTCCATGGCACCCACCAGTCTGCTGTTACTGTCCTTTAATGTCCTTCTCTACCTGCTCAGCAAAGCCCACCCTTCGACCCACACAACCATCTACCAGTTCCGTGCGAGGAGCCACATAGCTGAGTTCTCCAAGAGTTCACACTCCTCTCCACTAGAGCGGCTGCTACAGTTATTCTGTGTATTCAACCCTCCCTTCTCCACTGGCTCCTTCCCTAAAACTACAAGCATGTTCAAGACTCTCCCTGTTTGAGAAAACAGCCAACTTTCCCTTGGCTATAGCCTATATCTCTCCTTCCTGCAAACCCAAACAAAAATTACTCTACATTCCATTTCCCTGTCTTCAAACATGCCATGCCATGTGGCCCATCTCCACACCTGCCCTGCTCAGACAAAGGTTATCAGCGACTATATTACAAATCCAGTGGAATTTTTCTTTGAGATGCATCTTACTTTCTTTCCTGAAATATTTGACTCTACCCAAAATTCCCCCTTTCTTTTTTTTTTTTTTTTTTTTTTTTTTTTTTTGCAGTACTGGGGATTGAACTCAGAGGCATTCTACCTCCGAGCTATACCCCCAGCCCTATTTTTTTATTCTTTATTTTGAAACCGAGTCTCACTAAGTTGCGGAGTGCCTCACTAGGTAGCTGAGGCTGGCCTCGAACCCGGATCCTCCGGTCTCAGCCTCCCGAATGCTGGGATTACAAGCGTGCGCCACCACGCCCGGCTCCCCCTTTCTTGATGTTCTTATTTTAATTTGAATTCCATGATACTGCTTTCCCCTGAAATGTCCTTCTGTCTTTTGTTTCTGGGCAAACCCTGCCTTGTCTTTTCAAGTTCCACTGTCATATCCTAAAGAACTCTTTCTAGATCCTCCCTTTCTAGATCCTTTGTGGTACTTGGGATTGAAACCAGGGGCATTCTACCGCCAAGCTACACCCCCAGTCCTATTTTTTATTCTTTTATTTTTGAAACCGAGTCTCACTAAGTTGCAGAGAACCTCACTAAGTAGCTGAGGCTGGCTGCAAACCCAGATCCTCTGGTCTCAGCCTCCCAACTACTAGGATTACAAGCATGCACCACCATGCCCGGCTCACTCTCTCCTTTTGGTCATTCACACAGACCCCAAGCTCTCCCCGTGACATATTATTGACTATGTCCCTCAGCCTCTGGAGGAAAACAACTGGAGGGGCTTGCCCCCTGGCAGGTTCTCACGTGCACAAAACCAACCTGATTGTGCCCAAGCAAAATGAAACCCATCTCAGGGCTGGTTTTGCCTTAGAGATGGTTGCTGATTTTGCATCCTTGATCTAGAAGGATGTCTGAGTTACGGTTTGAAATAGACACAGTGTCATTCAAAAGGTGGAGCCTGGAATTCAAGGGACTGCTTCAGAGCTGCTAACTCTTTTCTTGCTAGTTCTTTGGCAAAGCCCTCTAGGGTAGCATTTCTTAAAGTAGTCCATGAAACAAAAGAGTGCCAAGTATACGAACAAGTATAATTCTTTAAAAAAAGAAAGGTGTTGGTAGCCAGACATGGTAGCACACATCTGTAACCCCTGTACCTGAGAGTCTGTGACAGGAGGATCACAGGTTTAAAGCCAGTCTCAGCAACTTAGCAAGATTCTGTTTCAAAATAAAAGAATAAAAGGGGCTAGGTATAGCTCAGTGTTAGAATGTCCCTGGGTCCTATTCCCAGTACAAAAAGGGGAGGGGGTGGTAATTAAATATTCTAGGTCATACTGAGCAAAATGAAACAGCACAGTTGACTTCCCTGAGGGTAGCCACATGCAGGTAGCCATCCTGACTGTGCAGTAGACAGGATCCTCCACCCACCCCTCACCCCATTCTGCCTTCAGATCTAAAGTTTAGAACAGAATGAATTACAGTAAAGCTCAGGGAAAGTTTAGAAGTGTTTTTGAAGCTCAAGATTTAGTTATTTCGAAAAAAAATTGTTAAATCTATGTATTGATATAGTTCCCATTTGAACTGGTTCCATATGTGTGTGTGCATGCATGTGTCTGTCTTTGGTTTGTTGAAGGGGAAATAGATTTTACTTTACAGTTCAATCAAAATTAATGGATAATGAAGATAATCATTTGAGCATATTAAATTCATCTATTTTCATCCTCTGTACCTCATTCTTCAACTGCACTGCAGCTCCCTCATCAAGGACAGTTTGGAAATTTGCCCAGGGTTTCTTCCACTGTAAGAAGCTACTGTTGCCTATGACTGCTTGGTAGTCAGGCTTAATCCATAGGGAAG
Source organism: Graphiurus murinus (assembly GCA_004027655.1). Taxonomy (NCBI): domain Eukaryota; kingdom Metazoa; phylum Chordata; class Mammalia; order Rodentia; family Gliridae; genus Graphiurus; species Graphiurus murinus. The sequence goes on along the minus strand of PVLC010000187.1, from coordinate 214,503 downwards.
AAGGTGGACAAGGCAGGAAAGAATTTCCAGATAGAAGAAGTGAAAATTCTGCCCGATCCTCCTTGTGGAGTGTAGGAGTGAGAGAGAGGCAGAGGTAGTGAAATCAGCGGCCGGGATGTGTCTCATCCCTCCAGCAACTCACAGCTGGTGAGGAAGCTCATAGCAGAGAGGTCTGGTCTCACACTCCCTCTCTGGAACTTCAGAGGGTACTGTCACATGAGGTGAGACCGTGTAATGTAAGGCCACTGAACAAAAGTAAAAATGATGGTGTGAAGGCCTGGGATAGCAATCCTGTCATTCCCTTAGCATTCAGGCATCCTGGAAGGATCCAGAAGTTCCCCTTACCCTGTGGGAACAAGAGAGGTATCTTAAGAAGTGGACTGATACACTGCCAGGAAGGTTTTTGTAGCCTTAGCAACGTGACTAGTAGTTTTTAAGGTTGCAGGGCAGAAATGTCCTGGTCAGTGATTGACAACTGATTAGAGGACTGACAATTGATCAGAGGGGTCTGCAAAGCAGGCAGGGGCTAAAAGAGGAATTATCGACCCCACCTGAGCCAAGAGAACAGAACATAAAAATCACTGACAAAGGCTTCATCAGCAAAAACCAGCCAGAGACAACCGTTCTTCTCAGATCTATACCTGGATCACCAAAGAGACCGGATTATTCCAAGGATACCAAAAGGATGAGAGACCCTCCTCCTTCCCACCAAGGCCACACAAGCTCTTGACCCCGTCTACCAGACATCAGGGCTAGAAATAGCTCTGATGATGTATTAATTATCTATTGCTATGTAACAAATGGCCCCAACATCTAGTGACTTAAAACAGCTAGAAATATTTCCTGTCTTGCACTGTTTCTACAAATCAGGAACTTGGGAGTAGTTTACTGATGGGGCTGGTGTCAAGATGCTGACCAAGGTGATGGCTATCTGAGGGCTTGACTGCCATTGGAGGATCCACCATGGAGATGGCCTACTCACTTATGTTCTAAGTCGTTGCTGGTTGTTGACAGGGAGACTCAATTTCTTGGGCTGCTTTAGTGTCTTCATGACATGGCACCTGGCTTCCTCCAGGGAGAGTGGACCAGATGAGCACGGTGCAAACAGCAATGTTTTAAGTTGGCTCGGCCCCAGAAGTCCCATACCAGGAATCCCACTGTAGCCTACTGTCACAAGAAACACAATTGATGTTATGTGTAAAGGGAACACACAGGCCATGAACACTGGGTGGTGGTGATCTTTGAGGGTCATCTTGAAGCTGGCTACCACAGTGAGTTTATTTTTGAATTGACTGAAAAATCACCAATCAAGTGACTGATTTAACAAGAAGAAACTGGAAAGTTCCTAGATGGGTCTGAAGTCTATATAAAGAGACAGTTACAACTTAGCTGGGCAGCTTTCCATTTTTCCTGATTTGCCTGTATACGTGGGGCTTAAGAAGCAAAGTTGATAACAGTTATTTGGAAAAAATTTTTTTTTTTAATTAAAATGTTGTTTGCCCAGTGCTGGGTTGTGACTACTTAAGCAAACCTACTGCCTACCAAGGGTTAAGTTCCATAGTTGACAAATGAATAAGGCAATTCCTCGGTATCTGCAGGGTTCCAGCTCCTCTGTGGATACCAAAAAGTATAGATGTTTAAGACCCTAGTATAAGATGGCAAAGCATTTGCATATAACCTACACACACCCTTCCATATACTTTAAATCATCTTTAGATTACTTATAATACCTAACAGTGTAAATGTTATATATTTATTGCAGCTAAAGTTATGTTCGGGAATTGTGGCAAGAGAAGAAGTCTATACACCTTCAATATAGGCGCAAGTTTTTATTTTTCACATAATTAAATCTATAGATGCAGAACCCACAAATAAGGAGGGCCGACTATATGGTTCTTTGTTCATATCTATTAGGCTCAGTTCTTGATTACTCTTCTTAAAAACAGATATAGTATCTGATCTTTCCCTTAAAGAATTTATACGATGGATAAGGAGACAAAAAAGGAAAGAGGAAAGAGATAGTTTCACAGAGAGTGTCCTGGGAGGAGCGCACCTTTTGGTCAGAGGTGAGTAGGGTCAGGTGATAGGCAGAGCGGGTTCTCTGATGTTCCAGGGCTTCAAGCACCAAGAAGGAAACCTCCTGCTCCTCCCACATCCTCACCAGCCGGCTGCAGAAGCCCCATCCCGTCAGGGTCTTGCTCCTTGCTAGAGAAAGTCTGCCATGAAAGGCAGCTGAGATACATCTCAGATGACAGTCTTACCCCAGTGGCTTCTGGAGAGCTGGGAAGTCTGCATAGGACTTGGGGGCTCGGGAACTCGTTTTTCTGAAACAGGATTCTAATAACATGCCGGAGCTCCGATTTCCAGGATGATTGAAACCTTTGCTATTAATTGGAGACAGGGAGGGAGCGGGGGGCGCTGGGAAATGTAGCAACTTTTTCCTGCCATGGAAAAGTTCACTTTGTGGTTTTGGGAGAAATAAATAGCCCAGTGTGTTCATTGCTTTGGGTCTGAGAGGGGGAGGGGAGGCAGGCACTGAAGGGGGATGGGCATGGGCTCTGTTCTGTCAGGTTGGTCAGGGACAGATGGCTCAGTGTAATGCACTGGAAAAGGAACTCCTACGTATTATTTTGAAACTTGCAACTTTGCACCCAAGCACCCAGAGGCCCCCCACCATATGCACATTATAGATCTGTCAATCAGCAGATATCATGATATTCTACAACAATGGGCACATCCATATAGGCATTCAATAAACAGTGTTCGGCCGGGCATGGTGGCACACGCTTGTAATCCCAGTACTTGGGAGGCTGAGACCAGAGGATCTGGGTTTGCAGCCAGCCTCAGCTAGTTAGTGAGGCCCTCCACAACTTAGTGAGACCATGCTTCAAAATAAAGAATTAAATAGGGCTGGGGGATAGAATGCCCCTAGGTTCAATCCCCAGTACCACACACACACAAAAAAAAAATTAAAAAATAAACAGTGTTCAGCTCAGGGGGTGTGGCTCAGTAACATGAGGCCCTGGGTTCCATACCCAGTGCTGCTTAAATCAATATACATATTCAGCAATGATGAAGGGAAATTATACAGTTTAAAAAAAAAAACCAGCATTATCATTGTTATACCAGAGGGAGAGTGGTGAGTCCAATAGGCACAAGTGAGGCCTAAAAATAAATTTTTTAATTTAGCATTCATTTGCCTCCTAGTCTGTCTAATTAATAAGCACTGTGTTTCTGGGCTTTGGTAAAGTTAATCTCCCTCTCTTTTGAGTCTTTCCCCTCTTTCCTTCCAAATAATTTCCGTAGGCCTGAGGGCTCACATTGGAGGGATCATTGATTTGGAGAAACTTCCAAGAAAAAGGGAAGGTACAGGATCTCAAGTACCTTAGCCTGGAGCTGACTTCCCAGAGGGACTTTGGTGTGACCTTGGACTTCAACCCCGTATTTAGAAGCCCTTCATTTATCAAATGGATAGCTATAAGCTTTCTGTATTGCTTCTAAGCAGGAAAGCTGCCTCCGTTTCCTTATCTGTAAAGTGGATATAATTTTACACATCTTGTAGGGCTGTAAAAATGTAATGAAAAGATATTTAAAGTGCCTAGCACAGTATACTTTATTAAAAATATACTTTCCATCCCTAGCCTAATCTGTAAAATGAAAGAAATGCCAGTTGCCTCACAAAGTTATGAGGATTCAAGGAAAAAACATATCAAAACATCAAATATAGAATATGATATGTAGAAGATTTAAAAGAATGAACTTGAGAAGTTTATTACCATTATTAGTATCTGCCTCTAATTTCAGAGAGGAGTATAAATATTATCTTGCTCTTATTTCTAATCTCTGCCTCCCCTCCCCTCACTTACACATCCTTGTGAATCTTTGATATCTTCAGTTTTGGATTTCTTGTCATACAGAAAGCTTAGCCCTTTTTTCTGTGTTTCAAGAACTGTGGGGTTTTTTGCTTGTTGGTGGTGGTGGTGGGTAGTGATGGTGATCGTGGTGTGTGTGTGTGTGTGTGTGTGTGTGTGTTATTTACTGGAAATTGAGCCCAGAAACACTCTACCACTGAGCTACACCCCCAGCCCTATTTAATTTTTATTTTGAAATAGTATCTTGCTAAACTGTTGAGAGTCTCACTAAGTTGCTGAGGTTGGTCTCAAACCTGCAATCCTCCTGACTCAGCCTCCCAAGTACTAGGATTATATGCATGAGCCACCATGCCTGGCAAGGAGTGCGTTTAAATAACAGATAGAAGGACTTTCACTTGGGAAGTCAAGCTAAGGTAGAGGAACTTATCTTTGTGTTGAATAGGCAACAGGAGTGACCCTAAAGACAAAGGAGAAGGGAAGCAGATGGGGAGGGACCAAGTCATGCCAGGGAGGGGGCTGAGAAGAGAGCTTTGCTCCTAGGCGACACCTGGGAGGAGCCAAGACTCCATATGTCTTCAGCTGGATCCTCACCTGAGAGAAGTAGCCTTTATGCTTTGAGGTCCAGGATGTCTCCCTCAGTCATGGTCTCTGCTGCCTCACGACCTCACCCAACATCACAGAACAGATGGACAAGAAAGAAGATGGGGATCCTCATAGACGTGCAACCAAGGCTGCATGCTTCCTTCTTCTGGTCCGTTTCGACTCCATCTTGGAACTTTGCTCCCCTAGAACAAATCATCCAGCAGTCTGAAAACTTCCACAGTAGAAGAACTTTGAGAATTCTGGTTGTCATAAGGGTGCGGGAGTGAGCAGCATGATTTTTTTGGCACTGATTAGACTTCATCAGGTAGATGCTGTCTCCCTGATGTAAACCAGCATTCGCTCTGCCCCTGGCTTCTGGGGTGAGCAGAGTATGTTTCCTGGGGTCGGAATTCACACCCTCTTCTCCCTGGTCCCTGAAGTCCAGTTCCCTCTTCATCAAGCCTTCCCCTTCCCTGGGAATGATGCCTATTTCAGCAAGACAGAGCTGGGGGACCCTCCAGGGTGTGGCCTGAAATGTAAATCAACTGCTTGAAATCATACCTCCAGTTCCAGGTCTGTGTTTCTTTTCTAAGGAAAAGATAAATGAGAGCAAGAGGGGAAAGAAAATGGTCTGCGGCACCTTGATAGATGTTAAACATCTGATGGAGCACCCGTGCGGGTCGTGCTTTTGTGCAGAACGCCAGTGGCCCCTGTTTGTTTTTTGCACTTAGAGAATGCTTCTATTCATATATCTTATGTTTGCACACACACACACACACACACACACACACACACACACACACAAAATCAAAGGGGAGAACCATTGTGAAGAGCACAACGATCGTCAAGGATCTGGGCAGTTTATAAGTGAGCAAAATGAGGTTTCTCCCACTACACACAAAACAAAAAATGTACAGAGCAGAAACAGGTGTTGGTTTGTACAGAAAGGTGGGTCCACTTTGGAACTCTCGGGGCTGTGCGAGGGTTTAGAGGTTTCTTTGAAGCATCTGTGGCTCCGTGATTAGATTTGTCTGGAGCTTGTTGAAAAGTATTTATTAGAGACCTCCTTGATCCTTCTTCTGTCTGATATGTCATAACTTTTATGACATCGAAATCACCCGAACGAAGAAGCAGAGACAACGTGGAGATTATTTGCCAGTTCTCTGAAGACTGCTGGCCATTTACACGAGAAGCATGCTGGATAATTTATGAAAGCAAAAATCTTCGGTGGAAGTGAAATAAAGCCCTGTGCTCTATGCAGCAGTCATAATGAGCAAAATAAATTCCATCGTTATGCAGATGTTCCACGAGGGCTGTCAGAGCATCGAGGAAAATTTACTCCCTGTCTCTGATGCTCAAGACAAACAATTCCACGAGATGAAAAACAACGCAGGCACACGGAGCAAGTGGAGCCTGGCTTCTTGGCTTTTCCAGGAAGTTCTCCTCTGTGTGGAGCCATGCACCCGACAGCAGGAGTGTCCCAGGAGCCCCTCTCTTTTTTTTTTCTTCTGCCACAATATTGGAACTTATATATTTTTATTCTGCTGTTTTGACCTAGAGACATTTATTGAACTCTGGCAAACAAGGAAAACATATCCATTCGAGTTGTTTTGAGTGACAGGGTCTATGTGACTGCAAGAGAAATTGAAATAAAATCTTGGCCGTTTTGTAGAAACCAGGTGATTTTCCATCCCCCTTAGCCCGTATGACTTGAGAGAAACCCAGAAATGATTCTCTCAGTGTCTACAGTGATATGTGACCCTCAACCCCTTTGCCAGCTATACCAAGCGCTGCCAAATGTCTCAGATTCCTGGCACATCCCACAGGAGCAATCTCCCTTCACCTCTGTGTCTGGTTTTGCTAGAATTTAGAAACTGTCATGGCTCCTGGATGGTGCCAAAGCGTCACATGTGCAGGTCTCCAAGCTACCTACAGTTACTTGTCCTGGCTATGATCCTTACTATGCTCAGTCTCAGTGGTAATTTTGCCATAAACTTTATCTCATTTTATTTACTTTATTCTATTTTTTGAGGTGGGGGTATTTCCTTGCTAGGAATTACTTTTCTGTTAGATGGCTTTGTTGTGACAGCCAACTCGCTTTGCTGTAGAAAACTTTATGAATCAGAAGTAGGAAGACGATGACTTTGCAGCCTTGTAGATGTCCCCTTCGCAATTCCAGGTTCCACTACCCCCTGGAGTGCACCTGACTTGTCCCCAAATAATGTGTGTTGGCACTTTTTCTTGTCCTCTTTTTACAAAAATAAAATAATAACCTCCAGCCAGGCATAGTGGTAAACATTTGTAATCCTAGTACATGGGAGGCTGAGACAGGAGGATCACAGGCCAGTCCCAGCATAAATAAATAAACAAAATATAAAGGGGTGAGGTATAGCTTGGAGGTAGAATGCCCCTTGTTTGTATCTCCAGTACAAATAAATAAATAAATGAATAAATAACCACCATTGAAAAGAATGAATTATTAATTTCACTATGAAGCATTCCAGAAGTCCTGAAAGAGAAGGAGGATGACTATTCCTTTTTTCAATTTTCAGGAAATCACATCAAGCAGTAGGTAGACAGAGCCAACCAATCATTGCTCAGAAGTATGGAATTTACAACACAACCCTCACTAACAAATTATCCAACTCAATTTGGTAAGAGGCTAAGTAAAATTTCATCTCTTCCTACACTTCCTAAGACAAAGAAGATCACACCAGGCAGTGAGTCTGCTGTGGGCCTAGGATGGTGTCTTTTTTGTGTAGAAGCCAAGTAACTCCAACCCAGGGGCTTCATTTAGTGAGGTCTGCTCTCATCGCTTCTGCATAAATTTACTATAAAATCATAAAGCAAAACATAAAAGGAGAATGGCAACAGTAAAGTAGCTACGCCACAAACTCAACACGATTATATATTCTATCTGGGGCACACTTAACTCTCTAATTGCTAATTGTAATTTAAATGAAAACATGTGTTCCTTGTTAAATTCATCAACTCAATTTTTAAGTGCTGCTGAGCACTGTGAGGAGGGCTGAATGCTCACCTCAGGGTCTTGACACCCACAGGGCTCTGGCAGTTATTGGGTGTCTCCTGAAGTTAGTGGCTCTTGATGGGCATGTTGCTTCCAAACCCGACAATCAGGCAAGAAGGATCCAGGAGCGATCGCTTGGCTAGGGTTCTTTGCACATCCTGTGCTTCTGTCTCCCACATGTCCAAAGATGAAGACCCTGAGAGGTTCATCCAGGTCCAGCCCTATTTGGAATCCAATCTTTACCTGCTAAAGATATTCTGTGGAGCAGGGCACAGTGGTGTGCACCTGAAATCCCAGTACTTGGGAAGCTGAGACAGGAAGATCGCAGGTTTGAGGACAGCCTCTGCAACTTAGCAACACCTTCAGCAACTTAGCAAAACCCTATTTGAAAACAACAACAACAACAAAAAATAATGAAAAGGGCTGGGAGTGTAGCTCAGAGATAGAATGCCCCTGGGTTCAATTCCAAGTGCCCCCACCAAAATATCTCTCATATACTTTTCATACAAGAAATTAATAGCTAATACCTAAATTGGAGAAAATCAATAAGTAATAAACATGTTACTAGAAAGCTGGAGATAAATATAATAATTAACACAAAAAGATTGAAAATGGGTTGCCTCAGAGTTTTGAGATTCAGGCATACTGAGGGCAGGTAAAAGTTACACACACACACACACACACACACACACACACACACACACACATTTCTTTTCTTTATATGCTTTGTAGTGCTATTTCAGAATGTAAATTCTGTACATACATTACTTTGATGAAATTAAAATTAGGATGAAATCTATTTAGAAAAGTTTTGAATAGTCTTTGTTTTCTTAATGAACTCTCTCAGCTCTGCCCACACCTCCATGTACTGAGAGCTGCAAAGGCACATGGATGGGATTGACATTAAACATCCAAGCGAATGAGAACAATTCACAGCTCCCTCAACATCCTGTTCTTCATCTGCCCGACTGAGTAGTAGCGAGCTTATAGTTAAGGATATTTTTGTAGATCAAAGGTGAAAGATTTAGGATTTGTTCAGTTTTAATCTTGGTTTAAAAACCCAAAAGCAAGGACTTCCAGGAAGATGGCGTTGGAGTGAGACACATCTCAATAGGCACTGTGAGCTCGATTCAAATTAGCCACAGAGGCAGCTTCTTGACAGAAGGAAAAAAGCAACAAAAAGGTGATCAACGCTACAAAATCTGAAATACAGCTGATCAGAATCCAGAAGGCCCGCCAGGGAGAGCAAAGAAGCCCGTCTGTGTGGCCGCAGCACCACGCCACTGGGTGGTGGCCACCACTGAGCCAGCCCCTGGCGTGGGGTCTACTGACAAAGAAATATATAACGACCTTGTGCATTCCCAGCAACCAGAGGTGGAGTGAGCGACTCCTGAACTCCTCATCCTAGCCAGGCAGCATATCGAGGCGCCTTCGACAGTAACCAGAATGCATGATACAACCAGCTTAAGCCCGCGTGGGGCCATCCCAGCTCACCTCTCCCTACAGAGCCAGAGCAGAGATAACTGCACTGCAGAGCTTGAATCAAAACTGCCGCAGGAGCAGCTTCTTGACGGAAGGAAAGAGAAGCAAAGCAGCATAAAAGTGAGTAAAGCAACAGGGGCAGTTGATTGGAACCCAGAGAGCAGACCAGGGAGAATGGGGGAGCCGGCGTGTGCACAGCAGTAGCAGCCGCCATCTTGTCTGCCGCCCACAGCAGCAAGGATCTAACCAAAAGATCTGCAGAGGCCAAATCAGGTCTGTTCTTACAAACTTGCAGGGATTTTTATTTTGTTTCTTGCTGTTGTTTTTTGCTTTCTGAGTTTTTTTGTTTTGTTTTGTTTCGTTTTTACTGTTACACTTTGCATTGCTTTGATGTCTTCCAAACCAGCACTAGAGAAAATACTTAAAGAGATTAACTACAAAGAAGAACTAACAAGTAAATGTCAGAACCAGAGAAACAATAATTTTCAGGAAGTAAATAACTAAGCAAAGAAGAACAAACACTACCGCAAACAGAAGTCAAAACTCAAAATGTTAGGAATTAAAAATCATCTCTCAATAATCACACTGAGTATAAATGGTCTCAACTCCCCCAATAAAAAGGCACAAGGTGGCAAAATGGATTAAAACCCAGAATCCATCTATATGCTGCCTGCAAGAAACACACCTTACAAGCAAAGATTCCCACAAACTAAAGGTGAAGGGCTGGAGTAAGGTAATCCATGCCAATGGAACTCGAAGACAAGCAGGAGTAGCAACTATGATATCGTATAAAGTAGATTTCAAGCCTAAGCTCATCAAAAGAGACAAAGCAGGTCATTTTTCACTAGTAAATGGAAAAATCCAGCAAGAAGAAATAATAATTATCAACATCTATACCCCAAACATAGGTGCAGCCACTTTCATAAAACAAACTCTGCATGATATAAAGTCACACATACATCCCAATACACTAATACTAGGAGACTTCAATACTCCTCTCACATCACTAGACCGATCTTCTAAAAAAAAGGTCAGTAAAGATGCTTCGGACCTAAATAATACCATAAACCAAATGGACCTGTTAGACACAGAATATTTCACCCAACTACAGCTGAATTCACATTTACAAAATCATGTTATTTGCAGGGAAATGGATAGAACTGGAAAACATTATGTTAAGTGAGATTAGTCAGTCACAAAAAATTAAAAATCGAATGTTCTCCCTAATATGTGGGACCTAGGGAGAAAATGGGATATAAGAGGGACTCCAGATGAAGAAGGAGAATCCCTAGATGAACAAAGAATTTGACTTAAGGAAGGTGAAGGGGGTAGGGAGGACACCCTAATAAACATGATGTACTTTCATGAACACATCAAAGACAATCACTAAACTGACCTTGAGAAGGAGGAAGGAGGAGGGAGTGGGGCGGGACTTGGGGAAGGGTTAAATGAGAAATTTGTGCATGTATGTCTTTACCTATATTAGCTTGTACCTAACAAAGATGTGTGTAAAAAATACATTAAAAAAAAAAAAGAGTGAAGTTTAGGGTTACAAGTTAAGTTTAGGGAAAGGCAATCACGAGCTAGGTCTAGGGAGTGGCAAGGGAGAATAGGAGGTCATCAAAGTCCATCTTTCAGTCCCATTCAGTCCAAGGGAGCTGGTCTGCTTGTGGATAATTTCCACTTAGCATGTACTGTGAACATGACTAAGCCACTGTGAAATGGTGACCTCATCGCGTGGGCTAAGATGGCTCCCGACAATGTGTGTCAGTCCTGACGTGTGTGTCACATTGAACATGTTTGTCAATTCTGACACGTGTCACTTTATGTGTGTCAGTCCTGACATTAGTGTCAATTCTGACATGTGTGTCACTTTAAACACGTATGTCAAATCAGACATGTGTGTCCATTTAAACATGTGTGTCAATTCGGACATGTGTCAACCCGGACATGTGTGTCAATCCTGACGTGTGTAAATTTGGATACGTGTGTCACTTTAAACATATGTGTCAATTCAGATATGTATGTCAGTCTTGACATGTGTTACTAATGACATGTGTTTCAATTTGGACATGTGTATCAATCCTGATATGTGTGTCACTTCAAACACGAATGTCAATTCAGACAAGTGTGTCAATCCCAAAGTGTCAGATTGGAAAAGTGTCAATCCTGACATGGGTATCAGTTTGGACATGTGTGTCACTTTAAATATGTCAATTTAAACATGTGTGTCAATCCTGACATGTATGTCAATTTGGATACGTGTGTCAATTCTGACATGTGTGTCAATCCTGACATGTGTGTCCACCCTGACATGTGTGTCAATCCCGACACATGTGTCAATCCTGACACGTACATCAATCCTGACACGTGCGTCAATTCTGACATGTGTGTCAATCCTGACATGTGTGTCAATTCATGTGTCAATTTGGACATGTGTGTCAATCCTGACATGTGTGTCAATCCTGACATGTGTGTCAATCCGGACATGTGTGTCAATCTGGACATGTGTGTCAATTCGGACATGTGTGTCAATTCGGATATGTGTCAATCTGGACATGTGTCAATTCTGACATGGGTGTCAATCCTGACATGCATGTCAATCCGGACGTGTGTGTCAATCCGGACATGTGTGTCAATTTGGGCATGTGTGTCAATCCTGACGTGTGTCAATTCTGACATGGGTGTCAATCCTGACATGCATGTCAATCCGGACGTGTGTGTCAATCCGGACATGTGTGTCAATTTGGGCATGTGTGTCAATCCTGACGTGTGTCAATTCGGACATGTGTGTCAATCCTGACATGTGTGTCATTCCTGACATGTGTCAATCCTGACATGTATGTCAATCCTTGCGACAGCTTCCTAACAAGCAGGGCCACGAGCAGGGCTCGGCCTGCTGAAATCATGCAAGGCATATGGTTTCAAAAGAAGGGATGCATGGCATTTCCCACTTTGCATTATCATATTCTGGAAATTTGGGGTGCTTTAGGTTTTGCTTTCACATTAAAAATTTCCTAAGAGACACAGGATGGCTAAACAGATTGTGAGTCATCAATGGTAGCTGAAAAGAACAATACCTCAGATATCTATAAGTAAAGAAAGCTTTAAGTCAGAGAGTTCGCCCACCTTCCCCTTTGCCTTCACTTATTAACTACTTTCTAGCTGCCTGAGCAAATAGTAAAGATTTAATCTAATGAATAGAGTCTTCTCTCCATTGTTAACCTTTAACACTGCTCTTGTACTAAAGAATTTTCATTTACACTTTGTATTCTGTAAACTTTGCTGTTTTCTTAATCCCAGCAAATACTATGGGAAATAGCTTTTCTAGTTAAAGATGTACCTACTCAACTTTAGGAAAAAACAAGACTATAAAAATTCCTGTTCTGTATACCTTGTTTTAAAAGAGTATAAGAAACAGTGATGACATGAATTAAACAGATGCGTCTTGAACACTAAAATTAAATAAATAAATAAATAAATAAATAAATAAATAAATAAATAAAATAAAATAAAAACCCAAAAGCTTTTCATGCAAATCCAATTAGATAGTCCCAATGGTCTAGACTGGTAGAAATCATAGACTTTGTAATAAAATGTCTATAGTAAGCGCCAAGAATGATAATGCCCTTATAATCACTAAGAGCAAAAGCCTTTCCCAATCCTGGGTGGTGGTGGCATGATGACGGTGATGATGATTATGATGTGTGTGAGTGATATTGAAGATTGAACTCAGGGGCATTCCACCTCTGAGTTATATCCCCAGCCCCTTTTTGTTTTTTGTTTTGAAACAAGGTTTCACTAAGTTACTAAGGCCTCACTAAGTTGCTAAGGCTGATCTTGAACCTGAGACCCACCTGTCTCACCCTCCCAAGTACTGGGATTACAGGTGTGCCTACCACATCCCACTGATCTTGGGTTTTGACAGTGTCTACCTAAGGATGTTTAAGGACTAGTGCTCAGAAAAGTCCTTCCCTCAGTGCTTCTGTCAACGTCTAATTCTGCTCTCTGGGGCTCTTGTTAAAGACTGTTGATTGGTAGATGAAGAGGAAAAAGGCCCACCTGGAGAAGTATTTTTGACATGAAGGTGAGTCATGATAGAAGAACTAGGACCTTTGACTTTTCCATCAATCTCTGAGCAAACTCTGACCAAGCATCAGAAAAAAAACACAACCCCAAATATACACCTTCCCCAACAGGGTGAGGAACCCAAGGCTGCAAGCAAGATGAACTACATAATGGGAAGAGCCCAGTTCCCAACTGGTGATAATCAGGGGGCTCCTTGTGAAATAATTATTAAGATTTGCAAGATAACAACAATAAAGTCTGATACCAAACACGGGGCCTTGTGCGACTGCAAAGGTCACAGCCCACCAGGCCGCCTGGGTACACAGTCTGATGAAAGTGTTGCTGGATCGAATGGAGGCTCATGTTTTCCATTAGCTCATTTGAAAGTCACATCACAGTCAAACCCTTAGAGATGAGAGCTCCCTGTACCTGAAACTTAGGAGTGCTTCCTCCTGCCTCTCAAAGGGTCACAGTGAGGGGCTGTGATCAGGGAGGCAGAGAAATCAGAGCAGACACCACACGTCTGCCCCGGCAGCTGTCTGCTTCCCTAGTGATGGGAGGTTTAGGCTGCTGTGTGCCCTATGTGCAGGTGACAGCAGCACTGCCACCGTCCCCTCCCCTCCTGTGAACCCAAGAGGCACTTCCCAAGGGAAATAAGCACTTCTCAGCAAAGATTCTGTGCCCCCAAATAAACAGCATGTCTGCAAAGAGGCAGAAGCCTGGTTTCTTTGAAGAAAGTGTCTTGACAGCTTTTCCATGTGACGTAAAGATAATAAAGGGGAAAATTCAGAGCCTCTGCGTATACACGATATACCCCCCTACTGAGCATTTCAGTGCTATGTTGACAACTGTGGATCCCATTGATCTTCTCTTAGAGAAGCTTCTAGCTCTAAACAATATGGAACACACATGTTGCACAAGTACATTTTATCTGTGTTTATACCAAACTCTGCTTAAGATGGGGAGGAGAAATCATCACTGAGAAATGGGCATTTTCTCTGAAATACACCACACCTTAACCTCTCTTTGAGTTCTTCCAGCTGGCTCTTATTTGAAAATAGAGGTGTCATTTTAAAGATAGAGCAAAGGCAGTAAATAAAAATTAGCCGCTTTAGTTAAGTTCTAATCATTTATATGAAATCGCATCCACCTAAAATATTGAGTAATTTTTTTAAAGGACTAAACCGGGTCCATTTTAACTTTGAAGAAATGTTAATTATGTCTTAGGAAAAAGAAACACTTAGTTTCCATATCTTCAGAGTGGTCTGTGGTGTGATGGTGTTTTGTTGTTGTTTATTTGTTTATTTCTGCTCAGACTCACAGGATCTTGGGATCAACCATATGGAATAAGTAAAACTTAGGCAAAAGGAATCTGATGTGAAATCCTGCCCAAATGATCTCTGTCATTGTTGGAAGAGAGAAGGAACATCTATCAAGGGACTCCTCTATCCTCCATTCCTCCAAAATCTGGTTCTGATTTTACCTACGTGGAAGTCAGTTCTGAATATATTTCCCACACCCTCAAAATGAAATCTCCACCCTGCCCACCCTTTTTTCTTCCATTCTCAGACAGACTTGTATTTGTTCACACTTAGTCCTTCTCTGGTTTATTAAGAATTGTTTCGATTTTCTCTCAAGCCTTTACACTATTTGCCTTTGCTAAGAAGCAGTTTCTGAGAACAGCATGGGTCTCCCCAGAGCGCGTAGGACAAAACTCTGTCCCCAGAATCCCTCTATACTGCTGTTCTCCAACCACTTCTCTTGCTCTGTGTGGCATGAGTCACCAGAATAAAGGCATGGTTGCATCTGCTGCAGGGAAACCTTAGCTCAAAAGAGGCAAGCTGGTCGTGGTGGTACACACTTGTAATCCCAAAACTTGGGAGGCTGAGACAGGAGGATTGCAGGTTCACGACCAGTCTCAGCTACTTAGTAAGGACCTCCACAACTTAATGAAAACTGTTTCAAAATAAAGAATAAAAATAAGACTAGGGGTGGGGCTCAGAGACTCAGAGGTAGAATGCCCCTGGGTTCAATCCCCAGTTATAAAAAAAAAAAAAAAGAGGTGCACATTTTTGCTCTGAGAAATAAATTATGTAAGGAATATTTTACAACACCTGATAGCTTATGTATAGGTAGATAATTACATCACAAGATATAGTGGTTGCTAAGCAAGCACGGTTATGATTAAGACAGTAGCCTTGATAAAGGTCTTTAGGGTAAATAATACAATTCTTAGATATTTAAAAGGAATATAGTAAGTAGAGAAAAACCCAAGATGAGGAATCAAGACATTGATGTTCTTGATCTATTTTGGGGCTCCAGTTTCCTTTTCTTAAAGGGAGTGATATGATCTTTATAAACTCTATAAGATTTAATATTCTGTTATTTTTCTTTTGAAGTTATTTTTAAGCTTACAAAGGTAGCATGTGCCCCTTATAAAAGTTTGAAACAATGCAGAATTGGCAGGCGAAAAGCAAACGGTTTCCTTTATCCCTCCCTAATACTCCTCCCTGCCAGATTCTGTGCATTTTTGTGCATGTGTGTACACACACGTGTGTGTGCAATCGCTCATGTGGACACATGGAAATTTGGGTTCTGATTCTTTTAGTCCACCAATACAAGTAGTTCTCTACTGGGGATAATTTTGCCCCTAGGGGGCATTTGGCAATGTTTGGAGACATTTTCGTTGTGACATCTTAGATGAAACATCACTGATATTTAGTGGGGAGGGGCCAGGAATGTCGATAAACATTCCATGATGCATAGGACACCCACACCACCCCCACTCCAACTACAAAGAATTATCCAGTTCAAAGGGTCAACAGAGATGAGTTTGGGGAATCTTAATATAGTCTCATCTGTTTTCATTTTGGGTGGGCCTTCCCTATTTCCCAATGTTTTTATGGATTTATTCTTTTCTTTCATTTCCTTCTCCTTCCTCCCTCCCTTCTTTCTTTCTTTACAGTTTTATAAATATTTTATTTTTATTCTAGAAAAAGAGAAAAGGATTTACGACATACTATAGCTGGTGCCAACTCCCGATGGGTATGAGGAAAGAGGCCAGCTGAGACTGTCTAAGACCCAGGTGGGGCTTATCTGGGCACTGATGAGGGCCCTTACCACCCCCACCAGTGAATCAAGACCACAGATTCTCTCCCAGAATTCCAGCACACCAGGACAAGTGCTGTGTCCGGTTATGACTCTTATCTCAATAGCTTCATTCTTTCAATGAGATATGAGGAGACAGGATATCTTGGGTTTCTACAGCAAAGTACCATAGGCTGGGTGGCCTCAGACCACAGAAATGTATTTCTCATAGTTCTTAAGGCTGGAAATAAAAGATCAGGGGTACCAAAATGGTCAGGTTCTGGTAAGGACTCCCTTGTAGGCTGCAGCCTGTCAACTTTGTGTTATACCTTCGTGTGGCAGAAAGAAAGCTAGAAAGCTGTCTGGAGCCTCATTTATAAGGACATTAATCTCACAAGGAGAGCTCCATCCTCACGACCTACTTATCTCCCAAAGATCCCTCACCTCCTAGTCCCATCACATTTGAGGTTAGGATATCAATGTATGACTGGTGGTGTGCAGATTAGTCCATTGCCAAAAACAACTATATACATGAGTTTAATCTGTATCATAGATACATTCTATGATTTTATTACTGTGCCTTGGGTAAATATTAATTAGCAAACATTTCTTAAACCCCCACTACACACATGCCAGGCACATACACTCTTTAGTCAAGGTCAAGCTCAAGGACTTTGGAACAAGGTTCAAATTGCATTCTTTACATATCTTCCAACTATAGTTTTGCACAAATCACATCTAACTAAAATGAATGCATAGTGCAGTCTTAAAGGGACCAAAAAAATTTTTTTTTAAGTGTCAATATATATGAAGAGCTGTATGTCACAGGAGAAAAGATCAACCCTACTTTCTTGTCCTAGTGACAGTGGGAAGCTTGTAGGCTGTATATGCGCCAGGTATGTGTTTCTAAAATTAATACTCAAAACGGAGAGCTTACAGCTCCAGGAAAACAGTGCTGGAGTTAAAGGGACCTTAAAGATCAGGCAGTGTGTGGTTGATTGTTACATTCATGGCCCCAATGAGGTGCGCCCTGCGGAGTCTTCACTGACTCTGGGCTCAGCCACAGGCTTGTTTGCAGATGCAGCACAAGGCAAGACTTGGTAAGAGCTTGTGCCTTGGGTCTTGCACCTTTTGGGGCACTGCCACTCCATGTTAGAAGACTAGAATATTTTGTCGGATAGGCTACATGGGAGAGAAGCAGAACACCGTGGCCCACAGCCCAGGCTCATCACCAGACATGTGAAGGAGGCCGCCTTGGGCCACTCAGTCCCTGCTGAGCTGCCAAAAGACTGTGCGTGGACACATGGGTACCAGTGAGAACAGCAGAAACACTCTGCCGATCTCAGCTCAACGGAAGAATCATGAGCAAGTACACATTTGCTGGTGTGAACTACTAGCTTTGAGGTGGCCTGCAATACAGCAAGAGATAACTGAAACAAAATCCAATGTCTTCCTTTTAGAGATGAGGCAACTGAGAAAGCCATGTTAGACACACTGGCCAAATTCCCAGGCCAACTCCATAAAAAAACCCAATACTTGTGAAAGTCATAGTAATATACTCGCTAACTATCGCCAGCAACTACATGACGTAAAGGATGTATTCTTGGTCTCACATGGTGTGACAGAGAGATCTGTATTCTGCACACACCCTTTCCTTTTTCCTCCCCTTGGAAAGTCGGCGGGGGGGGGGGAGGGAGGGAGTAGAACTTCTAGGAACGAATAACTTTTTACCTGAATTTATTTATTTATTTATTTATTTATTTATTTATTTATTTATTTATTTATTTATTTATTTATTTGTGGTACTGGGGATTGAACTCAGGGGCATTCTACCTCAGAGCTAAACCCCCAGCCCTATTTTTTATTCTTTATTTTGAAACCGAGTCTCACTAAGTTGCGGAGTGGCTCACTAGGTAGCTGAGGCTGGCCTCGAACCCGGATCCTCCGGTCTCAGCCTCCCGAATGCTGGGATTACAAGCATGCACCACCACGCCCGACTTTACCTAAATTTAAACACAACAAAGAAAGAAAACTCCCCACAAGTACTAACTTGTATTGAAGAAGCAACCCCCCTCCCCCAGATTTTCCACATTCTAGATTTCCTGAACTGGGGGAACCAGTCAAGTGAAGGATCCCACACAGGCTCAGATCTCAAACGGAGCATGAGAAGTCTCAATTTTAATTTCTGATTTATAGAGTCAGGTACTGCTCATCTCCTAATATCTAGTGACCCCACTCTGGCATCCCCTGAATCACACAGCTCCAAACCACAACTCTTGCTCTCAGGTTGCCTTTGCCATAGGTCTCCTGGGGCACTGAGAAGTTGAAGACAGAATCTTATACCTCAAGGAATTTCCAATCTAAATGGAAAGATTGAGAGAGATCTCAGACGTGCAAGGAAATGGCATCAATACAGTTTATGTCAGCTTAAACGATTACACTCATGTTGGTTGTTAAATTGTTGAAATATTTCCCTATTAACTTCCTCAAGCCTCCAGATAATCCCCCCCCCCTCTCCTCAAGCCCCAGATTTCTCTCCAGTCCTCTCAAGATCAGCAACCAAACGAGAAGGCTTTGCCTGGCAGGCAACTTCCACAACCTTCTCCATCATGTCCCCGTCAGTGGGCATCAAACACGGGTTGTTCTGATTGGTCAGTGGCCATCAAATACAGGTTGTTAAATATTCTGGGCATCAGTGTAGAGACAAAGGAGTAAAGTTTCTCTATGGGGCGTAGGGATGCCAGGTGTTGAATAGGTTTAAAGGGTTAGGTAAGGTGCACCACTGTATTCAGGTGCTCTAAGGAGAGGTGCATTTTGAGAATCTGGCGAGATATGTGGAACATAAACACTTGAGGGAAGACAAGGCACTTGATATGTCCAGTTCATGAAACACAGCTAGGATCATGTAAGTAGTTGATGAGCACTAGATATTACGTAGATGATCATGTAAGCCAGGAGTTGCCCAGTTAAATGACTGGAATAGAGTTTGGGTCTTTATAATCCTCAAATCTATGCTATCTCCAAAAAGATAGGAATTATTTTCTGAAATAAGAAACCAAAATGGGATATGAAGGCAGAATGATCACAATTTATTCCTGGGAGTGAGATTTTTATGAAGACTAGCAGGTGATATGCCTGAAAAGGAACAAATGAGCCATAGATGAAAACCACACACGGTTCTAGCAGATTTTGGTTTCCTGTGAATGCGGACCCAAGAGAATGCATTTTGTAGTTTTTTATAGTGCAATATACTTTAAGTTGCAGAACCATACTGTTAATATTTTACCAGGTGAGTATCCTTTTTATGATCTGTATTCTTCAACATAACTAATTGCACTAGTAAATATACTGAACACTTATAATGCCAAAATAAAAACAGTTTATGTTTAACACAATCATACCAACAAACAAAATCATTTTTCTTTCTTTCGCTCATCTCTGTAATTTCATATATGCTATTATGCATGTTATTTCATACAAATAACAATACTCTTCTCCATATTTTCTCCTTATGTTGTCTCATATTCTGCAATAGTCTCAGGAGTGATTTTTTAAAGAAAATGCCACTAACATGTGGAGAGGCAAAAATGAGGAACTACCAAGATAATCTGTTCTGAGCTAAATTTTGTGTCCCCCAGATTTCTTTCTTTCTATTTTTTTTTTTTTTTTTTTTTTTGGACTAGGAATTGAACCCAGGGGCGTTCTATTTCTGAGCTATATCCCTAGTCTTTTTTTACTTTTTATTTTGAAACAGGGCCTTGTTAAATTGCTAAGAGTCTAAGTTCCCGAGGCTATCCTCAAACCTGTTATCCTTCAGTCTCATCTTCCCAAGTACCCCTAAATTTCTATGTTGAGGTTAAAATTCCCAGTATCTCAGAATAAAACTATTTAGAGAGAGGTTCTTTAAAGAAGTGATTAAGTCAAAATGAGGTCATACAGGCCCTAATCCCATAGGACAGATGAACTTATAAGAAGAGGAGAATCACAGACACACACACACACACACACACACACACACACACACGTAAAGACACAGGAAGGAGCAGCCATCCAAAAGATGAGGAGAGAGATCTCAGAAGAAAGTCTGTAACACCTCGCTTTCTGAATTCTGAGGAAGTAAAAGTCTGCCGTTGGTTGTTGGTTCTCTGCTGTGGCTGACCACACAGTGGAACCCGCATACATTCCCGGCTCCTTAGCACCCCAGTGGGCAGCCTCATCTGGGCCCACCTTACTAAGTCAGTTCTCACATCCCCAAAGGAGTCCACTCCCCCTTGTGAGACTATAACAAAGTCTTTTCTATCAAAGGATTAGCTAAACTTAAAGTAACTCCATTTTGTAAAACCACCATTTTGTAACTTTACATAAACGCCTTTTCTTTGTGAATTTCCTGAAAACTGAAAAAGCCAACCCTTCTCCTGGCATTCCGTTCTAGCGAATTAGCCAACTGCATGAGACTGTGAAACCATGCTCCCACCAGTAGGAGTACCGGGCAGAACTTCCCGCCCTGTGGACTCACTTACCGACCTCTTGTGGTAACACACCCTTTTTGCAAAAAGTAAAATTGCCTTGCCGAGCCATTTCCGAACATGTGTCTTTTCTTACAACACCATGGAAATGTATTTCTAACACTCTCACTAGAGGTGACAGAGGCCGGCAGGGAGCTGCCCTCTTCCCTATCCTCTCTAATTAAAAATAGCCTCAAGGGAGCGAAGGCAAGCAGGAAGGAGACCTGAGGAGGCCCCGGGCAGCCCTTGAGGGGCCCCAGGACCCCTGAGAGGCCTTGGTGGAGGCTGGCTTCAGTCTCCACAGCCACCGTCCTGTGCATTGGCTGTTTTGAAGGGAATGTGGGGAGAGGGAAGAGGCACTCAATCCCTGCAAGTACCATCCTTCATGTTTAAAACGGCCCCAGCAAATGTCGGCAGATGATGTTTAGTTAAAGGACCGCACATTTCTTACCTGCCCCTTGGCCAGAATGACCAAGCCCCACCAGGCCTTGTGGCCAGCAGCTGGGCCCACTCTCTTGACCCAGCGCTAAAGGGGGAGACAGCCCCTTCAGGGCAGGCTGGGGGCTTGCAGGCTCCTTTTGGAGGTCACCACATTTAACCTTTCTCTTCTGCCTTCCTCTTTGTTTCTCGTGGATGCCCAGAAAGGTGGCTTGGTTGTGACTTTCGTTATTATTACTTTTTGGCATCCCCTCTTGCCTTGGGGTTTGGACAGCCCGTAGAACTCGCATGCAGCAGCGCAATGCCCCTAAGCCATCTGATGCGTTGGGACTAATTGGGCCAGGAGGCTTCCAGTCCCAGCCTCTGTGGCTGTTTTTTGTGGGGTTTCTCCCTCGCTCCCAGCAAAGTCCTGTGTCTGTGGGATGTACTGAGTCTTTAACAGGCATGTGTTTGAAAGGAGCAGATGAAAGCTGCTGCTCTGGGCTGGCCTAATTGGGGAGAATTGCAGTTTAGAGGTAAGGGCTGGGTCTAATAAATAAGGGGGGGAGGGGTGCAAGAGGAGGGGGCGGACCAGGAGGAGAAGGGCTCTTTTTTATGAAAATGTGGGCCTCCCCACTGTCATTCCTCTTCAGCTGCTGCCTCGCAGATGGACCCTTTAATTGAATTTTCCTACAGGCCTGGGGGAGGGAGTCATTTCAGGTCCAAGAGCAATTGAAGTGAATCTGATGGCTTTGGTTTCTTTTCATCAGGAGCTGAGGGCCAGGTGGGCGGCTGTCAGTCTTAGTGTTATTATCTTATGCCTGCTTCCCTCTCCTACTTTTCCCTTCACCTGAATTTCCCCCAGGCCTCCTTTAAATGTAGGGACATCAGGGTTCTTCCGTGACATCCTGGCCTTAGTCATCAGGTTAAGCCGAAAGGAAGATGAATTCGAAAGACAGAGTTTGGCTGGATTCCACTGGATGTAGTGACCCTTTATTGAGTGTCCTCTATGTACCTAGGCCTGTGTTTAGCTCTGAAGAAGATAGTGAGAAACTCAATGCATGCCTTCGGAGAACTTGTGCCCAGTCAGGAAGGATGCGCTTGAAAATAAAAGCAAACTGCAAAAAGCCAACAAAAGAAGCAACCAATAAATAAAAACAACTGAAGGATAATAGAAGCCAGCATGAAGTTCTGGATTGAATATGATAAAGGACTAAAATGTATAGATAAGACAACCATCAAAGGTCCCTGCAGGGGCAGAGGAGGTGTGGGACATTTAATTTGGACAATAGCTTATAAATCAGATGGTTAAAAATATAGATATAGATATAGATATAGATGTCCCTATAGAATTCTGAACACCTTCTCGAACTGACTCTTGAAAATGAGATTTGCTGCCCCTGTTTACATGTTAAGGAACCGCTGAATTGAGCTGGGTTTCAAAAGCCAGGTCCAACTCCAGCAATCGCCCTCTTTCCCCTGGGAATTACTGTCTTTCGGGCCTTCCTCCTGCCAAAGTCTTAGCGCACAGATTCCATAAACATTTTTTTTTAGAGATCATGCCAGCCGCATACCTTGTCTCCTCTACTGGAAAAACAAAAACCATTCAATGCACGTATTGATTCATAAGGAGTTCTTCAAAGTCACGAGAGCCCTGGTAGTAGTGGGGCAGCCAGCTGGCCGCTTTCTGCTGTGTGTTGGTGCTCCGAGACTTATGCAGTCGTGGGGAGGAGGCGGGCATCCAGTTCCTCCTCCTCGCTTTGCCCAGGGATGACCTACCAAGAACCACCAACTCAGTCCTCACATGACCGAGGTCCTCACTGACCATCAGTGACAAATTAGCTGATGCTTGCCACTCACTGTGGACTGGCCACTGTGCTAAGAACTTCATATATTTGATGAAATGGTAATTCAAAATAGGGTTTGTCTCAATCTTGGCACTAGTGAATTTTGCACCCCATAATTCCTTCTTGTAGGGGCTGTTCTGTTCGGTGTAGGATGCTTAGCAGCATGCCTGGCCTCTACCCATGAGATGCCAGTGCACCCCACCCCACCCCTTCCAGTTACGACAAGCAAAGGTCTCCAGACATTGCTAACTGTCTCCTAGGTAACAAACTGCCTCTAGTTGAGGACCACTCACTGTTTTAGAGTTTAAATTGATGTACTTCTAAATGGATTCTTTGGGTCACTTGCCTCTGGTTCAAGTTGGCAGCATCCGAAGGCAAATCCTGTTAGCTTTGACTCAGGCCATGCCAGAACATTCTGCACATATTCCTGGAGTTCTGGATAACGGGGTCATGCCAGCAGATTGACCCTCTATACAGCCAGTGTCTAACAATTTGAGCCCCACTAATGAAGGACCCCAAACAGGATCAATTGTCCCCAAACTCCTGGGCCTTGGGTTTCCTGGGTTGGCTGGTTTGGGAATTGCTGCTAATGAACATAAAACCCTGGGACAACCCTTTCAAGTCCTGCCTGGCCCCTAATTAGACATGCAACTTGCAAAGTAACTTTATTTCTCTCTGGCTTCGTTTTCTTGTCTGTTAAATCAGGATCAAGCACTTTGATCACATGGGTTCTTAGAATTAAACAGAATGTTTGAATGTGAAGTTCCTACCCATGTACTAGGTACATAGTAGACTTAATAAATCTGAATTGTCTTTGCTCTCTCCTTATCTTACCAAGACAAAGATAGGCTTTTTATCTGGAATAAGACCAGTTAGGGCTGTGCAGTGCATCCCATCCAAGAGAAGCACGTTATGAATGGGTGGTTGTATTTCCTTCCAGGCATGACGCCCTTGGCATAGCCCAACCCTTTTGTGAATCTCCAGGCAATCTCTCCGTGACCATGTACACAGACCTGTTGGATCAAGACCGCTGTCGGAGGCCTCACAAGCAAAGGTGTGGGCCCCTCTGCAGGTGTCTGTTCCCGATAAGCTTGTCAGCAGGGGCTTTTCAGAGCCCAGCTCATCTGTCAGATGTACAGGTGTGTGTGAGCTCAACTTACACCCTGAATCAAGGTCATGGTTGCCAGGATGGAGGAGTTTTCCCAGGGGATGGAAGCTTTTATCAACCTGAATAACAGCCTACTGCAACCTGGTGTTCACAGAGGGCAATGAATAGGTTTCTCTTTGCCCTGCATCTGAAACCAAGGGCCAGAGAGCTCCTATATTTCTTGGGGAATCAGGCTGGGGAGGATCTTGGTGAAGCTGCAGATGAAAGGGGGGGAAAGAACCAGGGAGGTATATGTAGCTGCCCATATGCAATTGTATCTTAGAAGGTACAAGCAACTAAGCAAAGCCTGGGTGATTCCAGGGCTGGAAATCTAGTTTGGGGTTGCCTCTGATCTTCAATTCTCCTTTTCCAGACGTGCGTTTTTCTGAATACCTCCAGAGACTTGGAGAGGAGAGAGAGAGAGAGAGAGAGAGAGAGAGAGAGAGAGAGAGAGAGA